>VDFB02256132.1:53665570-53975280 GCA_007258455.2 Sequoia sempervirens | reverse complement strand
GAACCTCCCTCCAATGTGAACTCTTTGCAACTTTTTATCACAACTGATTCTACCATCAGTATAATGATGGGACATGAAATATGGTCTGTTCAAAATTGCCATGTCACACCGATGAGTATGTTGACCAATTCTAAATGTCAAAATTTGTTCCTTCTTCATGTTGCTTACTCCTAAGACTTGAATGCTTGTAAACTGCTATACATAGCAAGTTCAAACCGATTCAGCCCTTATTGGAAAAAAAGTAACTCAGATGTTTTTTGTCGATGCAATATTTATCTATGCCTTGGATGCTCCTGCATCACTCCCTTTCAAAGCAAGGCTCACTAACAAATATGGAGCATTCTCATCAATTATGCACAATGTAGTCTACCTGGAGGATACAAGGAAGTATATCCATTAATCCATTGTTGAAATCAACCATTCCAAGATGGAAGAGATCTGCCAAAAACTGATGATAGATGATGGGAAGTCATATAGACATGAATACATGGATATTGGGAAGAGAAGCCTAGATGTATGAAAGGATTTCTTAGACTTTTTCTTGGAGGAAGAGTGGGTGCTCATTATCCTAAGCTAGATACATGATGAGTATATGTACCTTGAAAAACCATAAAACAATATAAAGGGAGCTATCTATGTGGTGGTCAAGCTACAAAACATTAGAGGGACCCCAACCAAAAAGGCTATCAAGAATATCAAAGTGTAGAGGCTAATGGGAGACACATTTGACAATCACATTTTGATCTTGAAGTTAATATTGAATCCAATGGTCAAATATGCAACAATGTGGATCGCTTACAAAGTGTACTATGTGAACCAAGAGGATTCTACCACTTCCACCACCATCCACACTTCCTACCAAATGATGCCCAAAGATAAAGAATTTGATTTATGTGAAGTCATGAATGAGCAATTGATGGAGAAATTGGATAAGATCAAGACCTCTAGGCACTATTTTTAGTACAACACTCTAATAATCTATTTAATGTTATATTTCATGAATGAGTTATCGGTATTCAAATAAAAAATATGAAAATTAGACCAAACTAGAGTAGCCTAAATTAGGGACCACACACACCAGTTTGTAGATTTTGAAGACAGACAAACTACTTACTAGGAGTTTTTGAAAATATTTCCAACAAATGTAATTCAAGGACTGGGTGCCCTATCTCACAACCCAACAGTAGATAAAGATTTCTCGTACATGGAAGTCGTTGAACACTACACATTATAGATTATGGAACTTTTGTATGAAATAACAACATAGAAGATTGATTCATATGTTGTAGCCTTGCTCTAGAACCCAAGGGACAACACTACTCCTATATTTAGGACATATAAAGAGGTAGTTTCTAGAAAAGAGGAAGAGGAAGATCAAGAGGATGAAGAAAAGAAGAAAAATAAAGCTTAGAAATAGGAAAGGTCACAACCCACTTCAACACTCCAACATTTTTTGAATCCTCATGGAGAAGGACCACATGGTCCTAGGTCACCCCTCTGAGATTATTGGAAGTACCCTCAACATCAACACCAGCTCCTCTTTCGATCTAACTGGCACAGACACCCAAAAGAACCCAAGGTGTAAAAAAAAGGCTACTAAGCCAAAACCAAATTTCAACAAACTAGAGGTTGAAGACATCTCAGAGGATGTATAGGTAGAGAAACCTCGACAAAGGATGAAGTGAACTAGGAGGACCTTTGAGACTTCACCAATAAAATTAAATCTCCAAGAGAAAGTAGAGCAAAAGAAGACAATAGAACAATAATCTCCAGAACTTTCACTAGATTCAATGAATTTACTAGAAACATTCAATGCTATTGTTTACCATGGGATGCTACCTTAAGTCCTAAAAATGTATGAAGAATATGATGCATCCAATCAAGATAGAATAATTCAAATTTTGACAAGGTATGTCAACTATCTAAATAAAAGTCTTGAGGAAGCCATGGAAGATTTCCCCAATGTAATCATTGCAAAAATAAGGAAAAAAAGGGCTAGAGCTTTGGATTGATACAAAGAAATCAAAGATCAAGCCATCTCTATAGTTGGCACTAATATAACCGATGAATAGAAACAAGCTTTGTAATGAGTAAAAGAATATGAGTTCTAGACAAAGCAATAGGTTGAATGGTTAATGCAGGATGACTCAAATGATGTTGAGGCTCTCTAAAAGGAAACAAAAGAATCCACCTAAAGATTATATGAGTCACTGACAAAAAACTTGGAACAAGGACCAAAAGAAGATGTTCAAGAAATAGAGAATGAAGAGACTGAGTCCCAAGCAGTTAGAGAAGAAAATGTTTTCCAAGAAACCAAAGGACAAGAGAATGTCCCTCCCAATATAAAATAAGAAAAAAGAAAAAAGAGCTAGAAGGAAATGAAGAGAATGTTAGGGAAGAACCAAAGAAGGATAAGGAATCTAGAGAGACATCCAAGCCTCCAGATGCCATCTCTGCTATTAATAACTTCTTGTCTAAGAAAAAAAAATTCAACTAACACATTCTCCACAAATATTATAAGTACCACTAGTCAGTTGACAGGTGGATCTCTCTGGGATGTCACCTATCCAAAAAATAAAACTCGGGGATATTTTCCATGCAACAACAAGACAGGAGATACTATAGGAACATTTATGATAAACTAAACAACCCTGTGATGCTCTAGACATATTGCAAAATTCTATCCCACATGTTTCCAAGGACCAGTCCCTCCCTTTGTCACACCAGTTACAATAATTGGTCGTAAGGGTATAGACCAAACTAGTATCATAGAAGGACAACATAAGAAAAGAAGCTTAGGATGAGATCATCTAGCAAAACACACAATAGTTTATCAAAAAGTGTTCTTTCACACAAACTTAGCTAGAAATCCAATTCTAATAGATAGAGAAAAGCATTAAAGTTGCTGGGGTCATTTAGCATTTTTTCCTATAGTGGCCCAACACCACAAAAAAATTGTGGGACCAGATCATATAGAAAAGGAGTAGATATCAAAGGTAAGATGTGACCCCTTGCAAGATCCTATCAACACAACAAGAGATAAAATTGGGCATCTACATATCCAACTCCAATAAATCCACACACAACAGGAACTACTCAAGGAACAACTACAATAGCTGGGGAGTCAATGAATAATGAGTTATGATTTCTATAGTTTATTTTGAATGAAGAAAAAGGAATAGCCAACAACAACACAATTCCCACCACTACACCATAAGTTGAATGGAATCTAGCCCTAAAACATAGAAAAATAACATAGGGTTCAAACACATAGGGTTTTATACTAAATCTAGAATGTTTCACCAAAATTACTATAAGTAAAAAGGGAAAAATGTGGTGAATGAACCTACCTATTCTTCTATTTCATTCAAGAAATAAGATTCCTCAAGTTAAAATCCACTTTCAACCTTTAGGTGAGTGAATTCTTTGAGGAATCTTGCAATTTCCTTTATGTGTATATGTGGACTAAACAACACTTTTGGGAGGTAAAAATAAAATAGAAAATCAACTCAAAAATAAAGTGTAAGACCATATATGAGTAGATTAAGCATAGAGCTAGCAATTTATTTCACACAAATTCGATAAGTGGAGGATAATTAAAACTTATTTCAAAAATAGTTGCAAAGTGTCCTGAGATAACTTTTTGTTAGAAGTGACTGAACAAGGGTTTTGGGAGAAGTATTAAAAATACCAAATGCACTCATTCATGACATTTAAAATTTGGATTTGATAGATGAAACATAGAACTATCAAAAAAAAAAAAAAAATTGGTAGATTTGGGAATATAAAATGTTGTGTACCTCTCATAAAACATTATTTTCAGAAGCTATCTAAGGACTCATTCACCCATTGGTGAATGTGTCCTTGTTGAGCATTCTAAAGTTGGTTTTTGGGTCTTATGCTCTTATGTCTGCACTTTCAAATTCTCCAAGTTTCATAGTTGAGTAGTTAAAAAAAAATCTAGGATCAAAGTTTTTGTGAGATGATGACAAATGTGAAAACAAATGCAACTTTGTAATTTTTCACTTTTGAGATCTTCAACTAACCTTCAACCTACAAATCTGCAATACACAAAGAGATGGGAAAATTATTTTTTTTGGGGTGAATTGGGGTTTTCCTTGGTCAAACCCCATTTTGGTAATTAAAACTTCAAATGAAATGAAATAGCATGAATGGAATGATGAATGAATAGCTCAATATTGCAACTCACCAAACCATTGAATAAACCTTGGGAATACTGAAATATTGACGTTGATCTTGCATGAAATGGCTTCAATGGATGTGGATCTTGATACTTGAATCTTTCTTTGAATCTTTGACTAGAATGCTTAAAACCTACATCACAATGTTAGCTCCAAAAACATGCATGAATGAACACAACTTTGACATGATGCTTGAGATATTGAATGCTACAACAAATGATGAAGAAATTTTCTCTTAAATTCTTTTAAAAATAATATTTGCTCACATGAAAGTTTCCCTCTTGCTACATTTTTCCTTAGACTTGATTTTATCGAAATAACCTTGTATTTAAAGATATCTATCCTTAATTTCCCAAAATTAAAACATTACAAGATGACATTTGAAATTTGAATTTAGGATCATAAAAATACCATCAAAAAAATATTCAAAACTAAGTTCAAGGTCTTAGGGAGGACCCATTCACCCATGGGTGAATGGATCCTAGGCCCTAATTCCTGGAACACACATTGCTCAATGTGAAGTGTTATGCATTGGAATTAATTAATGTCAGGTTTCCCCTTCGAAAAATGTAATTTATTAGGCTTGTAGATAAATTATAGGGCTTATTAAGGTCAAATTAAGCTCAATTAATTAAGGGAGCGCTAAATAAGAGTGGAAGTGTAAATAAATACATTTTACAACACTAAATTAAGGTATTATTTAATCCAATTTAATTGAGAGGCCCCAAATAAGTGTGAAAATGTAAAGAGATACATTTTACAACACTAAATTAAGGCATTATGAAGTCTATTTCAAACTAGGAGGGCCCAAACAAGTGAGAAAATGTAAAGGGATACATTTTTCTACAATATATTTAGCCCCCACTTTAGTGAGAGGATGAGTGCAAGCACGCACTCACACTAAAGTAGAAAAATACATGTCAAGAGGGGGTCCAAGTGTACAAATGTTAGTGAGATTGGATGAAAGGGATCAATGAGATGGCCAAGCCTCCAAGACCAAGATCCTACAGAAAACCAACATAAGCATAGAAGGACACACACAAGGTGTATGATATGCAAAAACAAGACAAGATACACAAACATACAATGTTAAAGTTAAAGTAAAGAGAAAAGAAATATGGACTAGTAATTTGTGTTATGCCACATCCATCAAACACAAAGGCTCCATAGGAAAGAAAATTTTGTTATGCTAGGTGGCCTTTGGAAAAATATGCTCACAAGGGATAGTGGCTAAGTGAGAAATGCATGCCTCTATCTAGGCTCTCACCATATAATGAGAAATTTGTGTCAAGTCTACAAGCTCTCATCGTACTAACCACAACATGATCAATATGCTAATGCTAATTTCTTTTTTAATGCTAATGCCAATAAAATAATGTCAATGTCAATAAAAATAATGCCAATGTAATAGTCACGCTTTGTATGCTATCATCACTTAAGAAGGGAACATGTAAACAATGGATAGGGGACAATATGCCCCCACTTAAAATGTCAACATACTTGCTATGTTAGTATTTTAAGTAGAAAGAGAGGAAGAGGGGATCCTTGAAGAGAATGCACACCTTGAAGAACTAGTTATCCTTTCCCCCAATCATAGAGACAAAGACAACCACCAAGAACTATCATGTTGCTGCCAAGATAGATACGATTGCACCTAATATTGTACCACTATGAATGGAAATGAGAAAGACACATAAAGCTACCAATGCCACATAGTGATGAGCAACATGATAGGATGAAAATAAATATCAATTAGATGAAATAGGTGCATCAACAAAAGGAAGAGCACCACAATCCTTAAGATGTTGAATTTTATTACGTAAATCCTTACATTCATTAGTAGAATGACCATGAACTCTATGATATCCACAAAATGAACATTTTTGTAAAATTTCTTTCATGTTTTTTGAGGAAGAATAATTGGGCGGGCTTTAAGAAGCCTCAAAAATATAGTCTCTTGATCAATAGTAGGGGACACTTCTTTCTCATCATATTATTTCATACATACAGTAGATGATAAGGCCTTATATGAATATGGAGACAAAGGTGGTAAACCTAGATTTTTCTTGAAAAAGTGTGGTATAGAATTCACTTTGTTCTCTATTTTTTTTCTTTGTGTTTTCATTATATCCTTGTTTAGAAAGAAGTTTGTATCCAACACCATAAAATTCTTCCAACTCATATGAAGAGATTTTATGCTTCGAAGAAGGACTAGCTTCTTGACGAACAAATCCTTTTTAAGTTTCTTAAATTTACGCATCGTCCTCTCATAAGGGAGGGGAGTTGAAGGGCCCCCATCACCACCATGGGGTGATGTTGATGACGTAGAACCAAGTTGATAAAATAAAACACAAGAGTCTATAGGTGTAGATTGTGAGATTTTGTACTCTCCCATAAAGGAGGGTGTAAAATCTAACTAACCCTAATCATCACTAAAAGATGTGTTTGAAGATGAATCATTTGTATATGACTCTTTTGGAATTTGAGGGTGATATTTTGGACTCTTCATTGAAATGAGGCATAAAATATAACAACCCCCAATCATCACTAAATATATTTTTTGTAGGTGAAATATAATTAGGATTAACATCAACTTATATAGGTTCTACTTGGAATTTTGAATCAAAGTATTAGGAAAGTTGGAAGTCTTATTATCATTTTTAACTTGTGATTTATAGCTTCATTCATCTGCTTCAACCATGCATATCTTGTTTTTGTATTCAAATTTCATCTCACGATGAAGAGTAGATGGGACTCCTTTCACAACATGAATACATCGTCTCCCTAGGAGAAGGTTGTATGAAAGAGGTCCTAGCATTATATGGATAGGGGTAGGAAAAACTATAGGTCCAACCTCAATAGGTAATGTGATCATTCCTAATGGTTGCTTATTAACATTTTCAAAGCCACAAATATTAACATCATTGAGTTGAACAAGCATATTATCCACACCAATTTTATCTAAGATATCAATGCTACAAACATTAAGACCTACTCCATTATCTATGAGAGTGCACCTAACTGGAGTTTCGTAAATGATCACCTTTATCATTAAGGGATCATGTTTATTTTGTATCTCAAGTGAGGGTAATTATTGTTGATGGAATGTGATATCCAACTTTTTCACTTGCATACAACTAAAGGAGGTTGCTACATCATTCAATTTCATAGAAAATTGGATATTATTCTTATGTAACATTTCTTGGAGCATCCTATTGTACGTTGGTGATGTTTGAACAAGATTCCTTAAGGATATCTTAGTGGGAGTATTTTTAAGTTCTTCAAAAAAATCATACTCCTTTCCACACTGTAAAGGTAAACAAGGAGCAC
The DNA here is from genome assembly GCA_007258455.2 of Sequoia sempervirens. NCBI lineage: Eukaryota > Viridiplantae > Streptophyta > Pinopsida > Cupressales > Cupressaceae > Sequoia > Sequoia sempervirens. Next base: position 53,967,748 of record VDFB02256132.1, on the reverse strand, counting down.
TAGGAAAAATAGGTTGAGGCAATGGTAATGAAGTGGGAGTGGTTTTTGGTTGCCTAGTGTTCCCTATATTATATGTGTGAGTAATGGTATTGTAACTCAATTTTTGTGAAATATTGTTATTAGTACGTTGCCATGTAAAATTAAAGATATATCTTGAAGTTAATGGTTTCTTTTTAGGTGGTTCTATTATAGGAGGTGACTTAGGAGGCTCACTAATTAAAGGAGATCTAATTTGCGTAGTCATAACCTCAACTGAGTTACCTAGATGTCCTAGTAAGGGAGGATCTAATGTGAACTTAACATCTTCATCTATGCCATCCATCTTAGTGTTTGTTGGGAGAAATGTAGCATTAGAAGAGGGACAAACAAGATTCTCATGATGCTCAATAATTGTGTCTTCTAACACCAAAATACCTTCATCACAAGTAGGAGAGGTATTGGGAGAAGAGAAACGATGATTTTCATGATTTTCCATGCTTACATCCTTGTGTACCAAAGCATTAGTGGATGAAATGAGGCTAAAAGTAAAGGGTTTGAAGGGTATGTTTTCTCCAAGGTTAAGCATTTAGTTTTTTTTCTTGTTTTGTTTGATGTTTTTGATTTTTTCTTTGTTTTCTAATGATTTCAAAATGTAAAATAATCTATCTAAGCTATGAAATGAGGCTGAAAGTAAAGGAAAAATATAGAAATCTAACACTATCCTCAACTAAAATATGCAATAAATTATTTCCAAAATGTTGCAAGATCTAACTAAAGAAGCAATAACTTGAATTCAAAAGTATGCTATTTCAGGAAACCACTTCTCAGATCTAAAAACAATAGAAAGCCAAAACAAAGAGTAAAAATCACCTAGAAACTTGTTTGAAATGCCTGTATAGGGACTCATTCACCCATGGGATAATGGGTCCTTGCTCAGGGTTTTAAAAAAGTGAAAAATGCAAAATTTGAGTTACTTTATGTTTTTTCTATGCCAGGTTTCATACTATAAATTTTGTGACAAAATGTTCCTGAATTTGGTGTCTAAATGCAAGTGAAATGGAGGAAAAATGATGAACTATATAACACTTTTTGAAATGCAATTTTGACTCAATATTTTAATATGAATGATGAAAAGTACACTAATATGCAAACACTATGCAAAATCAATGTGATATTGTGTAACAAAAAAATTAATTTTCAGATTTAAAATGAATTCAAAATGTAAATTTACACCTAAAATACAATGCAACTTTATGCCAAATTTAGAAAGCCTAAATGCAATGAATTGATTGAAATCCTAGATCTAGGGTTTGAATGCAATCCAAATCAGAAATTAGAATGTTCAAAACTCAGGTTCACCAAAATGAAACATAGAAAAATAACATAGGGTTCAAATGCATAGAGTTTTATACTAAATTTAGAATTTTTCACCAAACCTACTATAAATAGAAATGGAAAAATGGGGCAAATGAACGTACCTATTCTTCTATTTCATTTAGGAAATGAGATCCCTCAAGTTAAAAACCACTTTCAACACATAGGTGAGTGAATTCTTTGACGAATCTTGAAATTTCCATTATGTTTGTATGTGGACTAAACAACACTTTTGGGAGATGAAAATAAAATAGAAATTCAACTCAAAACTAAAATGTAAGACCAGATCTAAGTAAATTAAGTGTAGAGCTATGAGTTTTCTAGAGGCTAGGATGTTTATTTGATATGATGGATATTATGTTATTCTAGATGTTTATGTTCATGAGTTGATAATAGTTGATATGTGTCGGTGATGGGGACAATGTCATATCACTCACTTTTGAATTCCCTACGACTCTGTAATTTCCCCATCACGATGTGACTAATTATGTTTACATGCACATGTTCGACACCTTGTTCTGTTGCAGGGTACAGGTACAAAGCATCAACTCCACCTATTTATCAAGTCTGAGCATGCCAAAGCCCAATGGAGCTATTGTTTAGAGGTTCTACTAGGTCCCCCAGTTTGAGCTATCATCCTTTTTAAGGATGAATTTCTGTTGTTGAACCCCATTAGTAAGTCTTTGGTATCATTTAGTTTTTGCGTGATTGTCTAACTTATGTCATGTTATCATTTTCTTTATGTTGCCTAATCCTGGAGTCATGCTTGAGTCTTGAGCTTGGTTGATTACTTCATTTTATTTTGGGTGTCAATTTTGAAGGCTTGGCTAATGATATAAAAGTATAATTAAAATTTAAGGATTAAATTAAATCAGTTATGGAATTAAATTTCATCAAGAATAAATATTTAAATAGAATATTTAAATAATACGTAAGTATATATAAACATGTGCTTACATAAATAAAATATATGTGTGTATATATATATATATAGGCTTGCATAAATGAATTATAAAAGAGATTTAATAAAAAAAGTTAATAAATAAATAATGTTGTGTGTGCAAAGTGAAATTTCAAAAAAGAAAAATTAAATCAAATTGAAGGTGGAAAATGGGAAAATGTGAATTTAGTGGAGGAATCAAAACTATTACGGGAGTAACTAAGTGAAAGAGTGGAGTTAACTCCACAGGGGCGTTAGCTTTTAATTCCTCCCAAAATAAAAATTAATTATGTTTTCTTTATTCTCGTGAATGTTTTTGGGGGTATTTTCTAGAAGGAAAAAGTTTTTCTCTGTTTCTCAAGAAGTCTTGGGGTTTCTTCTCTAAAATTCTTCTCCTGGAGATTGAGAAGCTTAGAGGAGGTTGCTTGGTTGTAGAGTAAATTCTTGAAAGAGTAGAAGTTGTAACTAGAAGTTGAGATTCTAGCATCATTTCTAGCCTAAATTGGTGAAACTCTAGGTTCTTTCAATATTTCTCTTGTTATCTTCAAATCTATAAATGAAAGATAGAATAGGAACAGAGTAAATATTTTATTCTTTGTTTAGTAGATTTTGAATTTGAAACAAAACATATATCAATTTAATATCAATTTCTGAACAAACAATTCAGGAAATAGTACTTCCCAAAAACTACAAACCCTTTGAACATCTTAATTGGTTGTTTGTAAGCTATGTATGAATAAGCATATGGTATGTTTGTTTGGCTATGAAGTTGTACCTCCCCACCATGCAATGCCAGTTAATTTTGCATGCTATTGTGTTTTCTTTCAAACCATAATAATATTCAAGTCTTCCTTCAAATTCTAAGATTTGTAGAGATTTACACTTGTATATTGTGATATATCTACTTGCTTGTTGATTTAATATTAAAGCAAACATCGTTCTTTTGGGTTTTAAGCCTGTAGTCATATGAAAAATTCTTGTACCAAAGCTAGAGTTACTTGACCGAAAGGGAAGAATAGATGGAAAAATGCATCATCCAATTTAATATGTTGATTCATTTTCTTTTTCTAAATAAGTATTTACTCAATCCTAAGTCGGCTTGTAGCATCTTTACTATCTAGAGATTTCTTTCCAAAAAATTCTTTGACTACCTTGTCAACTTTCAAATTCTGAATTCATAGTTATTGGCTACAAATGAGGTTCCTATGTGAGCCGTCAGCTTTGCTCCTTCTAGTCATATTTATTTTCTTCCTCCCTAGTCAAAAGCCCCTTTATTCATGTAAGATCCACCTAATCGAACCTGTTATACAAGTTTATTTCACACCATTCTCCTTGGACGATTTGATTCAGTGTTACTATTGTGGCATAGGAGTCAGTTGGCATTTGAGTTCACCAGATAATTAAAAACATGCATTGTCATCATTATGCCACTTCCAAGTTGGATTTATTCATTCCCATCATGTCTCCACTATAGACATCGACCTGTTTCCACAACAATAGTGAATGCTTGAATCAATGTGTAGATTTCATGCTGATTTATAGTTTTTCCTTCTTCTTTTTTTTTTTAAACCGTATAACTAGAGGTTGACTGTTAGTGTATACTTCCTTCAAATGAAATTTTAAACTTCTTACATGTATATGGATCTTTCGGATTAGAGAAGGAAAATTTTGATTGCTGGAGTAAGAACAACTTGTTAACTTAAGATGGTGTTGCTCTTCATTTTTCATGCCAATGGAACAAAGGACTTAAATTAATTTGAACCAATCTATTAGTTAATGTTAGTTCAAACCTTGTTTAATTGAGTTCATGATCACAATATCTCTAGCGTGATGTTGAAAGCCATGAAAGATTTTTTTAGTGTTAATCTCTAGTATGGACTGGTATCTTTTACAGGTGTCGTTCAGATATGCATTTTTAGCTTAGCATGATCATGTAAATTGCATCTAGTTTGTATCATCTCAAGTTGACAACTAATCTTAGATAATCCTCTTTTTCCAGCGAACTTAAGTTAAACTTATCCATTGATGTCTACACATAAATGATGATAATTATCCTGAGCATGCGTAGTTATTTCCAGTTCAAACTTAGTGAATGGAAGACCTGTGTGTCATTCTCTAAATACGTATATATATATATATATATATGTATATATATATATATATATATATATATATATAAATATAAATATATACATATGCATATCTATGCAACTATATAAATATTAACAAACGTGTAGAAATATACATGTATTTCCAAATTAAAGAGTAAAACACCAAAGTTTGTATTGGTATTAACTGAATTATATTCATTAATAGGCTACTTATATATTCGGTACAGAATGTACATTTAAACATATATATATATATATATGTATGTATATATGTAACTATATATGTATATAAATTTTGTATAGGTATGTGTTTATTTATGTATTCAAATGGTTCTATGATTTTTTAATAGCATACAAAAGTACCCTTTATGGTACTACCATGATTGTAATAAAGTTGGAAAAGAGCTATTGTTTTACACATATGGTCGTATTTAGGTTAAAATAAATAATTTGTGTGCTTCAAAAGAAATGTATTAGATTTAAATTTTGTGTAGGAAACAATGATATCCACGCAATCTAATTGACACCTCAACTTAGTGATATTTGATTGGATGTATGAGTTAAATGAATGTCTTTAATTGGTTATGGTAGAGAGAGTTATGTTCAAATGGTTATGTTATAGCGGGAAGGAAGTGTGAGTTTTCCAGAGGTTGGGATGTTATGTTCTTGTGAGGGGAAATAGATGTTATCATGGTATGGGGAAATTTATGTTTTGGGTATTATAAATGGTGGCCATTCATTTTTGTACATTTTGTTTGGCTTGTGATTATTTTGTGACTTTTGGGAGTAGGATGGATAATACCTCACTTTGTGTATTCAATAGTGTGCTATGTTGTGCAAGTGGCCTTGTTTTATCCTTTTGTGGATTTTCGATTGGAAGTAGGGGAGTGGCTTCCAATCGGGGCTGACACACAAAGGGGTGTCTAGATAACCCATGTGGAAGTTTACTAACAAGTGATAACATTTAAATTAACTAGGGGTATGGGTAGCTCAAAAACATTAATCAAGATAAGTATGTACCCCACTCAACCTCAAGTGCTCGTTTAGGCTTGAGGTGAGATGAGAAGGCCTAGAATGGCACAATTGACTACTTCATCTCCACAAGAAGTAGGTCAATTTTGCATAGTTGGCATGAGAGGTTAGAGTTCAGTAGAGGCTACCAGGATAACCCGGGATGGCAGTCGGGGCCTAGGAAGAACTACCTAGATAACCTATGTCTAGTTATGTGATGACACTTCCCCTATGACAACCATGAGTTCCTTAGATTCTTGTTTCACTTTTTGTATCTATGAGCCTTTGGAAGTATGGTCATTGTTGATGTTGTACTTGATGTTGTTGTTCATCCTAAGTCATGAGTTTTTTCAGCCTTGTGATACCCATTCCTTACATTTCTATTGGTGGGGCCCTTTGTAACCTCCTAGCATGGGGGGTGAATCTCTGGATTCATGTGGTTGGGTGGAACATGTAACGTTCTCCATTGGGTTCCCCTTATGTTCGTGATATGGTGATTCAGTTTTGTAGTTATTCTTGGAGGTTGATCTATGTACTTGTAATGTATTGTAACTTTATTATGTATCATGTATCAATGTGAACATTCCTCACTTGATATGAAGAAGTAACATTGTAAAAATGTATATGTAAATAGATTTGATGTATCTCTTGTATGCAATGAACTTTGTAATCAGTGACAATTGACTTGTTATTTGAAATGAAAAAGATTAACTATTCTTTATGTAATGATGGATGTGTTTACATTGTTCTTTTGTTTATATGTAATGAGTTGAGGACATGCTTAATGATGATTAGTGTTTAATGGTTAATAATTTATTTGGCTGTGAAGTTTGTATATCAAAATTAAGTAATGCAGTCATGCACCCTAGGGGACATAGAAGATAATTAAGTTATGTTCAATTTTATTTCACAACTCTTCACTAAAGAAAAAAAAATGTTCATTTTTTGTAGTATAAGTTTTTTCCTCTAGGGTTCTTAGTGGGGTGTTACAAGAGCTAACAGACACAATTTATTTCTCACAAATCGAATGAGTGGAGGACACTTAAAACTTATATAAAAAATAGTTGAAAAGTGTCCCTATTAGTTGCAAAGTGTCCTAAGATAACTTTTTGTTAGAAATGACTGAACAGGTGTTTTAGGAGAAGGATTAAAAATACCAAATGCACTCATTCATGATATGCAAAAACTAGATTTTATAGATGAAACATAGAACTTTCAAACCCCATTTTGGTAATTAAACCTTGAAATGAAATGAAATAGCATGAACAAAATGATGAATGAACAACTGAATGTTGCAACTCACCAAACCCTTGAATAAACCTTGGGAAGACTAAAATATTGATGTTGATCTTGCATGAAATGGCTTCAACGGATGTTGACCTTGATACTTGAATCTTGCTTTAAATATTTGACTTGAATGCTTGAAACCTACATCACAATGTTAGCTCCAAAAACATGCATGAATTAAGACAAATTTTACCTGATGCTTGAGATCTTGAATTCTACAATAGCTGATGAAGAAATATTCTCTTGAATGCTCTTGACAATAATATTTTCTCACATGAAAGTTTCCATCTTGCTAGATTTTTCATTAGACTTGATTTGATCAAAATGACCTTGTATTTATAGACATTTATCCTTAATTTCTCAAAATTAAAACATTACAACTTGACATTTGAAATTTGAATTTAGGATCATAAAAATACCACCAAAAACATATTCAAAAATGGGTTCAAGGTCTTAAGGAGGACCCATTTTCCCATGGGAAAATGGGTCCCAGGCCCTAATTCCTAGAACACACATTGCTCAATGTGAAGTGTTATGTATTGACAATAATTAATGTCTAGTTTCCCCTTCGAAAAATGCAATTTATTAGGCTTGTAGATGAATTATAGGGCTTATTAAGGTCAATTTAAGCTCAATTAATTAAGGGAGCCCTAAATAAGTGTGAAAGTGTAAATAAATACATTTTATAACTCTAAATTAAGGCATTATTAAGTCCAATTTAATTAAGACGACCCAAATAATGTGATAATGTAAAGAGATACATTTTACAACACTAAATTAAGGTATTATTAAGTCTATTTTAAACTAGGAGGTCCCAAACAAGTGATAAAATGTAAAGGGATACATTTTTCTACACTACAAGCCCAAATCCAAGCACAAATTTGTATACTCCTTCAAGATCAAGCACACCAGATAGCTACATTGGCCCAACTTCAGGTAGAATACCATAGCATCCTTCCTCAGGAATAAATGTCTTGAGTATAAGACATCCTTTTAAAAGGGGGAATGATGTTAGTAGGTCAAAGTGCATAAGATAACATACTAGTAGTAGACAGACAAAGTAGTGTAGTACCAATAGAGGCAGTAGTCACAAAGGAGTCACACACCTTGAGAGGAATGAATGTATATATGTTATATGTAATAGATAAGAAATACATAACATATACGATACACTAGTAGAATTTGACAAATAAATGACTACATGACTAAAACTTTTGGTCACATGACTAAAAATTTTAGTCATGTGACTAACACTAGTAGTATTTGGCAAATAAATAACTAATCTAGTCATCGGGTAAAATCACAACTAAATGACTAATATCAGACAAATAAAAATGACTAAATAAATGACTAATATCATACAAATAAAAATGATTAAATATATGACTAAATTATTGACTAAATAAATGACTATTACTCCTCTATTCTTTTTTCTTTCAAATTTGATCATAATCCATAGAGCTTAAGCCCCCCTCATGAGACCCCTACCTAAGTGGACCATTTGGCCGCCTAGGTTGCTTGGTGCACCAAAAATACCTATTGCATGGAAGGCATTGCCTCTAGGTGCAGTCTTAAGGCCTTCACATATTTTATAATTTTTTTAACATTTACATTCTTTTACTTTTACTACTCATTATGTTAGGGAGCCCTAACTTTAAGACATACTCTCTAACGTATTAACATACATAATGTAAATGAACACATATAAAAATAAAAAATAAATTGCCTAGGTATATATTACTACCATTGCCACTTCGCATTTCCTAGGAGTGCATTAAATTTGAAGCTTCTATGAATCAATGTGAAACACATTACATTTGTTATTTTAGAAGAGTTGCTTCTTGAAAATTCCAATTCATTTACCATTGCTTCAAACCATTTGCCACATATAAAGATATAGAATTGTATTATTCAACTACATATGCTATTAATACCACTTGTTTCATTTACATATACTAAATTGAAACTATTAAATTATACCATGGACTAAAAACTCAATATTATGACATTCCATCAATATTTAAAAAAAAAAATATTATTCATAGAAATCAACTAATAAAATTGTGTCCATATCAATGCAAGACAATTAAATGAATCTTGATAATGGTGTGTCCTAGACTATCGTCCAAAGAAGGAAGAGAGGTCTTCCTACAATATATATGTTTCTAATAGACACATTTTTGTTGTGCAATTTGTTAGTTAAAGGCCTAGTGTGGTGTATGCAACTAATCCTTTGTTTATTTTTGGGTTTGTTATTGTTGTAAGGTGGTTGTAGTGGCATAACTTGGTTGTAGTTGTAATGTTGTTTGGATTTTGTTTCAAGTTGATGTTTGTTGTAAAGGATTAGGACCCCTTCAAACCTATTTTATCCATATGATTAAAAATAGTTTTTTTAATATATATTTTTTACTATTAAAAAGGGTTATGAGTTACCACCATAATAGTCGCGACCACTATGGTGGTTGTGTTGCCACAACCCCACACACTAGTGACCATAATGGATATGTAGCCACAATTGTACATGATACTTTTAATCTTAAGTCATTTTAACACATTTTATTTTATAATTTATAAATATATATATATATATATATAATATTTATTATGTTAACCATATAATATATTTTTAATTTATATATGTTTTAATATTTTCAATTGTATAATTATTTTTTATATTTTTTAATTTATAATTTTAAATTTTTATTTAAATTTCTATCATATGTAAATTTATTTTATTTTTTCTTTTATAAAATTAGAATATCATGAGAATGAAAGCCATTTTTCATATGTTTTTAATTTTTTGCTACTTTCCTTGCCACTATTGGTTTCCCGCTCCTCCAAACTCTTCCTTGTTGGTATTGACCTTTGACTTCTCCAATTTGGTGAGCTGCAACCTGAAAATAAGGTTTTGACGAGGGTTTTAGAGTATGTATCATTAGCATCTTCAACACCACGACATAATTTGTGTAGAATTTTTAGGTAAGTCGCTTGCCTTGGTTTCAGTGAATTTTTTTTTTTGGAATCTTTAGGTGTTTGTTGTAAGTGTTTTTTTACCAACAGACCTGAAGCACTACTTGGTTTTCCTAAAAATGCTTTAGCACATCATTTTCTGTAAAGCCAACATAGAGAGACTAGAAAAATAGGAACAAGGAAGAATAATGCCCATAAATAGCTTTAGGAGGTAAGGTATGAGCACAGGAAAGAGTCTTGTTATTTTTCATGGCTTAGTAGGGAAGGAACCACCTATCACATAGACTAAAGAGTGATTTCTATGTATTGGAACATGGTGGCAGTTCTCTGAGTGAGTGATAAATAGGGTCAAACAAAGATCCATTTGATGTAACAAGCCAAGGACATATTAATGAGAGATGGAGGCATATGCCTCACATAATAGAATGAATTCTAAACCCTCCTAGGTCAATGAATCATGGCCTATATTTAATTTTAAGCAATCTATCCCATGATTGGTTGGACAATCTTGGTGTAGAAGCACTTGTTTGATTTCTTGCTTCCATGAGGCCATTTGTAAATAGTTGCTCTACTTTGTGTATTGGGTCTTATAATAAGGTTTATCAAACCATTTTAGAGGTTTTTAAGTCTTAGTAAGTCATATTTTAAGTCATTTGTCAAATAATGGTTAAAGTTGTTCCATATTGTAAAAATTGTCAAAAGTGCAAAGTTAGGTAGATGAAGTGTCATTAAGGTGTCTTATCAACCAACTAATCAAAAGGTGGTTGAAGATAGTTTTTTTTGGTTGGAAATGTATAAATACACCCTCCAAAATTCGAATTGGGGGTTGGAGACATTATTTTTTGAAGTTTGATGAATGACAACCTCAAATTTTGTGTGCATTTACTAATTTTTATATTGTTTCAAGGATGAATTTGTGATTTGTACGGCTTGGTATGGACAAAAATAATGGAGTATTATATATGGATGGAAATATATCTATTTCTAGTTTCTCATTCTTTTTGTCTCATTGAATTTTATTGAGTTTTATGGAAGATATGAATATTTTGGTGAGACTGCCCTATTCTAACAATATTGTGCATAATTTATTGTCTAAAAAGTGTGATGGTACAGATTGTAAAGTCTATATTTTGGATCTAAAACCAATTTTATTTTGTTTCCATGTGAGTATACTTTCATTTTCTTTAAGTCTCATCAAATTTCATTAAGATTTGAATAAGTTATGACTTTTGTGAGGGCAGGTCTGAACCCTACCTAAGGTTTACAATTTTGGGGAAAATGCAATAACTTTCTTTTCCGCCATCGGATCTTCATAAAATTGGAGAAAATTTCTATAACTATGTTATTAATGGCTGTTCATTGCATTAAATTGTGGGTTGTCATAGTTATGTTTCCAATGTGATATAGAATGCCTAATAGCATGTGTTATACAAATATTTCTTTGAATTATTGTTGAATGATTGTGAGATATGTTGTTGAACCCTCCTTTGCTCTGCATCAATTCTTCTACCTTGTTCCCTTCACATTAGCAGTGCTTGCATTTTATATCATGACACTAAATTCTGTATACACAACTTTTGCTTCATGACGTATACTTTCAAAGATCAGTAAATGTTGTTACAAGTAGTCACTTCATTGGGAGAAAGTATACATATTTTTTGCAAGAGGGTTCTTTTCCCTAGATTCAAAACTGTAATAAAAAATGAACATTGAAAATCAAATTTTCGGTTCACACGTTTGTACCCATAATCAAGATGAATGATTCATTGGATTGCAAATAACTAAACAAGATCACCATATATATACAAATCTTTATAGGTATATATTTCTTTTGTATCATGCTCTTTATCTTTAAATCCTATTTCGTGTCTTAGTTACAAGAGTTGTAGATTTGATCCCAATTGATCTATCTATAAGCTTCTAATTTTCAAGCAATGCCTCATTTTAGGTCCTTTTTGGAGATATTTCAAGTAGGGCTGCATTTTGGGTCCTTTTTGAAGATATTTGTTTCTTTTGAATGATTTTATTATTACAATTTATTTTTTTATAATATCAAGTTTATTTTCTTGTTTTCCTATTTAGAATGTTATGATTTGTGGCCTTTTTAATTTATTAAATTAGCAATATTCGCCTTGCCACTAGACAATGTCCCCCTTTCTCTTTGGCTAGGAGCAAGGAAATAATTTAATAATTCATCATAGAAGTGGATTCCATTCAGGTTATCATAATTATTTCTTCTTTGCCTTGCCACTAGATGATATCCCATATGGCTAACAAATTAACTTACTTTATATTTCCATAGGTACATGGAAGGGTTATTCTGCTAGTTGGTAGAATGATATGAGCATGAAGCCTATAGCATAAGTAACATGAAAAACATTGATTTATTAGCAAGTTTCTAAGGAATCAAGAGTTAGTTACTTGCATCAGCTATGTCCTTTACATATTTTTGTGAAACAACAACATTTTCCACACTCTCATTACTCTGGCTTTGTAAATACTAAAAGCTAAAGAATTGTTAAATTCAACTCAATGAATAGAGGTCACTGATTTTTAGCATCCTAGTGGTGATCCTCCTGATTGTTACGATTATCATTATGAGTGAACCATGATGATGTTTATTTCAATAGATTAAATTTTATCTTCTTTTTGAGTAGACATGGTAATCTATTTGCATTTTTTTTACATTTCCTTGATTATTGTTTTCCATCCACCGCTTGTCATTTTATTAGTTTGAAACTAAGGGTTATTATTTCAAACCATGTTATAAAAAATGTTGTATTGCACATAGTAGTAGTATACTTACATTGTGACTGAATGACAAACTGAAAATGTAAATGGAATTTAATTACATGGGTTTCAAATGGGAAAAACATCTAGACCCTATTGACCTTGTCCAAGAATTAGAAAACATCAAATGGAAAGAGGGAGAATTCAATATGGAGCTCAGCCATAAGTTTGTAGTTGCCTTAGCCCACATCCCAGAATATTTTAGACCTGATCTACCTTCTTGTATTGACATGTATCTTGAAGCCTACAATTTTACCTTAGGCTCAAGCTCTATACGGGGGGATTTTTATCTTTTGAGCATGCAACAAGCATACTTATTTATTGATTGTGTTGAGAGATTTAAGAGGGATATGATTGCAAAATCATTATCATCAAACACAAAAGTGGTTGGTAATGAAAAAGCTATTGTAGGTAGCAGGGATGTAGATGCTTCATGTGATTCAGGCACAATGTTAAGTGATTATTGTGTGTGTAGGAGGGTAGAGGAAGGTGTTGATGCAATGTATGATAGTGATATAGATGAAAATAGTAGTGTTTGCACCTACATTCAATTAGATTAGTTATCAACAGATGAGGAAAATGAGGAAATCAATGATTATTCCCAATTTAGTGAATAGAGGTATGACCTTGTTGTTTGTTATAGTATTGTGGACTGCCAAGAATGTATGTATGCAAATAAAAAATTGAATAACTCATCTCATGTATTTGATTATATAGAGCATACATACATTGATGATACAAATAATGATGAAGGGATGAATAAAGGCACAAATTTTTTTCCACTCTTTATTCCATTTTGACCACCTTTCTTTAGAAGACCTTGGTGTTACAGGATTATCTTTCTTTCCTATTCATGGGAAATAATGATTTTGTATAGATAAATGATGTAATTAATTGGGATTCAGGCTTCCTACGACTCCTTTGTATTTCCTGTCTCTTTGACTATGTCATTTGTAAACTTGGTGACTATTAAGTTGACCTTAGATTGCTATTGCAATAATTGGAGTTGAGTTTTCTTTATGTAGGTTCAAGTTTGACATTAGTTAATGTTGAGAGGTGTAACTACAATGACAACAACAGGGTGGATTGTAGTGGCATGAATGTGTTCAGAAAAAACCCTTAACATAAATTTGACACCTTTAGAAAAAAAAATTATGATATTTAATTAGTATATATATCTTTTGCTAAAGGTACCTTGGGTTAGGCAACCAAGAGCCAGAGAAAATGCATCAAATTGCTTAATTCTAGTAACTAGAGGTTCATATGATCCTCAAAAAGTATTTTATCCATCCATGCTTTATCAAAAGAGCCATTTATTAGATACTAAGTTTATGGTTTGGTATTCTTTTAGAAGGAAAGGTAAAATTACCACAACCCCATCTAAGAAAGATGGAAAAGGAGGAAAATTATGTAGGCCTCTTCCAACACATTTAAACTATACATTTATCTGAGGTCAAATTCTATAGGAGACTCCTCAGAGACCACCACACAACAATTCACCACTTAAACCCCTGTGGCAGCAAAAAGTTTTAAATTTAATAAAATAACAATTTCTAGTAGATCTTGAGCCAGCTTACCTTGATTTTCTAGGACTGAGTGAAGATGTGTGAAGCGATTTTATGAGTTATCCTCCACTTGTTCCACCAGTCCATCAATGTCTTCTTGTAGTGGGAAGGAGCTAGGGGCTGTGGAAATCATATTTGTGCAGTTGAGAGATTGAGCTACATTGAAGACATATCTTCTTCCAATTAACTACCCAGGATCCAACAATAAGTCTGCAATATCATCTCAAATGTTTATTGTGGGCTTCACATTAATTTCTTTTGCTAAGGTCATAATGTCCCCAATTGAACAACTCTAGGAAATAGATGTTTTATTGAACATATACATGTTGAAAAAATAATCAAATGACCAATGTAGATGCCAAATCCTAGCTGATTAGCAATAGTGAAGTTTTTCAAGCACTTGCAAATCAAACCTGCATGTCCAAACATAAAATTAAAACCATCATAATACTGGTATACATCTTCAAATGTAACACAATCAGCAGATCTAAATTATATGTGTCAAATATATCAAATATGATTGCTGATTTATGGTTGATTTCTTATGACAACATATTGTCATTCACCAATGTTTAAATCAAACCCTTACACACTGCAATTAACCAAATATGGAAGTAGAATTGATTAATGAGTTGCTAGATGAAGTATGACAAAATAAATAAACATGGAAACACCAACATAGAAACCACATCTATGAAAATCTTATGTCTTTGATATATGAACATCAAATGCAAACACTTGTAAATAAAACTTGCATGTCCAAACATCAAATTCAAACCATCATAGTATTGGTATACATCTTCAAATGTAACACAATTAGTAGATCTAAATTATATGTGTCAAATATATCAAATAAGATTGTTGATGTATGGCTGATTTCTTATGACAACATATTGTCATTCACCAATGTTTAAATAAAACCCTTACACATTGCAATTAACAAAATATGGAAGTAGAATTTCTTAATGAGTTTCTAGATGAAGTATGACAAAATAAATAAACATGGAAACAACAACATAGAAACTACCCCTATGAAAATCTTATGTCTTTGATATATGAACAAACTGTTCTTCAAATAACTACCTAATGAATATTGGTTTTGAATCGTTTGGAAATGGATAGTGTTAGCAGGTCATTTAGTATATCCCTAAGGATGGGAGCTTTGAGAATGAAATGAGTCTAAGGATCTATTATATGAAAGGTGACAAATATGAAATTATTTTTTTGCAAAGAACTTATGCCATGTGCCTTTCAATACTGGTGATAGGCACTTCAATTCAAACAAAAAATCCTCTAAGTAGGTTAGTTGGAGTACAAATGTGAAAGAGGTTTTCACTTTAAAAAAAATGGCTACCAAATGCAAACATAAAGAAGTGATTTTGATAAATATCTTATTATATAAGTTCTATAATTTGGTTTTGTGTACATCATTTCCATGCTATTTGTGAATATTTGTAATTGAAGTGAAGCATTACTTATAAATTATGCATTTAACATGGCATTCTCTATGATTTCTTAATGGGTGTTTGTGCATATCCTTTTGTTGTCTGACTACATTTGTTTTTGTAGGCCCTATTGGCGGTGTTATTTTTTGAACACCCAAGTTGTTATCTATGTGGTTGATTCAAGTGATATTGATAGATTGGTCACAATAAAAGAAGAATTTCATTCTATTTTGGAGGTATTCTTGGTTACAACAACATTTTTCTAAACCTAATTTAATTGTAAGTGTAGCATTCTTTTCAAAGGAAACCAAAGATTTGGGAATCTTAAATTTCAATAGCCAGTTTATGAAATTATAATTCAAGAATGGGATGTTCTACAATTCTAAGGGAAGGTAGAGAGAAGTATTATAATAATGTGGTTATCTTGGGTTGAGGAAAGGAAAATTTCAATGAGAATCATTCACAAGAAGTTAATGGTGAAAACTATAAAGTTTTTTTCTTTTTTTACTAGGATGCAGGTTTAGAGAATCTCAACAACATGTACATATAATAAATTATAAAACATGCATATGCAAGCCTTTTGTTTATAGAATATGTTGATACTATTGATGGATTTTGATTAAGGTGGGAATCTAAGGTTCTGGATTACTTTATGAATCATTCATTCCTATGATATATGCCTATGAAAAATGATTTTGTGTTCATGGGAAGGAAGGAGTACTAAAATAAAAATATGGTTATTGAGGTCAACTAAACAAAATAGAGCAATTATATCCATGTAAGCCTAGGACTATGAGAAAGAAATACATTGGTGAAGGTTTTATTTACTGAACAAAATAGTATCACAAAAACAGAGTTCAAGATTTTTGGAGATTATCTAATTTCTAACTCAAATGTGTCAGAATGAACAATTTATAAAAGTAATGTCTTGCATCATAAATTTGGAAAAAAATGATTATATGAAGAATTACACAATTAGATCAAGGTGATTGATCGATAAATTAAATCTGAAAATAGAAAATACTGTAAAAAGGCACATGAAGAAGTTGTTATCTTTTCTAGTTTAGTAAAACGAACCATTTTTTGTTCTACCTCTATTAGATTATTGTCAAGGTTGGTTACACATGTTGGTTGTTATGTTTCATTTTTAGGCCACAAATTTGTTAGATATTGAAGGTAGTACTACAAATAGTTGCTACATTCTATTAATTTATTCCATAATGTTTTTTTCTTTTTTGTTTTTATCATGGCTGTTTTTTTCTTTCTGCTAAGTGATGATATAGAGTTGGTTACCTAGTGTCTTCATGTGTTAGCACCTGAACATTCTTAATTGCAAGTTGAACCTTGGATGTGCAAGTGTTATTTCTAGACTTTCTAGATTTTTTGTCATGTTAGATGTCTCTTCATATAAATTGAGAACTTAAAAAATATTAAAACATATTTCTGGTATTTACATTTTTATTTTTCTGCGTTTATTTTTCTTAAATCTCATACTACTAATTAAAATTTTGGCAGGAAGAGGAACTAAAAGGAGCTGTTGTACTCATTTATGCAAACAAGCAGGTAAGAAGAGAATTGTTATGATTTTCTTAGGTATTATCAAATACATATATCACTAGACAATGACACACACTGTTAGGATTCACACATTACTAACAAATATGCCAAATAATAATAATAATAATATTATGTTTGTGGGTGAAGATGGCGTAATATTTAATATACTTAAAAATAAAATAAATTTTTAGGTTAGGGAAATTCCCTACACCATCCCTTAGGGAGGAAGCTACTCTATTCTATATCTCCAACTTGATATCCCAATTCCCAACCAAATAGAATACTCTCCATATATTCACTCCCATTAAAATGCTATTACCTCCTATATATAAACCTTCCACTAATAATAATGGAGGGTAGACCACTCATCCTGACATAGGATGACTCATCAATATGACCAAGTATAACTAATAAAGGGGATGTGTTCATTTTCTCAAAATTGCTCCTAATCCTTATGATTTGGAAAATTCTTTTTGATGTTATGAATCATTTGAATTGCAAAATCTAGTAAAGAAAATAAATCCTCTATGTTTGATTGCTTTTGTTATAATTATTTTTTGGATTCTTTATTAGAAATCCAATTTGTGGGGTCAAATTTACATGACCATTTCTCCTTGGATAGTGCGTAGAAGCTTTATGGTGACCACCTTTTGGAAATCTCTCCAACACCTGTTTCTTACAACACAAGAATTTCCCTAAATTGGGTGCATGTTATGTTTTTTTTTTTTTCTTATGGGGTTACTGTGCTAGCTCAAAATTGCTAGTGTTTCTGAGTTATCTCCCCTGAAGATCTATTTAAGAGTAGGATTCAAAATGTTAGGAATTTTAGAACATTGCAGTCCCTGAAGCACACCATCAGAAAAGTGGGCACAATCTCAGGAATAGAGATGTTTTTGTAGCTTACATTTGCTCAATGCTAGCTCATTTCCATCACAAGTACTCTATTTTTGGGGCTATTTATAAACACAAAACTAAAACCTCCTTTTCAACAAAAACATCCCATTAACCTATTATAATTCCAAGTTGTACCATTACAAACAATTATTGTACCAACACAGTAAAAAAAATTGTTTAAAAACATGCATAACAAAAGAATAATCAAAAATCTCAGCTGATTGCATTAGCAAGAAAAGTACCATCCATCTAATTGAGCTTCCATACTCCTTTTATTTATTGCACTCAAAATATAAGTTGTTACAATAGATTTATTTTGCAAAAGAGGACATCAGAGCTTCTACGATAAATATTACTTTAATGGTATCTTTTGATGTTCCCAATAGATGCATACATTTGAATTGACAAGTTAAGGTAATATGCTCTCTAATGGTTTATGGTTTTAAATTATACTGGAGTATGCTTATGCAATTGCTTTTAACTTGATAACAACATGTGTATTCCTAATATTTTTATTATTGGACTTAAAAAATCTGTCAAAAATTAGAATTTGTTTAATACTTATGTAAACATGTTATGTTCTTGCAGAGACCAACTTTGTTTCTTGGTGGTTTTATGGTTGTTAGGTATATTTTACTTATCATCCTCACTGTAGAGTTAGTTGCACTCTCATTATACACTTTGAATATATGAGGCAACATAAAGATCATTTTGTTTTTGGTATAAGTTTCACTTCAATAACTTTCATTGATTAGAAAGTATCTATTTGAGTTTATAATACTCAATTATAAAGTGTTTAGTTACCAGATGCTAAGCATCTTTTATAGAAAAAATGAAATAAGACTAGAGTAGGTATCTTTTTGATGTTGGAAACCATTTTCAATAGGTGAGCATGTTGGAATGTGGGTTTACCTATCTTCTATCTCAGTTTTAAGTAATCAGATTTACAAAACTTTATACCAGCAACAACATCAACAATTGGATGAAGTATGAATGAAAAATAGGGCTTGCAATAATAGGTAGACATATTAAAAATTAAATGGACACTAAGGAATGGAAAATAAGCTAGATTATTGCAAAGCACTTGGCATGTCTACTCAACATTTTATGGAGTTATATGGACTTAAAATTTAATGTAAAATTATTCTTTGAAAAAATTCAAAAAAAAAAAGGACCAAATGGCTACAAGGTTTATACTTCTCCCCATCAACCCTGAAAACATGCTTAAAATGCCACCTACACAAAATTGTATAGTATGAATATCTTCAAAATGGACCATCCTATAATCTATGATAGAATGGCTTAAATTAAAGCATTTGTGATGGCTAACAGATAGAAAGTTGTTAACCATGGAATGACTTTTAAAGGGAGGATAGACTAACCTTTTTATTTGAGAAAATCATAGATAGGATGCAAAAAAACTTCATCATTTATTTCTTCAATGTTCCAATACACAAAAAATATGGAGAACACTTGCAAGAAAATTCAATTCTATTCCAACCAAAACAAAACATAGTAGAAGGGAGACTAAACATGGATAGAGTCGAAGAAAAAAGTACAGGCCTTGAGGATTCTACATAAAATTACCCTTGCTTTTGTATTCTTGTATATTTGGTTTGAGAGACATAAGAAATTTCAAGAACTCCAATGGAATTTGGAAAACAACAGTCAAATTGGTGACAAATCAAGTATGAAGCACAAGGTGGATTTATGCACAAAAGTTAATAAATAAGATATCCAACCTGTTGGATCATATTTTTATCACCAATACACCCATTTTCTTACAGAACTTATGTCATGGACCAATTCTTGAACTGTGGGATTCTAGTCAAAATGCTATAGTTTCTTTGTTTTCTATTTTACTTTTTGTTCCCTATGCCTGACATGTTTGTTAGGTTCCCTAGGATATATAGATTGACTGGGTACATGACATAAATCTCATATTTTTTTTAACATAGAATCATACATTAATGAATTAAATCAACCAATGACATAATTGTAAATCAACTTATACTCAACTCAGATTTTTAGATATTTATTTATGCAATCATCACATACATTACATCTTGTTCTTAAGTACAAAGCAACTAAAGAAATCTGAATCTGCATATAATTTACTAATCTGAGAATTTAACAATCTAAAGCAACTAATGTTATCTGATAACCAAACTTGTAAATTGTTGTTTTACATGTCTTTGCAGCTTTCAACTGTTATTTTAACGTTACAAAAAAAAAAATATTACTGATATAAAATCATTCATAAATTTGACTACAATACTCTAAAAGATTTCTAACAATTTTACAGAGTCATCAACAAATCCAATTCGGTTTCCATTACTCAGTAAACCATATTGTGTTGTAATTTGTCACACATATCCTGCATATATTACATCAGGAGAGTATGCATTTTTATCAATATAAATGATTTCAACCAAATAAATTGTATTCCAAAATACCTAACATATTTTAAGAAAGAAGTAAAGTTCATAAAGTAGCATCACTTACAACTTCTCAGGAGAAAGGGCGTCATTGAGTCAACCATAGTATTTTCATAAAGTGCCTACTGATCTTGGTGAGTGTTGTTTTACCAGGTTGGTGAATACCAAGGAGCCTATAAGGTAATTTACTTGTGGAAATTTTATCAAAATTATATAATAATTAGATAAAAACCCTTTTCTATTGAATAATTGACTAAAAATTTGAAAATTTGAGATATTTTCATGTGATATACTTATATTCATGTTTCTTTACAGGTTTCTGAAGGCCTTTTGCAAAATTTTGGACCTAACAGGGTTCTTGATACCCCAATCACTGAGGTTTGTAAGTTTCTAAAGCTAAAATGTGCTAATTGAAATCTTGTCAAAATACTTTTTTCCTTTATATATCTTATTATTCAAATATATAGACAATTTATGTTTGCATGTATTCTACCAGTGTAGGCTGGTTTTATCAGCATTGATGTTGGTGAAACATATTATGGATTGAAACCCATTGTGGAGTTCATGACATTCAATTTTGCTATGCAGGTTGGTGTTTTTACTACTCTTTAAGTGTTTGTCTTTTTGTTCTGAATGATATTTAGTTTATCACATAATTTTGTACTCTGGTTTTGTTTATTCAAGTTTCATTTATAATATTTTGTTCACTAGGTAGAGTAATGATGTGATCTACATCATTGATGTGCCCTTCCTATTGTTTCCATGTTACCATGGCAGTAAGTCCACAACTAGAAAATTGGTTGCATATCTTTATCCATAGGAGTTATTACTTACCATCTTATAATATCGAATATCCTTATATTGAATTACATTAGCAATATAAGAAAATAATGGAAATTATCTTTGAACAAATTTGATGAGATCCAACTGTTCCACCTAGTACCTCAGTGACTTGTTTTCAATTTATTTTCTCTTTGAAGAATGAAAACCTCTGATTGACTCCTTTTCTATATTCCTAATTCTATAATGTTTGTCCTGGGTTGAGACAATAAATCTGAATAAACTGTTGCAGTTCTATCTTATTAATCCTACCATTATATAGTCACCTTGGTGTTTGGATGCACAATTCCATATATATTATATATATATATATATGCATTTTAGACATGTCTATTTTTGTCTAGCCAGTTTCAAACTTTCAAGTCTGTATAACATTGTATTTCAGTATTTTGTAATAGATGGTAAACACTTTTCCTATTCAAGCATGGTCCACCAATAGGTGTCACTTCCTCTGATGCCTTTAGCCTTTTATCACTACATCAAGGGAATCAAGTTTTATATTGGCCTGATAGCCTTCTATTACACTGATATTTGTGTTGTGAGCTGCTTTCATCGGTCTATCAGTGGAGCTATGAGGGGAGTTCACCTAATATAGTAATGTTAGGCCAATAGTGTTACTGACATGAACAAGTGAGCTGCTTTCATTGGTCTATTGGTGGATCAATGAGGGTAGTTCCCTAGATGTAGTAATGTTAGGCCAATAGTGACACTATCGGCCTAACATTACTACATCGGGAGAACTCCCCTCATAGCTCCACCGATAGACCGATGAAAGCATATCGGCAACACTAGAACATATCTGCAGAAGATAACACAATGTCCCACTGATAGGGTGATAGAATTCTTAACCATGATAGCAATATAATAATCAAGTTAGTTAATTGGTCAACTAGGTTTGTTGATTAATATTTTTTGATGGATTTGTGGATGCTCAACTGTTGTGCAAGCTCTTTGATAATATGAAAATGATTTGATTCAAATATTTATAAATGGATCAAAGACTTTTTCATAATGCTCCCCGAATTTTGGAAAGAAATGATGGATTTATAGATTTAGAGGTGAAAATATGAATGGACAAGATTGATTTAATTGGTTTTGAGGATAAAGATGTGATTTATAATTAACTATGATTAACTATTTAACTCAATTGATTGATCAGTCAACTAGCTTAATTGACCACTCAACTAATTTAATTAAGAGTTAACTTGACAGCTAATTAGTTAATTTGATTGATAAGTGAAAGATGGAATTGAATTACTTGACATGAGTGAAATGTGAGATTGAATTATTTGTTAATTGAATTTAATCCAAAAGAGTAGTCTCTTTTGATCTCATGCTATAGGGATCTTAAGATACAAATAAAAGCTATACTTGGTAGTTAATTTTTTGCCACTCAAAAAATCATGAAAATGAGGTGCGCCATGGAGTTTTGTATGGTTTAAGAAGCCTTAAATTGGTGCCAGTGGTGGGGGCACTACCCCTCAACCTTGCCCTATACCGTGATAGGGAGCACGCTAGGGGCATTGCCCCTCGACCCCACTAGGGGCGCTACACCCAAACCCCTGTGAGGGGCACTTCCCCTCGACCCTACTGGGGGAATTGCCCCCAAACCCCCATGAGGGGTGTTTCCCTTCAACCCCGCTATGGGTGTTCCCCCCGAACCCTATAAGGGGCACTACCCCTCGACCCATTTATTTCACTGGTCAGTGATTAATATATCAAATGACTGTGGTGGTTAGTGGTAACTTATTTCTAGTTGATTCTATAAAATTGGTGCAGCATAAAATTTGACTTAGAACATTATTAAGTTGCATAGACCACATTATTAAGTTCTATATTTGTAGCCACTTCCTATATCCGCATTAAGAAATCCTTCATATGAAGCTTTGTATCAGCAGTTCAGGCACTTCAATCCTATTCAAACCCAAGTATTTACAATTATTTTTAATCAATTTGTCACAAAATTATGAATGGTTTTTCCCATCTTTGGAAAATGAATGAGATCTCCAATCTCCTGGGCTGAAAGATCATAATACCAATCCCAAGCTAAATCTTTCTTCTCAATTTTGGCCAATATGTCATTTGGAATGCCTTTAAATTGTCGGAGTGTAGTTTGAACACTCCACATGTGCTTTCCAACCATCTTGCATAGGTTAAGTGCCTTCTCTGTTAACTGAGCACATCCTCTTTTTACGATAATCTCAAAAAGTGCTCTAAGGTGGCGACCTACACTCTGCAACACATAACCAAAGAAAAAAAATGTATTTAGAACTACATAGCGTGCATCATCCAACAACTTCCAAAACAAATTGTAAATTCCTTCTATCTAGAAAAGGCAAATGATTTGGAGAAGATAGGACTTAAGGATGGGTTGTATGGTTAGAAAAAAAAGTAGGAGGCTGGACATGCACAACATCCTCAAGGCTAAATTTATATTTTTAGTGGACAACATAAAATTCTTAGGTCACCCACTTATAAAAAGGAAGAAAATGGTTATCATTTGCATTACAAAGGATACAAAATTCAAGTCACCCACTTATAAATTGATAAAATGGTTATGATTTAAGCTACATAAGTTTTCAATATAAATACATACCTGAGTAATAAACACCATATCAAACATGAGGGAGAGACCTTCAAGCTTAAGCTGTGAAATGTAAACCTAGAGAAAAAAATTGATCTTGGCACTTGGCTCCTCCAAACTCTCCTTAATTGGAATAGGAACATGGTCTAATACCTTTGCAAGTTCCATCTTCTCTTCTTCTCTTATTGTCATATATTTAAACTCTTCACTTAATGAAAATAATTTACATAGCTCAATATCACCCATTGTTGGATTAGAGTTCTCATTATAAGTAGCCATTGTCCCATGAATGATGTAGTAATAACTGGCTATCCATCCTAGATCATTAACCTAGAAATATCCACTTTTCCAATCATATTTCACCAAATTACTTTTGTCCAAGATAGTTGCAACTGAATGTATCTATTAACATAAAGAGTGCAATTATTAGAAGCACTAACAAGTACAATTAAAGTAAAATGTAAGGGTCATACTTGTCTAACAATACTATAGTAAAATTACTATGTACTAAATTGAAAATCACAAGTATGCTTACCAAGTCTGCCCTTCTCTCTTCTAAGGTATTGTCTTTTTGTAAAGCATCAACAGATAGACCATATAGAATTGGGTTTCGTAGCATACAAATGTAAAGATAAGTGTATCCCAACCATGTGCATGCCTCCCTTGCATTTTTAATTATACCTAGGACAATTTATGCATTTAAATGATTTTCTATTTTTGAGATAAACTGGCTCTCAATTGGTAATTGTTGATTCATAAGGGACAAATAATATTTCAGCTCACTATGACCTATCAATATTATTCCTTCTCCATTGGAATCATACTATGGCCTTGAATATATTGATCTACCAAAAATTTCTCTATTGTTAGCATGGGCATCTCCAACATGGAGCCTTTTTCAAAGGGATGTTGAGGTGTATGATCCTTATTGGGATAGAGGTGCAACAAGTCTATGTTAGGGTCCCTGTTTGGCAATGGACATCATGGCTACTTGGCACAATCTAGTGTATTATAGCATATTAGTAGATCAAGCTACCAATATCCTCAACCATCTATTGAAGGTGTCAATCTTGAGAGGAGAAAATTGTGGCCATTGATGGAAAGTAGGAGGCCAGGTGCATACGATATGTCCAAGTGGAATTGTCTCTCTTTTTGGATGGATTTGTTCATTTTAGGAGATATTTTTTATCTTTTGAGTCTGGTTTTAAGAGTTTGTATAGGTTCTGAAAAGATTGTTTTGGTATTTATTTTTTTAAAGTATTTAGATCATCTGGATATAAAAGGGATGTGTTAGTAGCTTCAAGGGGAGAATGCTTTCTACTTTTGTGTCTTTTAGAAGAATGCAAAAGGCCATTTGAAGATAGATTTTTAGAAATGTAGCTTGGGAAAATGTATTTAATTATTATAGTGATATTAGATGAAAGAAATGAAGAAGAAGAAAGAAGAAAGAAATTATGCTAATGTGCATGGAAGACCAAACTAGGTCAATGGGATAGTAAATAGGAAAATCCTCCACTACATCTGCTGAAATAAACAATTACAAATGTGCCCTTTGTAATCTTGGATTACCACTGCTATTAATGTCATACATGTTACCATTATAACATTAAATTTTATGGAAATTGGTGAGTTGGTTAAACTGCCATAACCACATATGATGATGTAAACATATATTGAGAATGAAGTGAGATTGTTGTGAAACGTACGTAGTAGCCCTGCTCAAGCTAGCTATTTGAATAATTATTTTTTGCAACATATAATACTATGTTATTTTGTCTCAAACATTCTCATATCATTGATATATGGTCACTCTAAAGATTGAATCAATCTACTTATTCTATAGGCTTCATTTGCATCCCTATTATAATTTTATCAATATAAGCCCAATATCACTTGTGACAATGAATAGCTTGTTGCTTGAAGTTGTGCTTGACTTCTAGGCATTCAAGGTCTATGGTTTTGGGGGAATTAAAATGTGTGGAGGGTATGTGCAGGATCATGATGGGCCAAAAAGTGGCGATATGATGGGTATGTGTAGGGTATGTGGTTGACGACTTTCTTTTTACTCAAAATTGATGAAATGAAAAGGGTATTTAAAAGAGATTCTCAGCTTTCTACCAATATAAATTATGCTTTACTTTGAATTTAATATAATTATTATTCATTTTCTATTTGAATTACAACTAAAGTCCTGATTGATAGGCTGATTGAAAAAAATCTATAGCTTTCAAATGGTATCACATTTTTAGAATCTGAAACATGCATCACATTCTATGCTTCACATACTATAGGATTTAAAAAAAAAAAGAATTTCATCAAGTTTTGACCAAGTTAAGGTGGTCAGACATACGAGTTTTTATATTTTTAAAAAGTTGTAATAAAAAATTCATAATTAATTATTTACTTGGAAAAACTTACAAAAAAATATGCATCACATTTGAACATGAGTCCTCTACTTATATCTAAAATCTTATATAAAAATATTATCATTTTATTGTGGTTAGGGTGGTCAAACATACACCTACTTCTTATTTTTTCCTTGAAATTTAAGTACTACTCCATTGAAATTTCAAATTTTCACCAAATAGATTTAAAAAAATAAATAAACCTAGTAGTTTAGAAACTACATTCAATTTGCTATAGATTCTATTCTTACATATTTTTGAAATAATATATATAACTTATTCAAATTGTTATGTCAAGTTGCCTAACTTGGATTTTTTTGAATTTTTTGCCACTTAAGGGCCTATTTTTTCCATGATGATCCTGCACATACCTTGAAGTGCCAACAATAATATGTCAACACACTCTAGATTAAAATTGAATGCATGTTAAAATTGACAAAATTTAAGATTCTTCATAAATCTGAAAGAGAAGCTAAAGATATATTACATGTGAGTTTAGTTCTTGTTTTGGAGTTTAATATATGCAATAAATAAATTAAATTCAGTGCAATACAATTTTTCCAATCTGTTGATTATTTATGTCATGCTTTCTATGTTGATGTATATTTCATTTTAAAAAATATATTAGGTTTTCCAGCTTGAGCATCAACTTTTTGATCATTTTTTCCCTTCATCTTCTGTAGAGACATCAAGTCTAGCTCCCTTGATGAATCCATTGTAAGTTTACTAAGTTACATTTATTTTTTAACTTCCGAATGAAGTCAACTCTCTAATTTCTTGTCTTATTCATTTATTTGGTAAGAAATGTGTAGGTTGCTATTAATTTATTAAACATTAGTATCATATGAAATTCTAAAGAATGTAGCATTATGTTAGCTCAATGTACAAATATTTGTTTCAATTTTCATTGAAAATGAAAATTTCTTATTTTTCCTTTTCTACTATGATTTTTTGCAGGTGCACATTGTTGTATGATGCATTACACCCAAAGTTAATTCATGAAGTACAATTAGATTTTCTTTGTGAGCTTGTTGACATTCTTAAGTTAGAAGTTCTAGAAGAACAACTAGTAAGGTGAGGAGAATTTGTAGCTAGTTTACAACCAACAATCTTGTGTATTTTGGTAGATGTGCATGAGAGATTGAAATTTCATGCCCAAACTCATGTGCATGATGAGGTATTTTAATACTATACATAATTCTTACCACATTTACGTTTTTTCAAAGGCTAATGCTATCTCTTAGAAATTTTTTTTATTATGCCATTTCTTTCAAGATATTAATATTAGGGTGTATTTCTTAAGTTTTTGCTTTAGTGCTTGTTCCAATTCTATTGGTTAGCAAGAGAATAACATATTATTTATTATGTATGAAATCCTAGTTTGAGGACTTGAGTAATAGTTGTAAAACAATATGATGGCATGAATACCAACTCCATGGAGATGCATGAGAATGCTTATTTTTTCTTAGATCCGAGTTGAATTCTATTAGCAATCAATAACCTTTAATTTATAATTTGTGGAAACTTCTCTAGATTGACCTAGCCACTTTCAATGGAGAAATTATTTGTTAGGTAACTTTTATTTATGTTTTAACAACAAGTTGATCTTAAGTTGGATATTTTGTGGATTCAGTTTAGGTTGTTATGCTTGTTTTTTGAAACTGAATTTGTGTAATAATCACTGTAGCCAGATGCATTCATTTGCTCACTTAATGATGTGATGGTAACAACTATGGTCAGTAGGAGAGCTCGTCTAGGGATATTTTGTGGTGAGGTAATCCAATGTTAAATTATTCACACTCATGCATTATATGTCATGACTTATTTTCTTATATTGATTTCTTCTTAGAGATATGAACTTTCAACCTATTGTTTTTGTATGTTACTTAACAATGCTTCTGTAATGCCAGGGCATTTTGAGGTAGAAGTTAGTTGGGAATGGCCTTGCATTTATAGCTGCTAGAGGATCTAGTAGGTTATGATCTCTCGTTGTAATAAGAGTTGGAGAATGCTTCATTATCTCTCTGCTTAGTGGTTGTGATGCATGCAATTGTGTCGTACAAAGTTGATTTTAATATTTTTCTTGTGAATATATTGAAAAACCCTCTAAATTTCTACTGTATTAAAGGATTATATGTTAATGGTGCATAATCTATTGTCTAATGTTGTTTGTTGTTGTATATGATGCTCAGTTTAAGGAAGCAAAAAGAATCTAAAATATAGGAAGTCACTAGCTGATCTTTTTTTCAATTCTCAGGCCACTTGAATGTTTGTTGTATTTTATTTTGAAGGGTTGTTTGTACTTTGTAGTATCTAGAGGTTTAGGTAAAAACTAAAAGAAATTATAGAAACTGTAACATGGTGAGCATGAAAGAGAACATGTAGAGTTATGATTCTTTTTTGTTTTCCGTTCTTATATGGCCATGCCAGAGTCTTATATGAGTTTTGTCTTTTGGTACAAGAATATCAATTAAGGTTACAAATAGATCGAGTGCTCAAGAAGGGTATTAACTATTATCAGATACTTGCAGTAGTTGTACCATCCATTGTAATTTGTATCTACTATTTTTTTCATAGAAATATTAATGATTTACACCATGCTATTCTAGGTAACATTATTATTTGTTTTGCATTTTGTCTTTGTATAAATGGTTTTCTATTTTAGTTGATTTAGGATAGCTACTGATAAATTCAAATTCTTGATTTGAGTCTATGATAGGACTTTTGTTCTCAGTACTTGTAACTGTTGTTGTAACTGATGTTGTGAAAGATGTAGTTGACCGACCTTGCACTGAATTTTTTTGGTAGTGTTTTCTAGATGGAGTATCAGTTGAGAATTGTTGTTGTTATAGCATTGGGTTTCATACTTCCCACATCAAGCATTTAATAAACAATAAATTTCATATAGCCTTTGGCTATTTATTTATTGCATTCAATTAGTGAAGAGGCACTTCACTTGTATAATATATAATATTTATCTTGGGTTGACTCCTCCTTGACATTCGTACCATTTCATTTGAGACATATCCTTTGTTGGTTGACCTTGCATCATGAAGGGGTGTGTCTACTCCACTGATTTGTATATATGTAAGATCACATTCATTCACTCCATCATCAATTCAAGTTCGTTCCATTTCATTTGCAAGTGTGAATATCATCTACAATAGTTTGATATCATCAAGGAGTGCAAGTTTATTATCTTGTATTTGCATCAAGAGTGGTGCTAATAATTAGCCATGAGGTTGGCCTCATCGTAAAGAGAAATTTTTTTCATATTACAATATATAAGAGAGATGTTGTTGCTGGGTTTTTCTCCTTCAAGTTGGAGGGTTTTCCTAGGGTATATACTGTGTCAAGATTTGTGTAAAATTGTTTTAATTCTACTTATTTAAAATTTTGATTCTAAACTAACATGGTATCAAAGCAGGTTTTAGCAAGATCATGATCATATTTCTATAAGCAGCGTATTCTTCTTCTCTTGTTCTCATCTTCGTGTGTCTATCTTATCTTTGAAAATGGTGAATGGCCTCAAGGTTGAAGATAGACTTGAAGGCACTTCCAACTTCACCTCTTGGAAGTTTAGAATTTTGATTGCATTGGAATAAAATGAGATTGTTGAGTTTGTGGAGAGCGAAGTTCTTGAGCCTTCCGATGAGAATGAGAAGTCACAATGGAAGAAGAATGACATAAAGGACAAGAATATTTTGCTTGATTCTATGAAGGATCCCCTTGTGCCTATCATCTCCAAGTTGAAGATGGAAAGAGAGATATTCAAGACCTTGGAGGGCTTGTATGAGATCAATAATACAAGTAGAGCTCTTGCATTGAGGTAACAACTTCATCATATCAAAATGGAAAAAGGAGATGCTATCATCTCCTTCTTCATGAAGATCACTGAGTTAAGAGATTAGCTTTGTACCATTGGTCATATGGTTGATGATAAGGACTTGGTCATGTTGGCACTTAATGGTCTTCCTCAATATTGGGACCATTTATCCAAAGTATTAGAGGAAGATCGAAACTACCAAAGTTTGATCGACTTAGAGTAGATTGCATTCAAGAGGAATTGAGATTGGCAACAAAAGGCAATGGGAAAATTTCTAACATTGAAGATATTCATGTACTTGCCGCTCATACATCGAAGAGGAAAGGAAGAGAAGGGAAGAAAGGAAACTTCAAGAGGAACAAAGATAGAAGATTTGATGGTGCTCCTTAATCGAAGAAGAAGAAGGATCTCTCCCATATGTAGTGCTTCAGATGTGACAAGTTTGGTCACTATGTGAAAGATTTTGCAACTAGACCAAAACAACATGCTTCTATTGCAGATGTAGGTGAGGTCTCTCCTTAGAAGGATTCAAGAGATAATTCAAGTGGATTTCTAATTTATTTTTCCCTATCAAGAAATGTTCCAACAAATAGAAACACATGGTTGATTGATAGTGGCGCCTCTTGTCATATTATTGGATTTAGAGAACATATTTTAGATTTGGTGGAGAGAGATACAATCATTCAAGTCATAATTGGAGATGATGCATGTTATTCTATGAAAGGTGTTGGAGCCTCCTCTCTTCACTTAGATTCTAGAATCTCTCTTCAGTTGAGCAATGTGTTATTTGTACAAGGAATCAAGAGGAACCGTGTATCAATTTCAGCCTTAGAGGACAAAGGATATCAAGTTGCATTTGTTGAAGGAAAAGTGCTTGCTTGGCCAAAGAACTCTAGCATCAAGACAACTTGAGTGATTGGTGTTCAGCAAGAGAGTCTCTATAGACTTTCCACTTGTCCAATGCAGGCATCGTTGCATGAGCCCACCAGTTCATGTGAGCTTTGGCATAGGAGACTTGCTCACCTTCATTTCAGAGCACTCCCATCCATGGAGAAGATGGTCACTGGCCTTCTAGAACTATGCTAGGAGCATGAAGGTACTTGCTGAGGATGCGCATTGGGTAAGAATACTAAAGGTCATTTTCATAGTAGGGAGAGTAGATCCAAATGTATTCTAGATCTTGTTCATTCTAATTTGTGTGGTCCAATGTTTGTTTCTTCTTTGAGTGGTTTCTTGTATTATGTAGTTTTCATTGATGACTACTCTAAAAAGACTTGGATTTATTTCTTAAAGACTAAAGAATCTGAAGAGGTACTTGAGAAATTGAAATAATTTAAAGCTCAAGTAGAGAACTTGTCTTGGAAGAGGATCAAAGTTCTAAGATTTGACAATGAAGGAGAATACATCTTTGGAGCCTTCCATAACTTTTGTATAGAGTTAAGGATTAAGAGGGATTTTTGTGTCCCTTACAATCCACAACAAAACGATGCTGCAAAAAGGAAGAACAAATTCATTATAGAGGAAACTAAACCTATGATCCATGATCAAGACTTGAAAACCTTCCTTTGGGCATAAGCATATAGAATTGTAGTATATGTTTAGAATCAAAGCCCTCCTCGTATTTTGGAGAACATGACTCCTAAAGAAGCCTTTACAGGTGTGAAGCTTGAAATTAGTCAATTGAGAATATTTGGTTGTCATGTGTATGTTCATGTGCCTAAAGATAAAAGGACTAAATTGGAACCATCTAGAAAGAAGGGAATATTTGTTGGCTATAGTGAATCTTCTAAAGCCTATAGGATTTACATTCTAGGTCAGAAACTAATAGATATCATCAGGGATGCCACTTTTGAGGAAGATGTTGCATTCAAGAGATATAAAGGTTCATACATGGAGATAGATAATGAAGACCAAGAGACTCCTCATGACATGGAAGTTGACCATACTCCTAAGATTCTGAGGGAGTCTATAGAACCAGAAGAAGATGGTGATCCAGCTCAGCCATTGGATCCAACTAATGGATCAAGAGATATTGTCATAGGTAGAAAGAGACCTCTATGGGCTAGGAAAACAATGCAAGAGGCATAAAAGTTTGCAGCCCCTAGAGGAACATTCTAAGAAAGAAAAAGACCACAAAATTTTCCTAGCTATGTTGCATTAATGAGTCATATTATTGAATATGAGCCTTACAGTGTTGAGGAAGCTTCAAGTCAACAAGTATGGAGAGATGCTATGGCTGAAGAATATCAATCTACCCTCAAGAATGATGTTTGGGACATTGTACCTAGACCAAAAGGGAAATCTGTTGTATCTTCTAAATGGATTTTCAAGATCAAGAATGTAGCTAATGGAAGCATTGAGAAGTACAAGGCTAGATTTGTGGCTAGAGGGTTCTCTTAGAAAGAGGGAATAGACTATGAAGAAACATTTTCTCCAATTTCTCATTATACATCCATTAGGACTATCACTACTATTGCAGCAACTAAAGGATGGAAGTTACATTAGATGGACATGAAGAAAACCTTCCTTAATGGTGTAATTGAAGAAGAGGTATACATTGAGCAACATTATGTATTTGAAATTCATGGGAAGGAGTCTCTTGTTTGTAGATTGAAGAAGGCTTTATATGGCCTTAATCAGGCTCCTCAAGCTTGGTATGACAGGATTGATTGTTACATTATGAGCTTCGATTTCTCCAAGAATGATGTTGATTCAAACCTCTATTTCAAGGTAATTGATGGTGAGGCATTGATCTTGGTTCTTTGTGTTGATGATCTATTTCTTATAGGAGAAGAACATCTCATTATCAAATGCAAGAAGGGGTTAGCTTCTAAATTTGAGATGAAGGATCTTAGATACATGCATTACTTCCTTGGTTTAGAAGTATGTGAAAGGCCTAATGAGATCATTTTGAGTCAAGGGAAGTATACAATAGACATATTGAAGAGATTTGGCATGATGGATTGCAAATCGATGTCTACACCAATGGAAACCAATTTGAAGAAGCTAAATGAATATGCAATTAGTTCAAATTTGGTGGATCCTACTATGTACAAGTAGTTGATTGGATTGAATCACTGGTCAAGAAGTCAAAACCACCCCTACTAAAGAAAGGTAACCTTACTCCTTGAGGCCTTAAACTGAATATCAAGGGTTGAGACACCAGCCATCCTTTTCATGACTGAGCTAGTCACTTGATGAATTGTCAAGCAAAATTATCTGACTCGTCAACCAACGAGGATATCAAATTAGAGTGCAGAGGGTCTAAATAGAGAAGTTGAAGAACAAACATTGAAAATTGACTAAGGCAAGTGCAAAAGCACCCTTGCTGAAGAAAGGCGCCCAGTCTTTTGGAGCCTCAAACTTAGTTTTTCAGCTTAGCATCTCCCAGGCACATCTCTTCAGCATAGATCCAGCTCAATAGTGGATCTATCAAAAATTGCTCAAGATAAACTAATAAATCTAGAATTAAGATCAAACATAGGCCATTCAACATAAAAAAAATGATAAAAAGAACTCAAACTCAAAGTGGACGCCTAAAAAGGTCAAAGTATCTAGTCAATACTAGACTAGATATTTTCTATGTAGTGATTGCATTTAGTTAGTTCATGTGTGAACCAAGGAAAATACATCTAGTTGTAGCGAAGCATATCTTGAGATACTTGCGTGGCATAGTTGGATATGGCTTGAGATATACTTCTAGTGTAGATCTTTAGTTGCAAGGATATTCTAATTTCGATTGGATAGGGAGTGTAGTTGATCGGAAGAGCACCTCTAGTTGTTGCTTTAATTTGGGATTTGTGATGATTTCCTAGTGTAGTAGGAAGCAATCTTCAGTGGCACTAAGTACCACAGAGGAATAGTATATTGAAGCTTGTGTAGCAGCTCAAGAAGTAGTACGGCTTCATAATCTCCTTGTAGGATTGTTTGGACAATCAATGGAGCCAACTATTATTTATTGTGATAATCAAAGTTGTGTGAAGCTTTATGTCAATCTAGTGTTTCATGATAGAACTAAACATGTTGAGATCAAATACCACTACATCAAAGATATTGTATTAAGGAAATCTATCCAATTGAGATACATTTGTGCTGATGAGCAAATGGCTAATATTCTCACCAAGCCTCTCTCTAGAGTGAAGTTTGTGCACTTTCGAGACAAGCTTGGATTTGTGGAGGATGAAGCCCTAGCTGAGAGGGAGTCTCAACATCAATGATCTTATGTGATTTTATTTAATGCATCTTTCTCTGTGAGAGAAATTTGAGGTGAAAGCCCTTGTTTCCACCCTCTAGGAGTAGCCATGTTGGATGTCATGTTGAGTGAATCCATGAAAACATCACATTGCGAGACTCTGTGATGATTTTCTTGTACTTGTGTTTATCCACCCTCTGGGAGTAGCCATGGTGGACGTCATGTTAAGATGACGACATCACGTTGAGTGATTTCGTGATGGAAAATTGTGCACATACGTTTTTCCATACATGGGAGTAGCCATGATTGTTGATATCACATTGAGTGACTTTGTGATGTGCTTCTTTCCACATATGGGTGTAGCCATTGTGGGTGTCATGTTGAGAGACACCATGACCTTGTATATCGAGAAGTATTCCTCCCTAGCTAAGAGGAAGTGTTGATGTTATAGCATCGGGTTTCATACTTCCCATGTCAAGCATTTAATAAACAATAAATTTCATATAGCCTTCGGCTATTTATTTATTGCATAAAATTAGTGAAGAGGCACTTCACTTGTATAATTTATATTATTTATCTTGGGTCGACTCCTCCTTGACATTCACACCATTTCATTTGAGACATATCCTTTGGTGGCCGACCTTGCATCATGAAGGGGTGTGTCTACTCCACCGATTTGTATATATGTAAGATCACATTAATTCATTCCATCATCAATTCAAGTTCGTTCCATTTCATCTACAAGTGTGAATTTCATCTACAATAGTTCGATATCATCAAGGAGTGGGATTTTATTATCTTTTATTTGCATCAAGAGTGGTGTTGATAATTAGCCATGAGATTGGCCTCATCCTAAAGATAATTGTTGTTCATATTACAATATATAAGAGAGATATTTTTGCTAGGTTTTTCTCCCTCAAGTTGGAGGTTTTTCCCAGGGTATATGTTGTGTCAATTTGTGTGAAATTGTTTTAATTCTTCTTATTTAAAACTTTGATTCTAAACTAACAAGAACAACTTATCTACCTCTAGTACTAAACTTTAGTCTTAGCTTTTTCTTCTTTTCCTAATTAATTATCATTTTGGTGGCAAGTTCTTTATTTATTGTTATTATTATTTTATCATTGATGCTTCCAATTAGCCTTCTAACTAGTATGAGGTTGTTCCCAAAATTTGACAACATTATAGGTAGGGTTAGTGTCATGGCAATGAACATGTCATAAGGGAAGGTCACAAAATATTTCCCAGTGGACATACTTCATGTAAGTGCAGCATCCTATACTTTTTGTTAAAATCATCAGGGGAGATTTCCCTTTATTTATAGCCTGTGGAAAATTTACAAGGTGTGGAATATACAAGAATACTTGCATTCATACCAAAATAAGCTATTATATCAATTATTCAATAACATGATATCTTAATAAAATAACACCATGCAGAGAAATAATGAAAAAATTTCTCCCTTATTGCTACATTGCAAAATATTAAACACCCACTTGGAATAATGCACAAAACAAAGTGGAGAGAGTGAAGCATTGGCTACTTTGATCTTTGAAATTGATGATTTTTTTACTAAATTGATAATGATTGAAGTTTCTTTTTCTTTCTTAGATGTTGATTCTAATTAATAAGTTTAATGTTGTGTTGCAACTTGCAGGTGAGTATGTTGATATGATAATGGCTAGCATTGTCGATCCTCTAAAAGTTATTAGAATTGCATTAGTTGATGCAAAAAGGTAAAACTATTTCTTTATTATAATTAGTGGAACTTGCAACTACAATATCTGATAAAAATCTACTTCCAAATATGTTTTTGATGGATGTTCATATCCTCATCCAAAGCTCCAATTCACACATAGGAAAGAAGGACACTTTCAAGTGTATCAATTACAAATTTATAATCTATAATCAATAATCAAGCTATTGATCAGTTGTTCAGGAATAAGGCAATTGTATATCACTAATTGAATATCGTTTATTTGTTTGTTGTCTTGCATGAATTCATATTTTTAAAAATTGTAAGAGATAACTAGGAAACATTATATCTATCACCTAAGTTTAGGGTGCCATAGTTTGAAAAGGAAAAGAAAATGTTTGAATTTTATCCTTTGTATTCTTCGACTTTTCTAAGTTTTTGATGTCCAAATTTTGAAACCTTATTTTCAGGCTACTGCTCCAAATTGGAGAAGTGAAAGTTGAATACCAGCGAGAAAGAGTTTGGAGGAGCCGAAACCAATAGCAGTGGGAAAGCTATGGATTTGCAAGGGGATTAAATGGGTCAAGCCCCTATAGGAGGTCATTTCCCTTCCAAAAGGACTGTAGTTAAGGAAGGGGAAAATAGTATAAGTATATGAAAATGAGAGTATTATGTTTATATAGTGTCTGTAAGTTGTATAGTGTCACTGAGACATTGAATATAACCAATGAGATTTTGATTTGCCAATGAGGCTTATTAATGAAGTAAATTTTTAGAGTGGTTTTTTCTCCACTTATAAATATTGTGTTGTGGCTCTTGATTTGTAATCTGTTTGTGTTTGTGTTTGTGTCTGATCAATCATATTTGTTACAACATTTTAGTCTTCATTTCATGGTGTTTTTTAAAATTTAAATATATATGATACTTGAAGTTTATATGCATAAATTTGTGAGGATAAATTAAGTTAGATTTGATTTGTAATGACAAAATACATGACTAAATACATGACTAAATTAATGACTAACTATATGACTAAATTAATGACTAAATATATGACTAAAGTAATGACTAAATATATGACTAAATAAATGAGTAGTTAACAACAATCAATGACTAAATTAATAACTAAATATATGACTAAATTAATGACTAAATATATGACTAAATAAATCACTACCATGACTAAATAAATGACTAAATTAACAACTAAATCAATGACTAAATCAATGACTAAATCAATGACAAAATCAATGGAAAAATTAATGACCAAATCAATGACTAAAAATCAATGACTAAATAAATGACTAAAATATTTTTGTTATAAATTTGGTGGTGTTATAAATGAGTAAAAATAAACCACTAAAATAGTCTCATGACTAATGTGAATGGTGATCCTAGACCTACACAAACACAAAGAGTAAACACACAATTAGTCCCATATGCAAGTTAGAAATAACATTCCCCATGAAATTCATTTGAGATATCAAGAACACGAATAAATGAAGAAAATGAATAAAAACTATCTAATCTTGCTCAAAATAAACAAACTCTCAATCCTATGGGGGAATTGGTGCCAATTTGATGTGGAAAATGACCCTTTCCCAATTCCTTGCAAACTTGATGATCAATGGACGAAGATTGATACTCCTTGATAAAATTTTGTCATAACCTAGCTATGAAATGGATGAAAATGGATAAAGATGGGTGAAAATTGCTCAAAAACTTGAAGATAGTAATGTTGCATGAAGTTGTGGATCCAAAATCCAAATGAGAACCTTCTATTTATAAAAGAGAATGATGGAGGATGAGGCAAAATGGATGAATGTGGGACTAAGGATCAACGAATAGCAAGATGCCACTTGTCAACATGTGAGTGGAAAAAGGTGGAACACATTTGGATGAATGTACAAATTAATGTAATTAGGTGGAATTTTAAAATTGGAGTAGTGACAAGTTGGAGGGAGATGAGAGATGAAATAAATGCCACTTGGCTCAAGAAAAGGACATGTAAGATCCTTTAATGCCTTGTTGGATGCACAAGTGCTTTTGAGGGGAGATTTCAAATTTGAGGAATATTCCATCCTTGATGTCTTTTTGAATGGAAATTGAGGATTTATTAATTAAATTTTTTTTCATGAGCAAGTTGTAAAAGCTAGAGGATTTGATGGATTAGGATTAAAATTAATCAAGATTTGATTCATTTTAAGGGAGATTAGTTGATTTGACAATTTGATTTAGATTTTAGAATTTAAATAAATCAAACTGAGAGGAATAATGGATTTAGACTTAATTAAATAAAGTTTGATTTATTTAATTAAAGAGTATTGTGTTAGTTAAATCAAATAAAGATTAATTTATTTAATTTAAAGCAGATGACTTTAGAGATTAAAATTAAATAAAATAAATTATTTAATTAAAAGAGGGACTATAGGATTAATTAAACAAAAATGATTTATTTAATTAATAGGAGATGATGGCTTAATCAGATAAAATTGATTTACTTTATTAAGAGATGAAATGTGATGAATTTAATCAAATAAAGATTATTCAATTAAATGGTTAGCAAAGGAGTAATTTAGGTAGAATTGATGTTAGTAAACCAGGATCAGGTGTATAGGATCAATAAATATATTTTTCATGTCTACATTTTTCCCCTCTTTGAAGCAATGTACCTGCTGCATTGATTCAAAAATTAAACTTTCCGTGATCACAATTAAAAAAAAATGTTTTTTTTTTCGAGTGCCCCAACGAAAAGAAATATACTGGTAGATGGCCCCCTCAAGAGATTAGGCAAAAAGTTTGACTTGAGGGTCGATCTTGTGACAAAGAGGTTCAAGATGGATGTATGAATGGTTATGATGATGATGATGCAAATAAGATGGTTTTAAGATGCTTAGAATAACCAATCTATATTATCCTAGATAGCTTAAACAATAATGTAATGTATGTGAGATGGATGATATGATATGCTATGATTATGAGATGTATGTATGCTAATGGTTTGTGGATGCATGATGGACATGATATTATGTTAGCATGAAAAGAGTATAGAAGAAATGAGATGATGAAAAGAGGATCCAACAAGTTCATCATTTGTGAGACTTTATTAGAGATGATGATGATAATGATGATGATGCTTTGCTTATCAAGAATTGTGATTTTATAAGGGCTTAATACACATATGCATGATGCATGAAGGTATCAAGAACCTGGATGGTGTTGTACCTAGTGTGATGGACTTTGATTCAATAATCAAATAGGAGTACTCATGTTCACACCTGACATATGAAACCTCATTCTAAATGCAGTTTAGATATTCCAAAGATCTCTGACCAAAACATAGAAAAGAAAGCCTTCATATGTGGTCAACAAGACACCTAAAACATCCTCCCTACCAACCGAACAAAGTAGACATGACCAAGGTTATATTACAAGACCATCCAACAAGCACAACAAATAAAAGATAATGATCATTTCCCCATTCCTTTCTCTCTAAATCCCTTTGTTTGGACATCATCGAAAGATCATTGGAACGAGCGCAATAAGATAAGTCAAAAAGACAAAGATCAAGTAAACAAACAAGCTAATTTTCTTCATACCCCTAGCCAAAACTAAATTACGGTGATGCCTGATGTTGATGTCCATTGTAGGAAGGATGAATCCTAGGACATGATGTTATCAGATGATTTGGGGATTGACTAGATGATGGGCTATTAGTACGAAGATTTTACCAACTTGTTTACCTACTGATCTAAGCTTAATACCCTTGGCATTTGACTTTCCACTTGTTACCTGCTAGACTTGTTTTTGGTTGTTTCACCAAAGGTTGGGGGTGATGGTGATTTATTATGAGCGAATGTTTATTTCGGATGATCAAAAAATAGGATGGATGGATTTTTTCAAATATTTGGATGTTTTTGAAATGTTTTGAGGTTGTTTTTGGTATTTTCAAGGTGTTTTACAAATGTTTTGATTTTCAATTTTTCCAATGTTTTTGGGTTTTATGATATTTTATGAATGTTTTTGGATTTTTTGTCTTGGGGGTTGATCAAAGATTAGCCTCACCTATGTTTAAGCTTAAAGACGACGTAGTTCGGATACCATGTTTTTGACATTTTTTTCAGTTTTCAACTTGTTTTGGGATTTTGATATGTTTTGGATGTTTTTGGATTTTCCCATGATTTTAAGAATTTGGATATGGATATGTGTGATGATATCAGTGCTCTATTTGGGATTTTGTTGAAAACCAAGCTAAGGTTGATTGATCGGATTGATGGATTGATGATAATAACATTGTTGAGGATACACAACAATGCAAGGATAGTGTTAAGAAACACTAGGATTAAGATGGATATACTGAGATGATGAGGGATTGATTGGATTTGATTGATCAAGATTTTGAAGCTTGATTTTGGAACAAAATTGTTCTAAATGATTTGATACAACATTGAAGTACAAATTAGATGCAAGTGATATTGATTGTTTGGATTGATGTTTGATGAAATATAAAGTTTCATAAAGAACATCGTCTTGGTCAAAATATGACATGGGCTAGTGATTTGGAATTTTTTCTCACTAATGCTTTGACCAATTTGACTTTACATTTGTCAATGTTCGAATCACCACATAAGTTGGAAGATATAGATCAATAATTATTCCTGAAGCAAGATGTACATACCTGCCCTAGTGTTAGTAATGTATGGAATGCCATGGGTGGATTCTTGGATAGGATGAATGGATGGATGGATATGGTTTATCTTGCAATAAGATAAGGTGTTCGAATAAAGAATGCTCATTTGGATAATGCTTCATGGCTCAACTAATTTTGGGTAGGATAGGATCAATGAAAATGACCCATGTCAAGATGTCTACCATAAGAAAGTGTAAAGTGTGCACCAAACTTTCATCAAGATCAAGATAATTTGGACAATGGATGCATATATATGAAAATGGATTGGGTAAGTGCTTTATGGATGAATGGATTTATTATAGATAAGATGGATGGAATGTTGGATTTATTATGAATGAGATGAGATGCTTCCACCTGAACTAGCACACGTAGATGCTCGATTCTACACATGATGCCTATTTTATAGGTTTTCATAATGGTACATGCCCAAAGCACCACCATAGTTGTTTTCACAGGAGGATGATTTTTTATCTTTACTATTTTCATGATTTTTTTTATTTTTTTTATTTTTTTTATTTTTTTGAAATATTTTAAGCTTATGCTAAACCACCTAGTGGTGTTGATGTAGATTCTTCTATCATAATGTTCCATCGATATCCTCCTTGAAGAAGTTGAATTTCCAAGATACGTGCACTTGAATACAACTTTTGAGATTCCTGATCTGGTTTTTTGATACCAGAGTTAGCTTTGTCTCTTTGTGCACATCGTGATAGAGTGCCTTCTAATCCTTATGATGAAGGGTGGATACCAATACATGGTCAATGTGAGAATTGGATATCATGTGTGGAGGAGTGGATGGAGTGTGTTTAGGAATAAAAGATGGATTGGTTGATAGTTTGGAACCTTTGACTCTCCAAACTTGGGATGATGAGCAATGATGGGTGGATATGAAAGTGTGAAGGGAATTAGGACCAATAGCTTGATGTACTTTGTATGTTGGTTGAGAAGTCTACTTTTCCCTTTGTGGACATCTTTGATGGATACTTTTTCCTTTTTTATTTTTCCCCATAATTTCTTTGACTAATGGAGTTTGATAGGGATATTATTTCTTTGTATATTTTGGTATCCATGTGTATTTGATTTGTCCATTTATGATTCTCAACTTCTTTTTCTTTGATTCAAATCTTTTTTTTGATGTTGGTCTCGATTCATAGATGGGGTGATGGGTGGATGAAGATTCGTCACATGGCTGGTTGTAGTATTGGCATTGATTTCATCATAAGGATTCTTTGTGCTTCCTATTTTGACGTTTCCTTGAGATGAAGTTTCCCCCAGTACTGAATAACCAAGACCTTGATGCATAGGATTTCCAATAATTTTCACTAGTTCTAGGATACCCTATTCATGTAGGCCTAATCCTCTACCCTGATAATTCATTTGTTGAAACATTTTATTAGCAATAGGATATGATTTACCTTAGAAGCAAGGTGCTAATCCTTCTCTACTCTGTTGTGGATCTTCAAAGCTGATAGCTTCTTCATTGATAAGATAGCTTTCCCTAATAAAGGTAAGTGATCCAAGTTTATAAGTGATAGGATCCTCCATAAGTGGGATAACTTCCTAATTCATATCTTTGGCTTGATCTTATGGAATATCAAATTTTAATGCTTCTTCAAGAGGTGTTGATGATTCACTATCCATGTAGAAGTATCCCTCATGATTCATTTTTTATATGCCTTCATAGGATGTTTCTAATTCACAACTTCTATAGAAGCCTTCTTCATGACCTATTTATGATATGTCTCTAGATTTTTTGATATCTTGATCATGTGTACAAATGTTAAGAGTAGGAGACTCTTGTTCCTTGGTAATGATATCAAGAGTATGAGACTCTTGTTTTGAATGAAGATCATCTACATGTCCATTAGGAGTAAGCATCTCATGGGTAGATGGAGGAATGTGTGCTATATGGATATGATCATCATTTGTGACATCTTGTATAAATAAGAGAGTGTCCATTAGATCATTGTAGTATCTTGGAGATACAAATTCTTGATCTTGATTAATTTTGGAATTGCTTTTGACATGCTTTGGATCAAGTTCTTGACATGGGTCAATTTCAAAGGATGAATTGCTTATAAATGGTTCTTGGATGTCTTCATTAGGCACGGGAAATGGATCAATATCCTCTTGATCTTTGAGTGGACTTGGATCAAATGTTGAGTTGAGGATTTCTTTAGTATCTGTAACCATGAGGTCAAAGGATGTCAATATGTCTTGGAAAGGACCATTGCTACAATTTGGTGAAAGATGTTGATCATGCTTTGGAATAAATTCTTGAGATATGTCCTCTAACTCATTAGGTGTTGTAGAGACATTTTCAACATGATCATTGGTTGATGGATCGTGGATTATGTCAATAGGATAAAATAATTCTAACACTCCTTGAAATAGATCATTGCCGAATATTGTTGAGGGGTTTTGATCATGACGGAAAAGTGACTCTTGAAGTATGTTGAGATGATCATAAAATGAGGTGGAAACATATTCAAGGTGCTCATTGATGGATAGATCTTAATCATTGTTTTCAACAATTGTGGTGGAGATAATGTTTTCAACCATAGGATCAAATGATGTTAACATTTATTGAATTTGATCATTGTTGGGTATTGTTGGTGGATTTTGATCATGATTGAAAAGTGATTCTTGGTATATGTTGATTTGATCATTAGATGAGGTAGAAACATCTTCAAGGTGCTCATTGATGGATAGTTGTGATTGATTTTGGATATGTGATAACTGATCTTCGAGATGGGGTGATCAAGTTTTTTGTTGATGTTGTTGATCTTGATATTCAAACTTTTGACATTAAAGATATTGTTCTTGATGTGGTTGTGGACACAACTCAATTCTTTGATGACATTTTTTAACCAATGGAAGAGTGTATTGATTTTTGGGTGGAGATTTCTCTTGGCTCAATATGTCAATTATTTTGGCAAGTGAAGTGATTTGATCTAGAAAATTTTGATCTTGATCTTGATGTAGTTGATTTAGTTTTTGCTCAAGCAGATTTGGAATGTATAATTGTGGTGTTTGTATGGGATCATGGAAAAATTGATTTTGGACAATGTTCTGATTTGGGATGATGTTCAAATTTGGAATTATAGGTTCAAATTGAACATTGTTGTGGTTGGGAATCACATTGCCTTGATTTAGGTAACTTTGATTTTGCATGGTGTTACCTTGACTTGGATCAATACATGTAGTCGTTAACATATTGTTTGGACTTTGGACAACATTTGTATGATTCGCAAACATATCTATCCCAAAGTTTACCAAGTGTGTCCATTCAAAATGTTCATGTTTGGTAAAGTTGTACTTGGTATATTCATATTTGGCATGTATGGATTCCGTGGGATAACATTCTTTTGTTGAAGACTCATGCATTGATTGTTTGGTTGATAAATTTGTAGGTTTGGACTTTGATTTAAATATACCATAGGGAAAGGTGTTCCAAAATTTAGATTGGGGATACTCACATTTGTTATACCATTGAGGTTTGTGGGAGATAATGATCCTATGTATGGATTGTATAAATGTGAGTTTTGATAATCCATTGGTTTTGTAAGGCTTTGATAGTTTGGTTGACTTAGACCATTCATGATGTATGAATAAATTTTATATTCCATGTTCTTTTGTTTTGACCTTGTTGACCTCTAAGGTATTTAGGACCAATGATGAGATGAAGGATGAAAGGGGTGAATGATATGGGTGTTGAACGTTTATAAAATTTGGATCAATGCTAGACTTTAGTATTTGATTTTGATTGGTTTGATTTGGATAATGAACTCATACACCCTAAGATGTTAGATGTGATCTTAGGATGAACTTGTTCAAAGGGGTACTGATTTAACTAGAGGTATGAGAAAGGATGCATTCCCACACT
Organism: Sequoia sempervirens; assembly: GCA_007258455.2. Lineage (NCBI taxonomy): Eukaryota > Viridiplantae > Streptophyta > Pinopsida > Cupressales > Cupressaceae > Sequoia > Sequoia sempervirens. The sequence goes on along the minus strand of VDFB02256132.1, from coordinate 53,923,268 downwards.
CCTAACTAAACAAGGTGATTATGATGTGTTTTAAAGAAGCACCCCAGTCTAGATAATGATGTTTCCAAAGCTCTAAAGTTGTTTGTGGGATGGAGATGATAAATGTTTGGGATGAATGAAGTATTTGATTTTGATCCTAAATGAACCTAAGAAGGAACGTGTTTATAAGACCAAGATAGTGAAGAACATGCTTTTTGCTAAGAGTGGTTTAAACCAAAAGACCAATGTTTGCATGGAAGATCATAAGACAAAAGATGACAAGCACATGTGTGGGGTTCAATTTGATTTAATCTTGGTTAATGACTTAGGTTTCAAACTAAATGTCTATCTCAATTTCTTTTCATCCCATAAGGTCCATTATGTGGAAATCAAGAGAATCAAGACAATAGTTCCCTAATGTTGAATTTAGGAGAAGCAAATTGAGATATAAGTCCAAATACTTAGAATCCTCTAAGGATAGAATCCTCAGGGACAAGCAGTAGCACTTGGATTTTTTGAAAGGTTTTTTGCTCCTCCTAAAGGGTTTGAAATTTTGATGATCTTGTTGAGTGTTTTTTTTCCAATGTTTTAGATCCAAGAAAAGCGTTTTGATTCCAAAATGATGCACAACCCTAGGATAGAAAGAGACAATATTTGTTGAATTCCCACTTGGATAAATCCAACTGCGCTTATTCTTGGAAAATGATTAAAAGCTTGAGCGCACTGGCTCCCCTCCATGACACTCACTTCTATGGGTCAGCCAAACTTTAGTACCCATGAAACTCCCATGGCATACTTCTTATCTCTACCAAGAACCACAAGAATGTGGGACGGCTTTAGAACGACTGTTCTTGCACCAACAAATAGTAAGGATTTTGGTCTCTAAACAAAAGGTTTTAGTATATACATTCTATTCGTGGGGGATCATCCATATGGAAAGACACCATTGCTACCCTTCTTTTCAGAACAATCCTCATCATACTTGAACTTTCCTCAAGTACCCACATTTATATATCGAGTGGAAGTCGCTTGGCTTTAGCGTGTTCCCGGTTGGGTCGTTTCCTAGGGTGATTACTTTTCCCCACCAAGACAGACCCTCTAAAGGTACATAATAACAAAGGAGTACATTTGTAGTTTGACCACCTAACATACTTAAGAGGGAGCACACACAATGCCTTTATTCACACTCGCATGTTTTGTCAGTTTTAAGACCAAATTGAAGTGTGGAGGCAATCTTTTATACAAATTAATATCACCAAAATACTTTTGATTCTCAAGATTGCTGTGAAACACGAGAGAAGTGAATACACCTTTCAAATGATATTACTTTGCAAAAAATATTACAAAACACGAAAAACACATGTTCATTTTAGACCTCAAAAGTAATAATGGATTCTTTTTATAGCACCAAATTTGAGTGTGAAGTTTGCTTGTTCAATTTTTAAAACCCAAATTGAAATCTAGTAAGTGTTTGAGTTCAATTTTAATCAACTTTAAGAGATCAAATTGAAATGAGTTGGCCTAAAAAAAAAAGAAAAGCAGAAAATGGAAGCCCTAAGTATTTAGAAATACTTTGTCAATTTCAAGTTCAATGCTCAATTTTCTTCAACTCCAATCTTCTTGTGTTTTCTCGATTGCAATGCTCAATTCCAATGTAAACCTTCTTTATGCACACCTCCCTATCCCATAGTGGATTGTTGCTACTTTGATGTGGAAAGTATCCATTTCCCAGTCCCTTGACAAGCTAAATGATGAAATTTCCTTGAAGATGCTATGGATGAAAATATGGATTCAAATGACTATGATGGAAATGCTATGAGTTGTGGATTCAAATGCATGAAATTGTGGATGCTAGACTTGTGTTCCCAAAATCAATAGAAGAGCTCTCCATTTATAGGAAAGAGGGATGGAGGAATGAGAAACATGAAGGATGTGAGATTAAAGATGAAACAATACCAAGATGCCACTTGTCAACATGTGAGTGGACAAAGGTGGAGCACATTTGGATGAATGTACACATTAATGCAATTAGGTAGAATTTCAAAATTGGAGAAGTGACAAGTTGGAGGGAGATGAGAGATGAAATAAATGCCATTGGCTCAAGAAAAGGACATGTAAGAGCCTTTAATACCTTGTTGGATGGACCAATACTTTTGGGGGGAGATTTCAAATTTGATGAATATTTCATCCTTGATTCCTTTTTGAATTGGAAATTGAGGATTTATTAATTAAAATAATTTTCATGAGAAAGTTGCAAAAGCTAAAGGATTTGATGGATTAGGATCAAAATTAATCAGGATTTGATTAATTTTAAGGGAGATTAGTTGATTTGAAATTTTGATTTAGATTTTAGGATTTAAATAAATCAAAGTGAGGAATAACAGATTTAGACTTAATTAAATAAAGTTTGATTTATTTAATTAAAGAGGATGGTGTTAGTTTTAAATCAAATAAAGATTAATTTATTTAATTTAAAGGAAATGACTTTAGAGATTAATTAAATAAAATGAATTATTTAATTAAAAGTGGGACTATAGGATTAATTAAACAAAATGATTTATTTAATTAATAGGAGATGATGGCTTAATGAGATAAAATTGATTTACTTAATTAAGAGATGAAATGTGATGAATTTAATCAAATAAAGATTATTCGATTAAATGGTTAGCAAAGGAGTGATTTAGGTAGAACTAATGTTAGTAAACTAGGATCAGGTGTATAAGGTCAATCAGTATATTTTTCATGTCTACATTTTTCCCCTGTTTGAAGTAATGTACCCATTGCATTGGTTCAAAGAATAAACATTTTGAGATCACAATTAAAAAAAAAATGATTTTTTTTTCGAATGCCCTAGCAGAAAGAAGTATACTGGTACACTGCACCATTTCATTTGAGACATATCCTTTGGTGGCCAACCTTGCATCATGAAGGGATGTGTCTACTCCACCGATTTGTATATATGTAAGATCACATTCATTCACTCCATCATCAATTCAAGTTCGTTCCATTTTATCTGCAAGTGTGAATTTCATCTACAACAGTTCGATATCATCAAGGAGTGTGAGTTTATTATCTTTTATTTGCATCAAGAGTGGTGTTGATAATTAGCCATGAGATTGGCCTCATCGTAAAGAGAATTTTTGTTCATATTACAAAATATAAGAGAGATATTGTTGCTAGCTTTTTCCTCCTCAAGTTGGATGGTTTTCCCAGAGTATATTTGCGTCAATCTATGTGAAATTGTTTTCTACTTATTTAAAACTCTTATTCTAAAATAACAAGAACAACTTATCAACCTCTAGTACTAAACTTTAGTCTTATCTTTTTTTCTCTTCTTGATTAATGATCATTTTGGTGGCAAGCTCTTTATTTATTGTTATTATTATTTTAGCATTGATGATTCAAATTATCCTTCTAACTGGTATGAGGTTGTTCCCAAATTTTGATAACATTACAGGGAGGGTTGAGTGTCATGGAAATGAACATGTCATAAGGGAAGGTCACAAAAGCTTTCCTAGTGGGCATACTTCATGTAAGTGCAACATCCTATACTTTTTGTTAAACTCATCAGGGGAGGTTTCTCTTTATTTATAACCTGTGGAAAATTTACAAGGTGTGGAATATACAAGAATACTTGCATTCATACTGAAATCGGCTATTAGATCAATTATTTAATAACATTATATCTTAATAAAACAACACCATGTAGAGAAATAATGACAGATTTTCTCCCTTGTTGCTACATTGCAAAATATTAAACACCCACTTGGAATAATGCACATAACAAAGTGGAGAGAGTGAAGCATTGGCTACTTTGATCTTTGAAATTGATGATTTTTTTACTAAATTGATAATGTTTGAAGTTTATTTTTCTTTCTTAGATGTTGAGTCTAATTAATAAGTTTAATGTTGTGTTGCAACTTGCAGGTGAGTATGTTGATATGATAAAGGCTAGCATTGTCGATCCTCCAAAAATTATCAGAATTGCATTAGTTGATGCAAAAAGGTAAAACTATTTATCTTTATTATAATTAGTGGAACTTGCAACTACAATATCTGATAAAAATCTAATTCCAAATATGCTTTTGATGGATGTTCATATCCTCATCCAAAGCTCCAATTCACACATAGGCAAGAGGGACACTTTCAAGCATATCAATTACAAATTTATAATCAATAATCAAGCTATTGATTAGTTGTTTAGGAATAAGGCAGTTGTATATCACTAATTGAATATTGTCTATTTTTTGTTTTCTTGCATGAATTCATATTTTTAAAAATTGTAAGAGATATAACTAGGAAACATTATATCTAGCGCCTAAGTTTAGGGTGCCATAGTTGGAAAAGGAAAAAGGAAATGTTTGAATTTTATCCTTTGTATTATTCAACTTTTTTGAGTTTTTGATGTGCAAATTTTGAAACCTTATTTTCAGGCTACAACTCCAAATTGGAGAAGTGAAAGTTGAATACTAGCGAGGAAGAGTTTGGAGGAGCTGAAACCAATAGCGCTGGGAAAGCTATGGATTTGAAAGGGGATTAAATGGGTCAAGCCCCTATAGGAGGTCATTGCCCCTCCAAAATGACTGTAGTTAAGGAAGGGGAAAATAGTATAAGTATATGAAAATATAAGTATTATGTTTATAGTGTCTGTAAGTTGTACAGTTTCACTAAGACATTGAATGTAACCAATGAGATTTTGATTTTCCAATGAGGCTTACTATTGAAGTAAATTTTCAAAGTGGTTTTTTCTCCACTTATAAATATTGTGTTGTGGCTCCTATTGATTTGTAATCTGTTTGTGTTTGTGTCTGATCAATCATATTTGTTCAAGCATTTTAGTCTTCATTTCATGGTGTTTTTTAAAATTTGAATATATATGATACTTGAAGTTTATATGCATAAATTTGTGAGGATTAATTAAGTTAGATTTGATTTGTACTGACTAAATATATGACTAAAATAATGACTAAATTAATAACTAAATACATGACTAAATACATGACTAAATATATGACTAAAGTAATGACTAAATAAATGACCAGTTAAGAACAATCAACGACTAAATTAATAACTAAATATATGACTAAATTAATGACTAAATATATGACTAAATAAATAACTACCATGACTAAATAAATGACTAAAATAGTTTTGTCATAAATTTGGTGGTGTTATAAATAAATACAAATAAACCACTAAAATAGTCACGTGACTAATGTGAATGGTGATCCTAGACCTACACAAACAGAAAGAATAAACACATAATTAGTCTCATATGCAAGTTAGAAATAACATTCCCCATGAAATTCATTTGAGATATCAAGAACAAGAAATAATTGAAGAACATGAATAAAAACTATCTAATCTAGCTCAAAATAAAAAAATCTCAATCCCATTGGGGAATTGGTGCCAATTTGATGTGGAAAATGGCCCTTTCCCAATTATTTGCGAGCTTGATGATCAATGGATGAAGATTGATACTCCTTGATGAAATTTTGCCATAACCTAGCTATGAAATGGATGAAAATGGATAAAGATGGGTGAAGATTGCTCAAAAAATTGAAGATAGTAATGTTGCATGAAGTTGTGCATCCAAAATCCAAATGAGAGCCTTGTATTTATAGAAGAGAATGATGGAGGATGAGAAAAATGGGATGAATGTGGGACTAAGGATCAACCAATAGCAAGATGACACTTGTCAAAATGTGAGTGGACAAAGGTGGAGCACATTTGGATGAATGTGCACATTAATGCAATTAGGTAGAATTTCAAAATTGGAGAAGTGACAAGTTGGAGGGAGATGAGAGATGAGATAAATGCCACTTGGCTCAAGAAAAGGACATGTAAGAGCCTTTAATGCCTTGTTGGATGGACAAGTACTTTTGGTGGGAGATTTCAAATTTGAGGAATATTCCATCCTTGATGCCTTTTTGAATGGAAATTGAGGATTTATTAATTAAAATGATTTTCATGAGAAAGTTGTAAAAGCTAGAGGATTTGATGGATTAGGATTAAAATTAATTAAGATTTGATTAATTTTAAGGGAGATTAGTTGATTTGACAATTTGATTTAGATTTTAGGATTTAAATAAATCAAAGTGAGAGGAATAATGGATTTAGACTTAATTAAATAAATTTTGATTTATTTAATTAAAGGGGATGGTGTTGGTTTTAAATCAAATAAAGATTAATTTATTTAATTTAAAGGAGATGAATTTAGAGATTAAAATTAAATAAAATGAATTATTTAATTAAAAGAAGGACTATAGGATTAATTAAACAAAATGATTTATTTAATTAATAGGAGATGATGACTTAATCAGATAAAATTGATTTACTTTATTAAGAGATGAAATGTGATGAATTTAATCAAATAAAGATTATTTGATTAAATTGTTAGCAAATGAGTGATTTAGGTAGATCTGATGTTAGTAAACTAGGATCAGATGTATATGATCAATCGGTATATTTTTTATGTCAACAACTAAAATTAATGACTAAATATATAACTAAATAAATGACTAAATCAATGACTAAATCAATGACTAAATCAATGACCAAATCAATGACTAAGTCAATGACTAAATAAATGACTAAAATAGTTTTGTCATTAATTTGGTGGTGTTATAAATGACTACAAATAAACCACGAATAGTCATGTGACTAAAATTAGTCATTTATATGCTTTTTAGTAGTTTATTTAGTCAGTTGTGTACTAGTGATAGAAAGAAGAGAAATATGTGAGAGAATACATGTAACTGGATGTAACCATAGTACTAGAGCAGAGACTAGACTTTCCCATTTTGTATCTTTGATAATATAATATATATACCAGAAGGAGTTATAAGGAAAATTCGTGTCTTATGGATGTCTGAATAATTTCTTTTGTTAGTATTATTTTTTTCTATGAGCACCATATGTATTCCTACTGCATGCTTGCTTCTCTTATTGTATCCTTCGGGGTATAAATTGACTACTCATGAAATAATGGGTTACAAATCCTTTTGAACTGTACTGACCCACATCTCTCTTGCCAACACTATGGAACTCAAGGAGATTGAGCTATAAACTTAAGTGAAAAAAATAGTCAACATTAGAATAAAATAATATAGTGGTGACATATGTAAAGAGCCAAACAATAAAAGGACTAGTGATTTAACCATAAAAAATAGAAAGTGAAAACCTTATAAATAAAAAACCTAAGGATCACCCTAGAAAAATTGGAAGAATATAATAGGGGGGCCATTAAATATATCACAAACAAGTATAATTGATGATAAAAATATATTGAGGGCATGCAAAATTTATGGATGTAGCTCAATTTTATAAATTTTGAGGCTTACAAATTTAGGCATCAAAATTAGCATTAGTTGAGTGATATGTAGGAGCATTCGGGCTCACAAGCAATCCTACATCACCAAAAATATATTTTCTTTTCATGTTCAGTATTTGTATTTTTGGTGTAGGTTTGAGCTTCAAGAGCACATTGTGAGGTAAGGATATAATTTTATTTGTGACAGCTTTATTTCCATTCTATACATCAAGGTCAAGCAAGGGGTTTAATGTGATTTGTAAAATTGCATAATTTTAAGGATCTAGGGGTTGAAATAGTCTATTTACTATTTTGGAAGGGGATTTTGAAGGAAAATTAATCAAAATTAATTAATTTTCTCAATTTGGATGCTTATGGAAGTGTGCATAATTCAAGTGACTCTTGGCATTCCATTATGCTCTTATTCTTTCAATTTTGGTTCCTAGAATGGAGGAAAAAAACTAGTGATTTTTGGAAAATAATTTAACGACTCTTCAATTTCAAATTTGGGATGAATGAGAATGAATTCAATATTTATTTAATTCATTTTTCAAAGGAATATATAGCAACAAGACATTTTATATGTTTCAACAACTTTTAATGGCACTTTTGGGAGCAACAAAGTATGATTTAGTTCATTTTTTGCAAGAATTTTAAGGGTGAATCAAAGAGTGGATTTCAAAACCACTCTTTTGGGTTTTCACATAGTTAAAAATCTCTTTAAATATAGAATTTAATGGTTTCAAGAGGCAGCAATCATAAGAAATTTTTTTAAGGAAATAATGTTTTAGGTTGTTCTAGAGGATTGCATGAAGGAAAGTGCAAAAAATTATCTTTTCAAGAGGGGAGGGATAGGAGAAGAGAAGAAGAAAGTTGTAGGTATGATTTATGTGTTCAAGGTATCCATGAGAGCTATAAGATGAAGAAAAAAAAATATTTACAAAGAGTAATAAAGCCAAGGAAGTTGAAGGCAAGAGACCTTGAAGATTTGAAGGCATGAAGTGCCTAGAAACCCTTGTAAAATTTTAGAATTTCATTTATTCTTGAAATCCTCACTATATTCAATTGTTCTTGAGAAATTTTCATGTATGGATATGTATGAACATTGAAATAATGATATGTTTTAGATTATTTTTACATTATTATGTTTTGATTATAAGAAAAAAAAAAAATGGTTTTGAAGGGACTCAAAACCCTTTACAACTAAACAAATGAAAAGTTGCTTATAGATAAAGACATTGAACCATCAATAGCAACCATAAACAAAACAACAGAAAAAATAGAGAACCAAAAGTAGAAGAAAAAACAAAGAAAAACACATAAAGGGACACTATTTCATGTTTTTTAAGGTGTTAGCCACCTCAAGTTCTTGGTTGCAATGCAGTTTGACCATGTCCATCAGTTCTTTCTTCTCCTCCTCAAATATTTTCCTCAGGTTGCCCTTACCTCTTGTATTAGGGCCTTTAGCTTCATCCTTTCCAACTTTCTTCCCCTTTCCCTTTGAAACCTAGTCCTTTTCCATCAACTCTGCAAAGTAAATCTAATCTTCATTTAGCTCACTTATCTTGTGAAATAGGACCTTCAGTGTTTGAACATTATTTTTGACCTAATTGTGGTTAACTTGCAAAATCTTCTTGATTTCTATATTGGTATCATTAATATTAGCCTCCATTTCAAATAAGTGATTCTCACACAGGGACTTCAAATCTATAAAGGAGCACTCTAAGTCCACTAGTCTTTCAATCAAAATATTTGAGGAAGCACCCTTTGGCATATTTTAAACATTCTCTTTCAGGCCCCTGATTTTGATATTCACCCTATTAAATTCATGTAGTGTCCACCTCGCCAACTTGAATGTACTAGTAGCCCCCACATGAGCCATATCCAAAATCTCAAACATTGAAGTGTTGTCATCATTAAGGTAAGAGAAATCCTTAGAAAGACAGTTTACCTTAAGAGGCTTTGGCTATCTAGGACTCAGATTAAGCTCATCCTTCTCATGGTCATTCTTCTTACCAGAATGCTCCACACTAGGGGTTTGTCGAACATGGGACTCATCAATTTCCACCGTAGTCTCTTTAGCACCCTTCTCCTTACATTGGTTCTTGGAACCCTTCAAAACATCATTTGACACCTATTTTTTAACTTAGCAATACACTTGGAAGTCCTTCTTGGCCTATCCTTGGCATCCTTATCCCAAAAATTATCACAAAATCCCTCCTCCTTACAACCCTCCACAACAAAATCCTACCCATTAAACATAATATTTCTCTTGGACCAAGAACCCCCAGAAAAAACATCTCTATCATTGCCAGTAGAATGATACTTTGACTCTTATAAAAAAATATTCTTAGCAGCTCATTTCCCCTTGGGGTTCCCCTTCTTTCTCTTCTTATAAGGGTAAATTTCAGGGGAAGAAGACCCACCCTCATCCTCTTCATTCTATTCCTCCTCACTAGCTGCACTAGTATTTGAACCAATCAAGAGAGATTCAACATTGATATCCTTCTCCTTGCCCTTAATTAATTTAGCAAGGATGAGGAATCTCACATGCTCCATTATGAGTAGTATGAGGCCCTCATGAAGAATTGGCACCCTCCTATTTTTCAAATGGGCATACACTGACACCTCCAATGAGGATAAAAGAAAGAAAGGGAAGGAAATATATAACCGATGTTTGAAATGATTTAACAAAGTGAAATGGTGACCTAAAATTGTAGTAAACTGATCATCTAAGGTTACATACTGCATGATGACCTTCGCTACATCAGCCCAAATTTTCTTTAGAGATGTCCACTCATAACCTCAAGATTGCATCTTAATTAGCTTTTTCTACTCATCTTTATAGGATTGGTCCATGACATCCTTATTACTCTTCCTCTCCTTGAAGAGTTTATGACCCACCAACAAAAAAACAATAATGGAAGCTATAAACTCCTCATTAATCACAAAATCCATTCCCCTTACCTATAACTTATGATTGTTCCAATAGCTAAAAAATTCCACCAAAGCCTTAGGATCATAGCCATGAAGCACTTCCAGGAAAGGCATGAAATTACAATGCTCTAAAATCCTCTAAATTTTATGGTTCTTCCTCCACCTAGCATAGAAATGAGGATCAACCCTGCTGTGGTCACCCCTCATGATCACATTCACCATAAATAGAAACCCTCAAAAAGAGATGGTCATTTGAGAGCCAAAAAACAAAGGAACACCCACAAAGCATGTGATTACAATGAAGGAAATATTGGTAATAACAATCCAACAATTGATCTCACCCATATCCATATTTTTGTAATAAAACCTTAGCATTCTTAGGAAGGAGGGAGTACTCCTCTCATGCCTTAAAATCATTAATTCTAACACCCTGATTAGCAAAGAAATCTACCAATGAGTTTCCCTCTCTATAGATATGAGTGACACAAATTTCCTCACAAGATCTAAGCATCATTATAGCATCCAAGATCAACTAATCAATTGTCCAACTAGGCTTCTAGATACCACGTAGGTAGTTAATTATTTTTAGTGAATATCCTTCCACCCAAAGCTTAGCATAGCTCTTGTCCAAAGAAAAATTAATGCTGATGAATGTAGCCTAGGCTTCAACATGGTGTTCTATTATTATGTTAATGTGGGTTGGATGACATGATAAAGGTTGCAAGATTGGGTAGTTTGATAAGAACCCCCAATTTTGATTGCATCAATTGGTATTAGAGTAGGTATGATACCAGAATGCATGTGGAGAGAAGGATTTTAGATTTGAGAGAGTGTTTTATGAGATATGATGATTTGTTGTGTGTAATTTATTTGGGCTATCCTCCAATAGAGAAAAGGATAGGTAGAAGGTGTACAAATGACCTCCATTGTGTGAAAGTGGTAGATAGTGTTTTTAGAGGTACATCTTCTAGAATCTTTGTTAGGTAGAGGATAGTTATGATTTTTTGTAAGTTTTGTTGCAAATTGTGAGTGGGTTGCAATTGGTTATAGAAATTTCAAGGAAGAAGAGCATGAGGTTGGCCTTGGGTAGGGTTGTAAAAACTTCTTTTATCGAGAGGAGAGAAATAATTTTAGAGGAAGAGAGTTGTTCTATTCAAAATAAGTGTGCAAAAATATCTAGGAGGATAGATGTATTGGAGGAAAGTATTATGAAAGGAAAGAGGAAAGAAAAAGAAAGAAGATGGGAGAAGTTAAATCCTATAATTTTTCTAATGCTTTTTCATGTGTAGGTAGAAGAAAAGATGAAGAAAAGAGTCCAATAGATAGCAATGAAGAAGAAAACATCTTGAAAGAGGAAGGAAAGAATAAGGTTGCATCCAAATCATGTCTTGTGGAAGGAATGAAAGTGCATGATATTGCAGCAGTAGCATGTCTTAGTGAAGGTATGTATGTTTTGATGAATAAGGATGTGAATGGAGAAGGTGTTATAGCAATAGAAGAAAATATAAAAATAGAGGTAATAGTTAATATTTTTCATTTTTATGATGATGAAGATGATTTTGAGTTGTGTACAGATGATATTGTGAAAGTGGAAGAAGAGATTGATGAAAGAGTGGAAATGAATACAAAGGAGTGTGAATAGGAAGTGCAAATAGAAATATTTAAATTCCAAGACATTGTTGATTTAGATGAACATTGGTGGAGGAGGATGGATTGTGGGGGCTTAAATCCAATAAGAGAAGAGAAGAGAGGAAAGTGTATTTGGTGGAATATTTTCATATATGATGGAAAAAAGTCCATAAATGAAAGATGGATTGGTAAATACATTTTGCAAAGGAAAATAGGAAGAGTTCCAAGTAAATGTTGGAAAAGGAGAAGAAAGAAAATTTTCATGGTACCTATGAAATAGTTGGTGTATGCTACAAATATTTTACTATTTGAAAGGGTGTATCAAATTCTCAACTCTATTTTTTGATCCGTGCTCATAAATTTCTTACCTTGTGTGTTTGATGTAGGAGCATTCGAGCTCACAAGCAATCCTACATCATGAAAAAAATATTTTCTTTTCATGTTCAATATTTTGAATTTTTGGTGTAGGTTTGAGCTTCAAGAGCATATTGTGAAGTAAGGATATAATTTTATCTATGATGGATTTATTTCCATTCCATACATCAAGGTCAAGCAAGGGGTTTACTATGATTTGTAAAATTGTATAATTTCAAAGTTCTAGGGGTTGAAACAATCTATTTACCATGGTGGAAAGGGATTTTAAAGGTAAATTGATTTAAATTAATTAATTTTCTCAAGTTTCATGGTTAGGTAAGTGTTCTTAATTCAAGTGACTCTTGGCATTCCATTGTGGTCTTATTCTTTCAATTTTGGTTCCTAGAATGGAGGAAAAAAACTAGTGATTTTTAGAAAATAATTTAATGACTCTTCAATTTCCAATTTGGGGTGAATGACCACAACTTGGTTAGTTATTTTATTAATTTTTCAAAGTCATATACAATAGCAAGACATTGGATATGTTTCAACAAATTTTAATGGCACTTTTGGAAGCAACAAACTATGATTTATTTCATTTTTTGCAAGAATTTTAAGGGTCAATCAGAGAGAAGATTTTGAAACCAATATTTTGGATTTTCACATAGTTAAAACCCTCTTTAAATACAGCCTTTAATGGTGTCAAGAGGAAAAAATCAGAAGTAACAATTTTGAGGAAAGAATTTACAAGTTGCTCTAGAGGATTGCATGAAGGAAAGTGCAGAAAATTATCTTTCCAAGAGGGGAGGGATAAGAGAAGAGAAGAAGAAAGTTTTATTTTTTTTATGTGTTAAAGGAAGACATGAGAGATTTAAGATGAAGAAAAATATATATATTTACAAATAGGAGTGAAGCCAAGGAAGTTGAAGACAAGAGACCTTGAATATTTGAAGTCATGAAGTGCCTAGAAACCAATGTAAAATTTCTGAATTTTATTTCTTGTTGAAATCCTCACTATATGCAATTGTTCTTAAGGAATTTTCATGTATGGATATGTATGAATATTGAAATAAAGATATTTTTTAGATTATTTTTCCATTATTATGTTAATATGGGTTGGATGACATGATAAGGCTACAAGATTGGGTAGTTTGATAAGACCCCCCAATCTTGACTACATCATTGAGGATGTGTGCCTCTTGTATGAACAATGAGATTCTAGTTATCTTTGAGAGTTGACTAAAAAATAGGGATTATTGGGATAATAGTACTTCATCATAACAAACAAGGGTTGTGAATTTGCAAAATAAATAATGATAAATAGGACAATGCATAACATAGAACTAAGAAATAATACAGACAAGGTAGGATAGCATGGAGAAATTATGTACAAGATAAAAAACTAGAGCCAATGATGTGGAAGAAAAATGAAGTGGAATATATTATTACAATTAAAAATTACAACATATTGTATTTCAAAATCTGCATGAAGAATCATGACACATAGCAATAGAAAAAATGATATATTTACCTACCTCTATCAAAGATAAAATTATTGGAGTTATTCTCCCTCAAATAGAAATTATTCCTACTACCTAACTACAATAATTGATAAGTATTTCTTTCATGCACCTAATTATGAAAACTACCCAGGGAGTGAAGATCAAATTCATTATCATTTTTTTATTGCAATAAACTCACAAATAATATGTGATGGACCTATTCCATAATTCTTCATACTTGCACATAACAACAAAGGGTGAAACTTGAAAATTTATATAAACATCAAAAGCAATGAAATTCATTGAATAATTTGAATATCCTTCCCACATGAGTACAACATTGTAATACCCACTAACTACCTTACTTTAATTGAGATAAAAAGAAGAAACCCCCAATTCACATAGCAAGGAAATTTTCTCCTTAATATAACTCTACTCAACATAGTTAAGGAGTTCATCTTGCATTCCAAATTGGAATAACTCAAGATTATGCACATTATCAATTTGGGTAATAAGCTTATCTTTAACTTGACACATGTTTTTCTACTTAAAAACATCATCACTTGTATGATGGACCCATTGGAAGATTTCAATTCAAGTACACTACAATAATACATAGTAGTAGAAGGTACACCTTCATCATAAGGGAAGACTCCATAATTAGCATTATAAAGCTTTAGGACAATAGGAAGCCAAGTTACAACACTAATTTATATGTTAATGTATTCTATTTAAAGATACACCAACTCTATTTTCTACCCATCCCCACTCACAACTATCATTTGACATTCTATTCACCTTATATACTACATCCATCTAGTTTCTACTCATAAATTATTCATGAATATAAACAGTTGTACTTGGGATAAAAATTTACAATATAATATTTCCTTATTATTTCTATTGAATAAGGCATAAGTAAACATGTTACATATTTATTAATTTAAAATCTTTGTAACGCCCCGCTAAGGGATCAAGTGGATTAACACAAAAGACCATCAACACCAAGCCAATTTTTTTTATTTTTTTTTATTTTTTAGAGAAACTAAAGTAACACTAACTAATGCAACTCAACCAATTAATATGAATGACATCATTACAATAACATGATATTATAATCACATTATAACCTAAAAGTAATATTGAACATAACCCATTTGCACACCTATCCACCATGGTCCCCTAACATCGCTACTAAGATACACTTACACTAATTAAGCCTAAGAAAAAAAATATATTTAATACACTATGACCATATTTTATTAGCACTTGAATGCAAATTAATCTCATACATCAAATTATATATGATAACATATCAAAATTATCTTCAAACCACATCTAACACTATGCCAATATAAATCTATTCTTAATCAATGTTATAAAATAAGTACATAAAGATATATCATATCTACTGCTTAATTAAACTCATGTATTATAAATACAACATTTCTATATTAAACCTCTCTATTACATACTAAACAATAATAAAAATGTGTATAATTAAGATTGTATCAATTCACTTATTTTTCCTATATAAGAATGCTACCATGAACACGATTCATTAATCTAAGAGGTACATATGTATAAGATACACTAAACATAATTTTTTTATGAAAATATCACCTGCACATAAATTCAACTATAGAATGAAGTGAAAGGAAAGACTCTCTATGTTGCGCATGAATTTGCACCACCTAAATCCCAATGGATGGTTTGGAAATACCACCCTACCACGTGGAACCCTGAGGCTCACTCCCTCCATGCTAGGAGACAACACTAGGCCCCACAAACAAGCAAACAACAGAACAGAAACAACAAGTGGCTGACACTAAACATCCAAAGGAAACTACCAAAATAAGAATCAACCAAAAATTACAATAACTTCACAAATGCTTCTAGGTACTTCTATAGACTCAATCACATAACACAAATGGATAGAAAACTAAAAAGCTTATCATTAAACCACAACACTATAATAAAGTATATTACATCAATCTCACAATCTTATAATATAATAACACACTTTAGTTTAGTAATTCACAATCAAGACCAACAATGCCCATCCTTGACATAATTGATTTTTACATATACAGAAGTCTCAACATAAGATTTCACAAACATGAAGAAATTAACATGTAAATAGTAAACACATTTAAATAGAAATGATACAACCCAATATAGATCAAAAGATAGTACTATACCCTCTAATGCAACTTTTAGAACTGAATTAATTCCTTTCTTGACAACAATCAAATCTTACAGCTATAAAACAACCATAAAATAGTTATATCAATTCACAATCAAAATCCGTAAAAGACCCATTTCAGATCTGGTTGTCGCCTACTTAGCAATGTGAATAAAATTGACCAAAAATAACTCAAAAATTAATAAAATTCAAAACAACAAATAGATCCCATAAAACCCTCTTTTCAACAATACCCGATTACAGTCAAGTCAACTGACAGAATAAGTAATCTAACAACTAGATTTTTTTTTATTTTTATTTTTTTCAAAATAAAATATTAAAAACTTAAATTAATTTAACCCCTTTCAAACCCCTATAAATCTAAAATTATAATCTTTCATTAACTGGCTACAGAGAGAAATAAAAATATTTGCAGTCATAAAGAAACTACTTGACAGAAGATTCATGTTTCAATCATATCTCAAAACCTATGATCTGGGTTTTTGAGATTTTTGGAAATAATTTAAACGATAAGATGGAAAAACCCATTAAAAATCTCACTAACCCAGTTCATAAAAATAGAGTTATGAGGGACGCATTTAGACCCTTTTACTGTGAATAACAGAAAATAATAAACAGGTATTTATTTTTATTTTATAATAAACAAATGTTTTATTCACACACAAAATAAAACTATCTAATATTTATTTTCAAAAATCAAAAGAAAGAAGTCAATCAAATCATTCATGCATACAAAAGAAAATTTTAACACAAGATCTAAAAATCCAACCTGGATCTAATGCTTGGGAATGACAGAAATTTGATGCTGAGCTCCAAAGTTTTCAACTTTCAAAACCCTCAAATTGCAACAAATTTTCCATTGCTCCTTCTTCTTTGCAAGTATGAAAAAATATCTTAAGAAAAATAATCCAAATCTGACATGCACTCCAAAAAAGAATAACCCAACAGAAAAGAAACCCTTTTTCTCCTCAAAAAATAAAGAGAACACTTTCCCCCCAAACCAAAAGACAACCTCCCAGCCACCCTTTTTAACTTCCATTTTACTTCCCAAAACCCAAAAGGCAACCTCCCAGCCACCCTTTTAACTTCCATTTTCGTCACTTTTTATAATGGAGTAATTAGGGTGGGTTTTGGACTCTAAAAAAATAATTTTATAAAATAAAAATACCTCTCACCCATAAAACTATCACATAAGAAACATTTTAAATCATTAAAACCATATAAAGACTCCATAAAACATAAATTAAGTGACTATTTTAATAAAATGAATCAAGAAACTAATAATGCAAAAATTACATCCAAACAAAAGTAAAATAAATATTACTCAATAAACAATAATCAAATACCAAATAATGATAATAATAAACAATAATTAATAATTATTCCTCAAAATAATAACATAATAAAACATAACATAAATAAATATCACTTATGGATAATATTATATCACACCTCAAACACATTAATAAAAATCATAACAATAAATATGATAGATTCAATATCTAATTTCACTCAAATAATTCACAAACTAAGGTAAAATATAAATCATAAAATAACTTCACATGAAAGAACAACATTCACATCAAAAGATAAATAACACTAATCACAATCATAACAACACAATTAACTATGAGGTTTAACACCAACAGGTTGGGATCCAAAACTAAGGTTAGAAAACAAAATCAAACAATCACATATCACATATCACATAAGAAACAACCGAATAAATGCAACACTCCAAACATAGGGTAAAGAAGATCGGAGATTGTCTCATGACAACCCAAAAAAGTTAACACATTCTTCATCAATTGTCTCTAATTGAGAACAATGGCTAGGGTTAGGTTATAATTTGGGCCTAAATGTTATCTCCTCAACCACCATTGGGATTAGAGGCACGCTTAGACCTGTTAATTTAGGTAGAGACGTAGCCTAGTACCTGTTCACTTAAACATACAAATTAGAGCACATGTGCATAATAGCCGAAGCACTAGGAAAGAAGCTCTAGCAATCATATCTCATTCCTGTATGTCTCTCATACGTCCAATGGTATGATGCCGCCCTTTACACTTATCCTAACAAACATACTACTGTATCACTTAGTTATCCAAGTAAATCTCTGTATAATAACAATAACATAACAATATGCATCATACTCACCAAAACACTAATAGAAGCTCATGCCCCATCTTGCAACCACAAAGTTTGAACACAAATTAGTATATTTTATGATAATAAAGATAACCATAATCAAAATCATAATAATATGACAATACAATGATAATATATTAGAATCAAGTGAAAACCTCAAAGGTAACAAAACACTTTCATCACATCAATATGTCAATAACATACATCAGAGTAATGGTCATGTATGAACACACACATCATGATAAATATATCCTTCAACACATAATAAATCATTTCCTAACCTTTTTACTTAGTCCATAAATTCATGATATACAATATTGATTGTTTAACATCATTAGCACATACCTTTAAATGTCTCTATTATTTTACTTTCATCTCCAAGTTTCAAAGTCAAACTTCCTGCACATCCACTATGAGAATGGAGGGGCGCTACAATCTTCCTACACTAAACTCAAATCAGTTTCATAGAATTCAAATAACATGTCAATGCAGGTAGGTGTATTAGGTATAAGTAACTTAGAATTATGGAAAGGTAAACTATAAATCTATGGATAAATTCCACACTAAATCATCCATCTTGTCTTATGGTATTTATCAATTCTTGGACAAGAAATTTATGGTATAAATTAAGAGAACATTCATCTTCAAATATATTTATAAGTTTATTCCAAGAAGAAGGTCAATTCTCTAAAAGAAATTCATATGACTCTCACACCCTTCCACATAAATACTAACAAAAATTATCATCCATGTGTCATCTTTACATTGAAATATGTTCATCAATTTTAAAAAATCCTTAACATATCCATCTCCTTCATGAATGTCATAGTCATCAAATTCACAAATTTGGTTGAATACCATGGAAGTTATGATTTTCATTTCATAATCAATCCAAGAGAGTTCTAACTATTTTTAAAGGGTGTTTATGGGA
Organism: Sequoia sempervirens; assembly: GCA_007258455.2. NCBI lineage: Eukaryota > Viridiplantae > Streptophyta > Pinopsida > Cupressales > Cupressaceae > Sequoia > Sequoia sempervirens. The sequence continues at coordinate 53,904,270 of VDFB02256132.1, read as the reverse complement.
ATGCTATGAGATTGAGTAGCTTGATTTTCATAGTATTTGTAGACACTTCAAATCGTCCTAATCAATATTACACACCTGAAGTTGATCTTAACACCATTTCCTCTTAAATCACATCTTTTTTGGTTATTTAATTAGATAATCCAAATTATTTAATTAAAACTCCTCTATCTTCTCATTTGATTAAATAACTCTAATTATTTAATTAAATGTCACATTCGTCTAAAATCCCCTAAACCCACCTAAGTTAATTAATCCCTGATTAATTAATCTTATCCACTTGCTAATCCTCATTAGCCCATTCTCTAGCTTTTAACCCCACTAAGGTTAAATAAACCTATGGTTTATTAACCACATTTGCACATGTAATTAATTTCCTCAAACTTGTAATACCCCTCTGTTTTGCTTTCTGGCTGGACAGTATGTCCTTGTTTGCTTGGATGTGCTTTTTGGTTCTCAAGATACTTTATCATGTGTGTGTTTTTTTATCGCTGTTTATAGAGCGATATTCTATTTGTGTGATGTAATGTATCTTATCTGATGCTAATTTATTTGACATGTTTTAATTTGGTGTAATGATGATTAATTATTGTAACACATTATTGCATGAGATATTTGTTTATGATGGAACTATCAGTCTCTGATGAGTGTATTGGTGAAGGGGACAAGATCGCATCACTTGCTTTTGAGTGCCCTATGATTCTGCAATTTCCTCTTCACGGTGTGTTTATTATGTTATATATATGCATGTTCGATATGCTCTTTGTTCACAAGTTGATAGGTATAGGACATTGAATTCACCTGATTTCACAAGTTTGAGTTTATCCATTGACCAATAGTAATCGATTGGGAGATAGTAGCTAGGTTTTCCGTGCCAAGACATCACCCTAGTCATAGTGTGTCATCGGGTTTAGTTGTTTTAATATGGTTCATTCCTCTTTAGTTATTTATTTAATTTCATATTATAAAGGTTATTAAATGGTGGGTGTAGTTAAAATGGTGATTAAATATATCTAGTTGCAATGTTGAAATGTTATGTATTTTATTGATTAATTTGATTTAATTAATAAAATTAGATTTAGTTTATTGATTAATTAGGTTAATGGTGATAAATTAAATAAAGTTAGTTGTTTTGGCATTATTGGATATTAAGATTTAAATTAAAATAAAAATGGAAATCATGTTTAGATATTTAGAGTTAATTTAAAATAAAAATGAAAATATGTTTTAAATAACACTTTTTGAAAATTATAGATAAAATAATTTTTTTACAAAATTTGAATTCCTTTTGATTAAAAAGAAATTTTGAAATGCATGAAATTTTAATTGGAAAATAAATTTGTTTTAAATTTTAAAAGAAATGAAAATATCCCCAAAATTGCAATACATTTGGTGGATGGGATATTTTAGGGGTTTGACTAAATTTGGGGAAAACTCTATTTGAGCAAATTCAATTTCATATATTTTTTAATTTTTCAATTTGGTGGAGATTTTTGTTGTGGCTTTGCTTGGATTTGAAGAAAAAGGTTGAAATTTCTTAGGTGGGCTGGAAAAAGATTTGGAAGCACCATTTGAATCCTTCAAGCTTTGGAGAAAAAAATCAAGTTCTTCTTTTGATTTGTTTTTTTTCATTTTGAAAGAGTTTCAAATTTTATTATGTTGTTGGAAAAAAATTTAAAATGTTGTTTGAATTTCAATGAAAACCCATGTAAATTTGTTTCAAAACTTGCAAACTTCTATTGAAATTAGGGGAAAGAAAATAAAACAAGAATCACACAATGGAAAAATTGAAAGAAAACCAAAGAAAATTTCTTTTCAAACTAAAAACTTAAACCCAGATATGGTGTTGTCAAATTTATTTTTGTTGCAAAATTTTGTTGTGCAATTGCACAGTTTGGCTAAAAATGGAGATTTTAGTTATATATTTATAAATATACATACTAGCATATTTTATAAATATACTAGTTTTTATTATTTTGGAAAAAGAAAATTTTGATTTCAAAAAAAGTTTACAGGAAATTTTCCTATACAGAGCCCGCCTTATTTTTTTTTTAATTGTATTTTAGTGGAATTTTTTTTTTTTTATAGAAAATTTAGTTTCAAAAATAAAATTTTATTTTTTATAGAGAAGAGGGGGGAGGGGTCGTAGCCCTGCTCCCATAGTGCCCATGGGAAGCGTTATGGAAGCAACGTCGCTACCTTCACAAGCAGTGGTGTTGCTCACACAGCGCACCCCATATGGGGGGACTACGTGGCAGCCTGCCTCTCCCTTTTGGGAGGGGCCGCAACCTAATAATGTGTTTTATTTTTTTATTTTTAAATTAAATTAAATTTTATTTTATATTATAAATATATATAATATAATATATGTATATTATATATATAATGTATATATATTATATTAATATATATTATAATATGATTTAAATAAAATTTTGTTTTTTTAATAATTATTTATTTATATATATAATTTATATATATACTTATGTATATATATAATATACATTTATTGTGTGTATATATATATAATGTATATATATATACAAGTTTATGTATTTTTTAAATAAATTAATTATTGAGTTTAAATTGGTTATATTTAAATGATAATTATATATTTAAATATATATATATAATTGTATATACATTAAATATATACTTTTATATATATATTTAATATATAGGTGTATTCAAATAAGGATAAAATTTAAGTTGATTATTTTTAGTGTAGTTGAAACAAAGATTGATTTATTTTAATCAAATGATTTTATCTAGCAAGTTGATTTGATTATTTTGTATGAATGAGAAAATAGAATTAAATGATTAGTGTTAATTTCTTAATGTTGCCAATACGATTTTATTTACTTTTGAGTATTTGCAAATGAGGCGTTATTGGGTGAATTGGATTTAAAAAATCCTAATAATAGTTTAGTTATAATTGTGTTTTGAGTTAGAAGGTGTATGTAAGTTTTTTATTTTAATATTAGTGCTATTGTATTTTGGAAATTAAGGTTAGTGCAATGATTAAATATTTGTTAAGGGTTAGGGTTGTAATTGAAATGAATATGGTTAATGTGTTTACAATGACCTGTTTGACTTGATGGAATCTTAAAAGTTCTTGTAAAGGATTTGTTAAATGTTAGGATTATGTACGTGGTTAAGTTATATGGATTATAATTAGAGAAAAATTGATGATATTAAATATGTGTAAAGAAAAGGGTTATTTTATTACGATGTTGTTATAATGGGTAGAATGTTATTTAAAAGTTCTTGTATTCCATTGCCTTAAATGGTGAATGGGGAATGTTGTTTGTTTTCCAGATTTCAAGGAATAGATAAGGTTCATAAAAAAATATATTGTTAGAACTTATATGAATAGTTAAAAAATTAAGTATATGAGATATATATGGACTTTGGTTCCTGTTTTATGAGAAAAGATAGTTATGTTGAAAGACATCTTTAGTTATTTAAAGAACATGTATTTTTATGATTGTTGATTTAAGAAAATTCTTGTTGGTATTGAATGGGCAATATTATTATGATTGTAAATTTATAAGTATACTTTGGTAGTACTAAATTTTGCTTCCAAAGGCTAGGGAACTCTTTGGTTGAGTTGTTTGTTCTATTTGGAGTGATTTGTTTATGTAAGTCTTCCAGATGGGGTTTTCATTTAATTATGTGGGTTGTCGTAATATGTTAGTCAACCATTGTATTGCCTTGGGTAGGGCGTATAGTTGTATCTAGTTGTTTTACCTTATTTTCATGAACAAGGATGGTTCGTGCCTCCTTTGAAAGGAGTGGTTTCTTTGTTTGTTTCCTCCAATGTTTGGAGAGGGTTTTGACTTTTGTTGCCTTCTGTGTTGGAGTGGATTTTCATTTTATGTTCCTCCTAGAGTTGGAGTGGTTTTATCTTGTTGGTTTGCACTTGGGATTCCCTTGGTGATTTGTTTTGTTTTGTGTGTTTTCAAGTAGAAGAGTGTCTTCTTTTAGGAGCCAGAGCCCAAAGAGGTAAACTGGGAAACCTTCAGAGGTGGTTTAATCAAGTGATAACTAAAATAATATACTTAGAAGTTAGGTAGTTTTTCACATTAATTAAGATAATTGAGCGTCGCTCATGGATGCAAGGGATTGTATAGACTTGGAATGAGACAAGAAGGCCTAGAATGGCATGGTCATCTATCTTGTCCTTACAAGAGGTATTTGATTCCGCATGAGTGAGTATGGGTGTCGGGATCCAGTAGAGGCCACCAGGACAACTCATAGTGAGGGTCAGAGCCTAGGAAGATTCCCAGAGGATATCCCATGATGAGCTGTGTGATGACACTCTTTCTATGACAATAGTTGGTATTTTAGTGATGTTGGAGTTGTACTTGTGTTATCCTTATGGATGTATGGTTCATGTGTTTGGTTGTGTCAGTGTGAGTTAGCCTGTGTCTAGGGGTGGATGGTCTTGTCTAGAATTCCTTGTTACTATCTCCTAGCACGGGGGGTGAGCCTTCAGGTATCACATGGTTGGGTGGAATGTTCACCTTAATCTGTTGGGTCATCTTCTTGTTCGTGTGGATGAGATTTCCAGTTGGAGAGCTCATGGCATCCAGTACTTTCATGCTTTACTCTTTTTAGTTATTACTGTAATTTATTACCCCTCTTTGTATCAAGGTGGAAGATGTAATTTGTAACCTTATTTATTGGAATTACCTCATTCAGGGAATGAGTGTTATAATCTTATTGTAAGGTATATTTTTTGAATCATGTGGTATATTTTATGCCTTTGTTGTAATTTTATCATGTATGGAATGTATGAGTATTTAATTTGTTAAGTAATTAAATGTTATGTTTTTAATTCATGTTTCTTGTTTGGGTTTTAAGTAATCTCAGTCTTGTAACCTTAGAGGTTGTTGGCAATGGATAGTGATCTTGCATGTTATTTGTACTTATACAAAAAAAAAATAGTACATTTGAGTAGTAAATTGCAACTTCCTCTAGGGTTGTGTGGCGGGGCATTACAAAATTAATTAAATGGCTATTTTCCTCAGAAATGAATATTCCCATGGAATATTCCTCCATTTACTTCCCTCATTGGCTTTCTCTCTTACAATCCATCATGTATCTTACATGAGCATTCACTTCTCTTATGAGCCTTCAATATCTTTCAGCCACATGTCATTATTTCTTCTTACACATGTCTTAACTCCCTCTTACATGCCCTCTTCCCAAAATATGCACACACATGTGTGGGAACATATCCCCATCACTCTCTTAAAGCCTTGTGACACTTTTCATAAGGCTAATTTGATCCTCCTTTTATCCGACATTCCTTAGTTTCAACCCTCGATTCAACCTATCTCTCCTATAAATAGAAGTTACTTCTATGGAAAATGGATCCACTTTCATGAGAGAAAAGGAATTCTACTCATTTTTATCAATCATCTATTTTTTGTCATTATCTTTGAAGGAAATTGACATTTTTCACATTTATTTTGGATCCATGGCTTGAAGCAAACTTATGCTACACCATTTCATCTTCACTATCATCCATTTCCATCATTGGAGCTCTAGGCTTGCATCAAATTCATCAATCTTCATCTTTCATCAACAATCTTGAAGCTTTGGATTGGGAAAGGGCCAATGTTCCACATCAACATGGCACCAATCCTCATATGGGATTGAGGTTTGAAGTATTAAGATAGGATTCCATTATGCATTGTTTGTTGTTTCATTCTTTTCTTTGATTGTTTCCATGCTTTGTGTATTCAATAATTTCATAGGGAGTGTGATTTATCTTAGTTAATAGGTTTATGTCTCTTGTGTTTTGTTCATGTTGGTTATAGGTTTAGATGATGCTCAAATTTTGGTGCTAGGAGGAGGGATTAACCATTTGATTTTTCATTTTTTTGCACGTCCCATAATCACTTTTGTAAACAACATTGCTATTGAGATTACCAAAGTGTTGCCTTTGATAAGAGTCGCTTTCATTTTCACCAGATTGTCTAGTTTGATAACATGTCTAGTCTAATAACATGTCTAGTCTAATAACATATCTAGTATGATAACATGTCTGGTTTGATAACACATTTGGTGTAATAACATTTCTATTTTGATAACACATCTGGTTTGATAACACATTCTGTTTGATAACATGTTTGGTCTGACAACACATCTAGTCTAATAACATGTCTAGTTTGATAACCAGAGTGCCACCTTTGAAAATTGTGTTGCTATTGCTAGGAAATAGGACACTGCTTTCATTTTCACCATAGTGTCACTTCTAATATATCACCACTTTTGTCAATACAGTGTCACTATTGATAGAGAAGAATTGTTATTGTTGACACAACATTACTATTGCAGTTCGAGGAGAAGCATGGAGAATTAAAGATAAAGAAAAGCATTTGATATTCATTGTAATAGTGTTTTCAAACACTCATGGGAGAGTAACCCATCATATATTATTTTCCTTTCATGCTATAGGACCACTAGATTTTATATGGGCATTAAAATTTACCATTGCTATGATCTTTTCAAAGTTTGTTAAGAATTGAACCCTTCATCTCTTCATTATTGTGATATTTGGCTAAAATTCAATAATACAAACAAAACACTTCCATTGGTGCTTAAAATGAAGTCCTTTTGCAATGTTGGTTAAAATAAATGAATGTTTTTCATGCTTGACTATGCTTGGTAGATCTCTAGTGTGTATCCTATCCCCTTACACTTTGTGCGATCTTGGGTGAAGAGAAAATATTTACAAAACTTTCTTTTTTTGAGTCACCCTTAAGAGAGAACCTACTAGGAGACACATCTCACAATGGAGAACTCCTAGCAATTCTTGTAAGCACGTTTACCAGTGGGCTTTAAATAAAGACTATGAAATTGTAATGAAAGTAGCTTCAATATGCGGTGACAACATAATGCACCTAATCCATCTCTAAAAGCATAAGGGAATGGTTTAATTCCTTGAGTGGCAAGAATATGGTAGTGTCTACATAGTGTTCTTAGTTGTCATTAAAAACCTTGTTGTAGTGGCCATCCTAGTTTCCCAAAATATTCTTTGAAAGTGGTACATCAAAATTTACTTTTGAGAAGTTACTTAGCAAGTCTAATTTTGGGCTGAGGAAAAGAGCTCAAGAGGTCACTCTCTTATATTAAGCTTTTTGAATCTTAAGTTGCATGTAAAATCATCCCTTCGGGACATGAGGTAGGCCTAACTCCAAAGGATGTACCTATTGGTAGGCTGTAAAGATTGTCTTTTGTTAAAATTACCAAGTGGATCTCTTAGATCTCAAACTCAAATACATTACTTGGTTTCCAAAAAAAATCAAACAAAAACATCAACATATCTTTCAAATTTCAAACCCTTTGGACTTAGTGTGAATAATTTTGAAAAATTCCTCTATTACTACTCATCCCTAAGGATTTATTCTTTAGAGCCTTCTAAATAGTTGGACTTATATCGCAAATTCACACAATTCCAAAGTAAACCTAGGGAACTATAGCTTTAGCCTCTTGATGTACACATGTTGAGTTGTGGGATGAAAGATGTTTAAAATTGTAGACATTTATTTTGAAAAACTTAAATCAATACATTGGATGTGGTAAAAGAAATTCATTAATCAAAGATTAAATCAATTGAACCCTACACAAAGTGCATGTTTATATTTTGTTCAAAACATATGGTCTTCCAAGAAAACAAGGATCTTTTTGGTTTGAAATACTCTTAGGGAAAAGCATGTTCTTCACTATCTTGTTCTTGTTAAAAAAGTCCCTTTTAGGTTCATTTAGGATCAAATCAATCATTTCATCCACATCAAAACATTTGTCATTCAATCTCACAAACAACTTTATAACTTTGGATACACCAACCTCCTAGACTTTAGTAAATCATCAAATCAAACTAAATCACCTTGTTTAGCTAAGTGTGTTGGAATGCATCCTTTTTCATACACCTAGTTAAATTAGCAAAAAAATCCATTTTGAAAAAATTATCCTAAGGTCACAATTCTATCTTAGGGTTCATAAGTTCATTATCAATCCTTAAACATCAAAACATCAAACCCAAATTCTAGTGTTGTCCAAAGTTTGAAAGTTCATCATCCATATCACTCACCTTTTCATCCTTCATCTCTTCATTGGTCCTAAATTCCTTAGAGGTCAAAAAGGTAAAAATACAAAAAAAACATGAAATATAAACTCAATTCATACATCATGAGTGATCTAAATCAACCAAACTATCAAAGCCTTACAATACGAATTATCAAAACTCACATTTATACAATTCACACATGGGATCATTATATCCTAAAAAAATCAATGATACAACAAATATGATTATGCCCAATCTAAATTTTGGAACACCTTTCCCTATGGTAGATTTAAATCAAAGTCAAAACCTACAAATCTATCAACCAAATGATAAATACATGAGTTTTCAACAAAAATATATTATCCCATCAAATCAATACATGCCAAATGTGAATATACCAAATAAAAACTTACCAAACATGAACATATCAAACCACACTTGGTGAACTATGGGATAGATACATTTACAAATCACACCAATGTTGTTTAAAATCCAAACAATATGTTGAAAACTCAATGGATTGATCCAAATCAAGGTAACACCATGCAAAATTAAGGTTACCTAAATCAGAGCAATGTGTTTCCTAACCACAAAAATGTTCAATGCCAACCTATAATGCAAAATCTAAACATCATCCCAAATCAAAATATTGTCCAAAATCAATTTGTCCATGATTTCATACAAATACCACAAGTGTATATTCCAAATATGCTTGACCAACAACCAAATCAACTATATCAAGGGTGTCAAAATCAAAATCAAGATCAAATTTTACAACATCAAATTGCTTCACTTGCAAAAATAGTTGATTTATTATGCCAAGAGACATCTCCACTCCAAAATCAACACACTCCCCCATTGGTTAAACCATGCCATCAAAACATTGAGTTGTGTCCACAACCACATCAAGAACAACATCTTCAATATCAAGAATTTGGATATCAAAGTCAACAACCTCAACAACAAGATCAATCACAACTAGATCAATCTCAACAAGAACAAATATCAGAAGATGAAAAACATGAATACACTCCTTTGGGAGAGCCAATTGAATCAGCATTAAACAAGCTACTCAATTCAAAACTCATCACTCTTCCAAAAATAAGTTCTTACCACTCTATCATAAACCTCTCTTGGAATAAGAGTAGAGCTTATTGTGAGTATCATAGAGAAAATATTCATGAAACATCAAGTTGTATTCAACTCAAAAATCTCATCCAAAACCTTCTTGATCAAGGAAAAATAACTATTGAGGACAATGATCAAGATAGTGGTGACAATCTCTTCACCACAATTGTTGAAAATAATGATCAAGATTCAACCACTAATGATATCAGTGACAATCTCTCCACCACAATTGTTGAAAACAATGATCAAGATATATCCACAAATGAGCACCTTGAAGATGTTTCTACCACATCCAATGATCAAATCAACATACATCAAGAGTCAATTATTAATCATGATCAAAACCCATCAATAATATCCAACAATGATCCATTTCAAAAGGTGTCAACATCATTTGATCCTATGATTGAAAACATTGACAATATCTCCACCATAATTTTTTAGGATAAAATTCAATATCAATTCACCAATGATCATGTTGAAAATATATCTACATCACCTAACAAGTTAGAGGAAATATCTCAAGAATTTATTTCAAATAATGGTCAAAATATTTCACCAAATTCTAGCAATGATCTTTTTCAAGACATATTGACATCCTTTGACCTCATGGTTGTAGATATTGAAGGAATCCTCAACTCAACACTTGATCCAAATCCACTCAAATATCAAGAGGATAGTGAGCCACTTCCCATGCCTAATGAAGATATCCAAGAACCCTTTGTAAGAAATCCATCCTTTGAAATTGACCCATGTCAAGAACATGATCCAAAGCATGTCAAGAGTAATTCCAAATTTAATCAAGATCAAGAATCTATATCTCCAAGATACTATAATGATCTAATGGTCATTCTCCAATCTATACAAGATGTCACAAATGATGATCATATCCATATAGAACATACTCCTCCATCTACCATGAGATGCTTTCTTTGGATGGACACGTAGATGATCTTCATTTAGAACAAGATTCCTTTACTCTTGACATTATTACACAAGAACATTAGGTTACTAATTCATATTTTTTATGCTAATTTGTCGACATCAAGATCAGATATAACCCAAATTCAAATTGATGACATCATGTATAAAGATATCCAACACTATCCACTCAATAAAAAGGGTCAAACTAAATGAGATGTTCTAGATTCAATAGAGTAGCAACTTGAAATAACATCATCTGCAATGGTCATTATCAAAGAATGCTTGCTAAATAGGACATCTCAAAATAGGCTTAATCAAAGCATGAAGGTACTACTTCCACAATACAGGGGGCAACTTCATCTCAAGAAAATGTCAACATCGTGATCATGAAGAATCCTTATGATGAAACCAATACCAATACTACAACTAGCCATGTCACAAATATTCATCCACCCATCACCCCATCCACGAATTAGGAACAACATCAAAAGAAAGATTTGAATCAAATCATGAAGAACACTATCAAATAAAAAGTTGTGAAGCATAATGAACAAATCAAATACACATGGATACCAAAAAATATAAAGATAGATCATCCCTAGAAAACTCCATCATTTAAATAAACTATGGGGAAAAATAAAAAAGGGAAATGTATCCATCAAACATGTCCACAAATGCAAAAGAAGGCTTCTCAAGTAACACACAAATTATATCAAGCAGTTGGTCCTAATTCCACACACACTTTCATATCCGCCCATCATTTCTCATCTTCCCAAGTGTAAAAACCTCAGTGTTCTGCTCAGAAAAATTTAAAAATTTTCACCTTAAGAGTAAAATCCATGATGCGGTAACATCGTAATAAAAAATTTCATTCCATAATGTAAATTACATGCACATTTGAAATAACATTATTTCCAAAGGGTATGTGCAGGATCATCATGGAAAAAATAGACCCTTAAGTGGCAAAAAAATAAAAAAAATAGAGTTAGACAACTTGACATAAAAATTTAAATAATTTATCTATATTATTTCAAAAATGGGTATGTGCAGGATCATGATGGGCCAAAAAGTGGCAATATGATGGGTATGTGGCTGACAACTTTTTTTTACCCAAAATTAGTGAAACAAAAAGGATTTTTAAAAGAGATTCTCAGCTTTCCACCAATATAAATTATTCTTTACTTTGAATTTAATAAATAATTATTATTCATTTTCTATTTGAATTATGACTAAAGTCCTAATTAATAGGCTGATTGAAAATATCTATAACTTTCAACAGATCTCATTTTTTCAATCTAAAAAAATGAGTCACATTCTATAATTTGTATAATATAGATTAAAAAAGAAAAAAAAATGAATTTCATGAAGTTTTGACCAAGTTAAGATGGTCATTACCATTTTTATATATTTTAAATTTTGGAATAAAAATTCATAATTAATTATTTTCTTAAAATAAAATTACAAAAACATGCATCATATTGGGACGTGAGTCCTCTACTTATATCTAGAATCTTATAAAAAGTATTATCATTTTAATGTGGTTAGGGTGGTTAGACAAACACCTACTTATTTTTTCCCTAAAATTTAAGTACTACTACATTGAAATTTCAAATTTTCACCAAATAGATTTTTTTATTTTTAAATAAACCTAGTAGTTTAGAAATTACATTAAATTTTCTATAATTCTATTCTTACATAGTTTTGAAATAATATAGATAACTTATTCAAATTTTTACATCAAGTTGCCTAACTCTGTTTTTTTTTTGAATTTTTTGCCACTTAAGGCCCTATTTTTTCCATGATGATCCTGCACATACCCAAATATGTAAGAATAGAATCTATGGAGAATTGAGTGTAGTTTCTAAATTACTAGTTTATTTAAAAAAAAATCTATTCGGTGAAAATTGGAAATTTCAATGCAGTAGTACTTAAATTTTAGGGAAAAAATAAGAAGTAGGTGTCTGTCTAACTACCCTAACCATAGTAAAATAATAATATTTTTTAAATAATATTTTAGATATAAGTAGAGTATTCATGTCCCGATGTGATGCATATTTTTTGTAATTTTTTCCAAGTAAATAATTAATTATGATTTTTTATTACAACTTTTAAAAAAAATAAACTCATATAGTGACCACCTTAACTTGGTCAAAACTTCATGAATTTTTTTTTAATCCTATAGTATGAAAAGCATAGAATGTGATGCATGTTTTGGATTCAAAAATGTGATACCATTTGAAAGCTATAGATGTTTCTCAATCACCTATCAATGGGACTTTAGTCATAATTCAAATAGAAAATGAATAATAATTATTTATTAAATTCAAAGAAAAGTATAATTTATATTGGTGGAAAGTTGAGAATCTCCTTTAAAAAATCTTTTGTTTCATCAATTTTGGGTAAAAAAAAGTCGTCAGCTACATACCCTACACATACCCATCATATCGCCACTTTTTGGCCCATCATGATCCTACACATACCCCAAACTTCTATTGCATTTCATTGTAATTCCAGAAATATTTCCATGCCAAAGATTTTATTTGAGTAAACTCAAGTTTATCATTACATCCTTCCATATAAATGGGTACATGGTACATACATAGCTCTTGATAGCTTCATCTGGCAATAGATATACAAATTGTCTTGATGTCATCGTGATGGTGCATACATTCTAGATGTCCTTGCACTTTGGTGCAAACACTCTAGTTGTCCCCAATGCTGGCACAAAAATCTGCAAACCTTGACCACCAATTGATGAGGAGAAGCATCACTCAAGTGCTTTTTCATCAACCACAGACTCAAATGCATTCCCCTCAACATTTGAAACATATGAAAAGATGGCCCTACCCTTCGAAAAATAGATTGGTTGGTAAACCTCATAACAATAGCATATCTGAGCTTAGTGTCATGTTTTTCAAACTAGAAACTATTCATATGGTCATCATTCTACAAGTATGAAAATGTTGAACTAGAATGCATAAAATGAATATAGTGAATTGACAGTGTAAATAGTGACAACTTACACTACTTTGGCCAAAGTATTCTCACAAAGTACTTTGAGTGATAGTCATCCTATTCACATACACTTGTATAGCTTGGTTTGATTTATGACCATTCATATACTATGCTTAGGTAATTCCTTCCATAGGTAATAATTAACCTCAGAAATACCATATTCCCCTTTTCCCAAAATGCAATGGTATCTGTACCCATATAGCATAAACAAAAGTTACTCCCTTCAATGGATATTCCAATCCCTGGTATAACACATGAGTTTTTCTAGTCTATGAATTAACTTTGCATAGACAATCTATTTGCTTTAAAAGATAACCTAGTCTCAAGTATAACTTTATAATCTAAAGTTTAGCTGCATAAGCTTCATTTATTCATAGATTAAATATTCATAAATAACTATCTCCATTCAGTAATAAATAAATGGTTTTCATCAATATTATAGCCATGTAAACGAATTTCCTCAATCAAAGAATAATCATATCAATAGATGATTCCATTTGAGAATGTAATATCCTTAATAAAAGAGTTCAAAAGAGTAGAATCTTGTCAACAATATGACTTCATCTCAAGAGTGTAAAGCAACTAATCAAGTAGCAACTCTAACTCAATAGGTAATCCCACCTATGTCTCCATACACATAGTATCTCATAAACTCAAGTGATTTACTTATTCACATAAGTGAGTCTCAACCTTAGTATACCTGAATCCTAGATATAATCAATAATCAACAATCAGTGTAGTCAAGTAGGTTAACCTAAACCTATCTGTTCCAACAAGAATAACATACAACCCATCCAAGCAAGTTATTATTAACCTATTGGTTCCAATGGGAAATCAAATATTTCAACCTAATAGGTTAATCTTAACCTAGGTTTCAAGATGCTTCTCAACCCAAATAGGTTACTACCAACCTAGGGTTTTATCCTATAGTTAAGCAATGATCAAGTGATCATACTAGTATAGATTAGCAATGACTCATCCTATCATTTCTTCCAAACTATTGATGAACAACTAAACCTTGTCGTTCCTAAGGTTTCCTAACATCATAAGCCAATAGTGTGAAGTCACTTTGTGACATTGATACACCTCACATTATTTATAACCCTTAAGTTGTTCTTGTTTCATCATTCCTAGTATACTTATACTAATGGCAAACAATCCCTCCTATTATGGAGTAAACATAAGCACTTTCATAGAAAAGCATAAAACAACTTATTTTTCCTTTCCAAAGAAAATGCCATGATTTCCTAATACAAGTATTCTCAAGTAGTACCAAACCAAGCATTCATGTCTCATTCTTTCATAAATTTAAAGAAAAATAAGAGAAGAATAGATCCTTATACCTATAATATGCTTAACCCAATTGAATAACTTGATGCATAGCCTTCTATTGACTGCTTGCTAGCCTTCAATTTTCCACTCAAAGTGATGCTTAACTATGTCCTCTTTCACAAGATAACTCAATGCTCTCACAAAGCAACTCTAAGCTCTCACAAAATAATTCTAATCTATCACAAAGTACAACTCTTAGAATATTTGCAGAATAATAATAATAATTCTTAAATGAGAGTGCTACCCCATCTATTTATATAGAAAGATGATACATTGTAGGAAAAAGAAATGGTGTGTCAATCAACAATTGTCTACATGCAGATTGGCTCACTTCATTCAGCTAAAAGGTGGAAGAAATCTAAGTGTAAACTCAACACGGTATTCTACAGATTGACCCTTTTATTTGACAATAGCTTAAGACTAATTCAAATGTGCACATGCCCAAATGATGACAATCAACTTGCAACCAAAATAGACTTCTATAGAATACAGATTTTTCATATGTTGGCGCCATTTTGCAGCCATCATTCCTATTTATTTTGTGTGGTTTATCTCTTTGAAATAGTCTTTTATTTGTAGGAAACACAATGCTAAGTTGACTTGGTTATATCATCATTGTGTGACACTAAAAAGATGAGTCAACTCCCATTTTAAAGTGTTCAAACAATGCTTTGACTAGCACGTTATTTGTTGTTGCTATTTCCTATTTCCATGTGTTTAAAATACTTTATCAAGTAGGCTTAAATATTTCCATCGCTTTATATAAAAGCGTTCCAAGTTGAAGTAATTTGCTGGTATAATTTAGTGATGCATTTCCAAATGGTATTGACTATGGTTTACTTCCCATATCAACCTTTATTATTGCACATTACTTGCATATAGATTAGCCTTTATCTTATGTCAATCATATGTATGAATCAGCCCATAATACTTTTCATAGCATATATACAAATTGGCCTCTATTTAATTATCATATATATTATAAATAAATATTTGTATATATATACTTTTACATACATATATATGTTGAAACGAATAGCCTTAACACTATCATATAATATATATATATATATATGTGTGTGTGTGTGTGTGTGTGTGTGTGTAGATATATTCATATATATATATATGTATGTATATTCCATGATAATCAAATACATATACATTTGATATACAAATGAACAAGATCAAGTTAACATTCATATAATAATAATATCAACTGTATATATATACCTCTATGTACATGTATATGTACATATACATATGTTGATATATCCATATGGACATTTATATTTGTCAGACATACATATGTATCGACAAATGTATACATATGCACATATGTATATAACTTATACATATATATACATTTAATTGCACAATCAATCACATACACAATTAGTATCTTATTGATAGGAAACATATGTGCAATGTATATATACTTGTACACATACATGCCACATTATCCCTACAATAACATCATACTCATAAGCAACCCATTCATAATCGTGCATAGGTACATCTACCTATGTACTCTCACATACATTCTCCTCCATGCATAGGGTCTATCATTGACATGCATATACATACATATATACATTCAATGTGTGTTTTCCTCATCAATAAGGCATTGTAACATAAGGAAGAACTCATAAGTTCCAAAGATATAAACATCATCCAAGAATGCACTCAATAGTAATCAAGACCCTTACAAATGCACCACATCATACTTAAGGATGACTTGCCAATTCCCAACACAATAACTTGACTCAACCATTCTATTGTGAGTGTGTGTATAAGCTTGGATAGGTTTCATAAAGGTTATCCGACCAATCAATTATCTTGAGTGATTCTTCCCCTCCCTTTAAGAGGATTGCACCTATTGTTGCAACCATCTTAGCACATTTGCAATGGTAGTTAGACATTCGTAATAAATCCATATGCATCATAAAACTTAAGCATATTCACATAGAAATACATGTTTATCATCAATGTAAACACAATTACTCTTCCAAGGTAATAATACCTTAGTACCTATTTCAGTATTCCATTCATTTAACAAACATATCAAAATAATGATTGCATTTACCATCCTATTTACCTATGAAGGTAAAAGTAAATTAGTAACAACAAGACAAGGTGTGACATACTTCCCCCTTGTGAATCATCATCCTCAATGATTTAAAGTACTTTAACATATAGATAAAGTCAAATAAAGGTTTTACTTACCTTTTCCAATTCATCTAAGAATTGTAAAATAATCTTCCCTCGTAACTTCTCCCCTTCCAATCTTGTCCTTTTTGGACCTTGCATCTGGTGTCCTTGTTAATGTATAGGGAGAACTTGTGTTCCTTACACATACTTTCTCCCTCAAAGAGCTTTATACATTATAATCATATTACCTCATATGTACATCCTAAGTAGAATAGTAACTATATACCACATGACTCCTATGTCACAGTGACTGGGAAACACATTCTCATTGACCCATGAGTTTATCCTTAGTGTAACACAAATAGATAAGGAATTTTGGTGTATTGTACACTACACCATGGGTCCCATCCTTCCCTTTGGTATTTACACCTTTAGACAACTCAAAAGCCAAGTTTGTCCATCACTTACACAACCATTTTCCTTAAACATAAAATTAATGCTCTTGACTATTCGTCCATCTTGAGCATAAAATTTCTCTTGGACACCTGTCAATTCCAAACATAACAATACTACTTCATATTTCAAGCTTTGTATCAACAAGGTTTCTTTGATGATTTCAATCTATTATTCCTTTTTGACAACCTTTCTAGTCTAAGGTTAACCCTGTTTCTTAGCCTATTTAAGCTTAATAGAGTTTTCAACCTTCCTTTCCATATAATGGATCAAACATCAATAGTAGAAGTTTATAAGTATTCTTCAAATTGTTTAAGATTTGGTTTATCACTTTTTCCTATTTGGCTGTAATATTATATTGAGCATTCATGCAATTGAATGTCTCATAATATGATCATGGTTTATAAAAAATTATCATTATTTTCTCATTCACAACTAAGATAACTTTCTCAGGAATACTAAGCAACTACTTCACACAATATATTTTTAGGACTGATATCCTATAGTTCAAATTTCCAACCAATATTGGTTACCTTGGTGAGTTTGTTCACCATAATATTATGTGAGTTCCATTGACTTAGAAATATTAAACTATCTTTTGTTTTATCACTTTCCTTTTGGAATCTCAGGAGAGTACACATGTCCTACCGATGATGACATTTTGTCTTCATCTCCTGGCACACTGGACACTAACTTGCTACCTTACTTGCAACATCTTACTCTATCTTTTTCCAGATTATAGTGGTTCCTCATTTGATAAATAAATTTGTCATCCCAATGTCCTAACTATGACATCAATTTCCTCATTTCATTCCTTAACCCCTCAAAATTATGGGTACACAGGTTCTTTTATATCTCATATTAGTCTATTTTGACCAAGTGAAAACCTATTTCATGGAAAAATTCCACATTTGATTCTCTATTTTAATAACTAGATAATTTGCGGAGATAAATATCCTTCCTCTTAGGACATCCATACCTTGGATTTTTTGTCCTTAAATTCTTTTCCAAAATTGTAATCCAATTTTCAGCTCAATCTATCTTTCTCAATGAGCATCAGTACCTTTTCAAGTAACAATTCTCATTCAAGCATGTTGGTTCTTAAAAGATATCAAATTTAATTGCATACCTATTTTCCAAGCATGAATGTTTCTCAATAACTCTAAATCATTAGTAATTTAGATCTTTCCTTACCTATTCTTAGGCAGTGATCTTCCCTTTCATGATCAATTAATTTTCCTATCCTTTTCTAAGGCATCAATGATAATAACAATTAATGTTTCAATCAATCATATAGATAAATTATTTAGTGATAATATTCCTTTCACATTGGTCATAATCCTTGACCTTTTCATTATCTTTCAATAATTCCAATACTTTATTCTCGTGATCATGAAATATATTGACATCATGACTTATGAAGAAGTCAAAAGTTCTTACAAATTGAAAATATATTGATGATCTTCATTGTATGGCATACTTTATTTGAGTCAATCCACTCTCTTTCTTTCCCCCTTAGTGTTTCCACGAAATTCAGTCAACTCAAAGTTGAACTTGTTAGCAACATTTTCTTTCTTGAAATGATTTAAGATTCCTTATTGTAGGATTTCTATTGCATTTTTTACTTTCCATGGTATGCCTTGAATATACTTATTCCCAATGTTAGATTCATCATTGATCTCTAAACTCACAGATTCAACAATTGGATCATCAATAAAGAGATCTATTGGATAATTTGCAACTTTACAAGCTAAAAAGAACTCTATTATTCCAATTTTCTTTCCCATGTATACCTATATCCTTTTTATGGAGGAATATCCATATCCACAAAGCCTCTTTTGTTGATGTACCTTCAAATTAGAGTATTGTTTCCTTTCTAATTCTATTGATTTGACACACAGTGTCACTCTATATCCCATTTCCTTTTGGAATGTCTAAATATAAGTTTATTTTCATTTGCAAGTTGGTGTGTTTAATCTACACTTCTACCAAACTTAGTACTAACTGTACCTTTGTTGGCCAATCCAATTTACCTTTTTGAGGTTTCTTTCTCATAATTACCTTTTGAAGTGGCTTTATTCCAATTCTTGGTAACTTCATAACCTTAACCACCCTAGGTGACTTGGTTTCTTTTTCTCATCTTAATTAGAACTCTAAATTTATCTCATCAATTTTGGTTGGCGGAACCATGTCCACTTCATTGATTACTTCCATTTTGACCATTCTAAATTCTCTTCCCTTATTTCAAGGTACTACCTCATTTCTTGCAAGATCTTAGCTTTGCATAGAAATTAGATTCTTTTCAACAATTCTCCAACCTCTTAGATACCTCCTTCATTGACTATCTACTTCGGTTTAAGTTTCTAATTTATTCCAATAACGAATACTCATAGATTCATAGTATTCTTACTAAATCCAAAAATCCTTGACTCTTTGCAACTATAGGTTGCTATCAATAAGGGATATTATTTCATTTCTTCTCATCCCCTTAGAATCATTCTAACTATTTAGTAGGGTGATGGTACTGTTGGTTATCCTTCGTAGCCTTCCTACATTACCTAATTGTATAATATTCCATAATCCAAGAGGGATATCCTAATGAGTTGTTGGTTTAGCAGTTTTCAACTCTTGGGACGACTCTTATCTTGTCCCAAACTTAAACAAGTTTCCAAGAATATCATCTTCCTTTTCATTTCCCTTGTTCTTTCCTCTTGCCATCTTAGCATAAGATATTTTCAACCATTATCTTTCGATAAGAGTTACACATTATTTGCGTAATGAGCTCATAGGCTCCAGAGCTTAAGTTGTTAGCTCTGATACCACATGTAACAACCTTGATGTTCTAATTAGAAAAAATTCAAAGTTTTCACCTTAAGAGTAAAATCCATGATGTCATAACATAGCAACAAAAATTTGTCTTTCTATAATGTAAATTACATGCACATTTGAAATAACACTATTTCCAAACTTCTATTGCATTTCATTGTAATTTCACAAATCTTTCCATGACATAGATTTCATTTGAGTAAACTAAAGCTTATCACTACATCCTTACATAGTACATACATAGCTCTTATGATCTTCATTTGGAAATAGATATACAAACTATCTCGATGTCACCATGATGGTGCATACATTCTAGATGTTCACACTCATTGGTGCAAACACTCTAGTTGTCCCCAATGCTGGTGTAAAATTTTTGCAAACCTCAAATGCCAAATGATGAGGAGAAGCATCACTCAAGCATTTTTCCACCAACCATGGACTCAAATGTAGTCCCTTGCACATTGGTCACATATGACAAGATGGCCCTACCCTTCATTGAAGATATTGATTGGTAAACCTCATAAAAATAACCTATCTAAGCTTAATGTTGCATTCTACAAACTAGAACCTATTCATACATTCATCATTCTACGAGTATGAAAATATTGAAATAGAACACATAAAAGGAACACAGTGAGCTGGCAGTGTAAACAATGGCAACGTACACTACTTTGGCCAAAGTATTCTCACCCAGTACTTCAAGTGACAATCATCCTATTCTCATACACTTCTATAGCTCGGTTTGGATTATGGAAATTCATATACTATGCTTGGGTAATTCCTTCCATAGGTAATCATTAACCTCATAAATACCCTATTCCCCTTTTACCAAAACACAATGATATCTCTACCCATAAAGAAAAAGAAAAAGTTACTCCCTTCAATGGATATTTTGATCCCCGCTATAACATGTGAGCTTGTGTAGTCTACAAATTAACTTTGCATAGGCAAGCTATTTTATTTAAAAGACATCCTAGTATAAAGTATAACTTTATAATCTAAAGTTTAGCTAGATAAGCTTCATCTAATTATAGATTAAATATTTATAAATAACTGTCTCCAAATTCAGTAATAAATAAATGGTTCTCATCAAGAGTATAGACATGTAAACGAATGTCCTCAATTGAAGAATAACCATATTAATAGATGATTCCATTCGAGAATGTAATCTCCTTAATAAAAGAGTTTGTTCAAAAGAGTAGAATCTTGTCAACAATACGACTTCATCTCAAGAGTGTAAAGCAACTAATCAAGTAGAAACTCTAAATCAATAGGTAATCCCACCTACATCTCCATACACATAGTATCTCATAAACTCAAGTGATTTACTTATTCACATAGGTGAGTCCAAACCTTAGTATACCCTAATCCCTAATATAATCAATAATCAACAATCAGTGTAATCAAGTAGGTTAACCTAAACCTATGTGTTCCAACAAGAACAACATACAACACATCCAAGCGAGCTATTCTTAACCTATTGGTTCCAATGGGTAATCAAGTAAATATTTTAACCTAATAGGTTAATCTTAACCTAGTTTTCAATATAATTTTGAACCCAAATAGTTCACTCCCAACCTAGGGTTTTATCCAGTAGTTAAGCAATGATCAAGTGATCATACTAGTACATATTAACAATGAATCACCCTATCATTTCTTCCAAACTATTGATGTATAGCTAAACCTTATCACTCCTAAGGTTTCCTAACATCATAAGCCAATAGTGTCAAGTCACTTTGTGACATTGATATGCCTCACATTATGAATAACCCTTAAGCTATTCTTATTTCATCATTCCTAGTATACTTATACTAATGACAAACAATCCCTCCTATTATGGAGTAAATACAAGAACTTTCATAGAAAAGCATAAAACAACTTCTTTTTCCTTTCCAAAGAAAATGCTATGATTTCCTAATGAAAGTATTCTTAATTAGTACCAAACCAAGCATTCAAGCCTCATTCTTTCATAAATAAAGACAAATAAGAGAAGACTAGATCTGCATGCCTATAATACAATTAACCCAATTGACTGACTTGATGCACAACCTTCTATTGATAGCTTGCTAGCCTTCAGTTTTCCACTCAAAGTGATACTTCACTATGTCCTCTTTCACAAGATAGCTCAATACTCTCACAAAGAAACTCTAAGCTCTCACAAAATAATTCTAATCTCTCACAAAGTACAACTCTAAAAATATTTGTAGTAGAATAAATTTGCAAAATAATAATAATGTGTCCCAAATGAGAGTGCTACCCCATCTATTTATACAAAAGGTGAAACATTATAGAAAAAAGAAATGGTGTGTCAATCGATACCTATCTACATGTAGATTGAATCACTTCATTGAGCTAAAAGGTGGTAAAAAGCTAAGTGTAAACTCAACATGGTATTCTATAGATTGACCCTTTTAGTTCATAGTAGCTTAAGACTAATTCAAATATGCACATGCCCAAATGATGACAATCAACTTGCAACCAAAATAGACTTCTATAGAATACAAAGTTTCCATATGTTGGTGTCATGTTGCAACCATCATTCCTATTTATTTGGCACGGTTTATCTCTTTGAAATAGTCTTCTCTTTGTAGGCAACACACGTGCTAAGTCAACTTGGTCATAGCATCATTTTACGACAAAGAAAAGATGAGTCGAATCCCATTTTATAGCATTCAAACAATGCTTTGACCATCATGTTATTTGTTGCTGATATTTTCTATTTCCATGCATTTAAAACACTTTATCAAGCAAGCTTAAATATGTCCATCGCTTTATATAAAAGCATTCCAAGTTGAAATAATTTTCTGCTATAATTTAGTGATGTATTTCCAAATGGTATTGACTATGGTTTACTTCCCATATCAAACTTTATTATTGCACATTACTTTCATATAGATTGACCTTTATCTTATGTCAATCTTATGTATTAATCAACCCATAATACTTTGCATCTCATATATACAAATGGGCCTCTATTTAATTATCATATATATATATATGTGTGTGTGTGTGTGTGTGTGTGTATGCATGTATGTATGTATATTCCATGGCAATCAAATGCGTATACATTTGATATACAAATAAATAAGATCAAGTTGGTATTCATATAATAATAATATCAACTGTATATATGTATATAGCTCTATGTACACGTATACGTACATATACATATGTTGATATATCTATATGGATATTCTATTTATCATACATGCATATATATCGACACATGTATACATATGTATATATGTATATATCTTATAGATATATATATATACATTCAATTACATAATCAAACACATATACAATTATTATCTTATTGATAGGAAACATACATGCAATGTATATATACTTATACACATACATGTCGCATTGTCCCTATGATAACACCATACTCATAAGAAACTCATTCATAAATTTTTTGCATAGGTACATCTACCTATGTAATCTCATGTACATGATCCTCCATGCATAGGATCTATCATTGACATGCATATGCATACATATATACATTCAATGTGTGTTTGCCTCATCAATCAAGCATTGTAACATAAGGAAGAACTCATAATCTCCAAACATATAAACACCATCCAAGAATGCACTTAGTTGTAATCAAGACCCTTACTAATGTAACACATAATACTTAAGGATGACTTACTTTTTCCCAACATAATAACTTGACTCAAGCATTCTACTGTGAGTGTGTGTATAAGCTCATATAGGTTTCATTTAAGGGTTATCCAACCAATCACTTCTCCTGAGTGATACTTCCCCTCCCTTCTAGAGGATTGAACCTATCCCTACAACCATATTAGCACATTTGCAATGGTAGTTAGATGTTCATAATAAATCCATATGCATCATAAAACTTAAGCGTATTCATATAGTAATACATATTCATCATCAATATAAACATAATTACTCTTCCAAGGCAATAATACCTTAATACCTATTTTAGTATTCCATTCATTTAACAAACATATCAAAATCATGATTGCATTTAGCATCCTATTTACCCATGAAGGTAGAAGTAAATCAATAACAACAAGATGGGGTGTGACACCAAGTTTGGAGAGTCAAAGGTTCCAAGTTTTCAACCAATCCATCTCTTATTCCTAAACACACTCTACCATCCACTCCTCCTTGCATGATATCCAATTCTCACATTGACCATGTATTGGCAGCCATCCTTCATCATAAGGATTCAGAAGGAATTCTATTGTGATTTGTGCACAAAGAAAAAGTCAACTTTGGTATTAGTAAAGAAAAATAGAATTCTCAAAAGTTGCATTCAAGTGCACGCATCTTAGCAAAGCAACTTCTTCAAGTAGGATATCAGTGGCACATTATGATAGAAGCATCAACATCAACACTACTAGGTGGCTCAACATGAGCATAGATCTTTCAAAAAAAGAAATTAATTAATAAATCATGAAAATACTAAAGATAAAAATCAGCCTCCAGTGAAAACCACTATGGTGGTGCTTTAGGCAAGTAACATGATGAAAACCTAGAAAATAGGCGTCATGTGTAGAATCAAGCATCTGTGTGTGTTAATTCAAGTAGAAGCATCTTATCTCATCAATAATAAACTCCATCATTCCATCCATCCTGTCCAAAATACATCCATTCATCCATGAACCATTTATCAAATCCATTTTCATCCATCTACATCCATCTTTCAAATTATCTTGATCTTGATAAAATTTTGGTGTACACTTTACACTTACTTATGGTAAACATCTTGACATGGGCCATTATCATTCATCCTATCCTAGCCAACCTTATCTGAGAAATGAAGCATTATCCAAATGAGTATCCTCTATTTGAACACCTTATCTTATCACAAGATAATCCTTGACAACCTTTGTATGCTTACCATAACCATCCATCCATAGATCTATCCAAGCATCCACCCATGGCATTCCACACATTTCTAGACACTAGGGGCAGATATTTACATCTTTCTATGGGAATAAATATTGATCTATATCTTCCAAATTCTATGGTGATCCGAACATTGGAAACAATGAAATCAAATTGGCCAAATCATTTGTGAGAAAAAAAATCTAAATCACTAGCCCATGAAATATTTTGATGAGAATATGTTTCTTATCCAACTTTATCTTTCATTGAACATCAATCCAAACAATTAATATTAGTTGTATCTAATTTTCACTTCAACATCACATCAAATCATTCAAACAAATTTTGTTCCAAACCAAGCTTCAAAATCTTGATCAATTAAATCCAATCAATCCATCATCATCTCAAGATATCCTTCTCAATCCTCCTGTTGCTTAACACTATCCTTGCATTGTTGTACATATCCTCAATAATGTTATCATCACCAATCCATCAATTAGATCAATCAATCCTATCTAGGTTTTCAACAAAATCCCAAAATAGATCACTGATATCATCACATATCCATATCCAAATCATTAAAATCATGCAAAAAATCCAAAAAATATTCATATCATATCAAAATCCCAAAATAGGTCAAAAAGTCAAAAAAATTCAAAAACATGGTGTTCAAACTACGTTGTCTTTGAGCTTGAACATAGGCAAGGCCATCATCGATGGGCCCTTGAGGCATTAGGTTAGTCCTTAGGAGTCTGTCATAGTAAACTGACAAACCATCAATGTTCATATCTTATCAATAAAAAGTTACTAGTTTGTGTCAGTCAAACTATGAGGTCTCTGTGTGTATAACATAGGCAAGGCTAATCATTGATCAACCCCTAAGGTCCTAGGTTAGTCCCCTTAGGTTTGGTTCTTGGTCAAAACTTGGAAAACTCAAAAACATTTGAAAACTTGAAAATCAAAATATTTGTAGGGCATGTGTAGGATCATCATGGAAAAACACATGCCCTTAAGCAGCAAAAAATTTAAAAAAATTAGAGTTAGGAAACTTGATGTAAAAATTTGAATAATTTATCTACATTACTTCAAAAATATGTAAGAATAGTATCTATCGCAAATTGAATGTAGTTTCTAAACTACTAGGTTTTTTTTATTTTAAAAATCCATTTGGTGAAAATTTGAAATTTCAATGCAATAGTACTTAAATTCTAGGGAAAAAATAAGAAGTATGTGTTTGTCTCACCACCCTAACCACAATAAAATGATAATATTTTTGTATAATATTTTAGATATAAGTAGAGGACTCATGTATCGATGTGATGCATATTTTTTTGTAATTTTTTTCTAATTAAATATTTAATTATGAATTTTTATTACAACTTTTAAAAATATAAAAATCAATGTCCTGACCACCTTAACTTGGTCAAAACTTCATGAAATTCAATTTTTCTTTTTAAATCCCATAGTATGCAAAGCATAGAATGTGATGCATATTTCAAATTCAAAAAATATGATACTATTTGAAAGCTATAGATGTTTTTCAATCAGCCTATCAATTAGGACTTTAAAGTAATTCAAATAGAAAATAAATAATAATTATTTATTAAATTCAAAGTAAAGCATAATTTATATTGGTGGAATTTGAGAATCTCCTTTAAAAACCCTTTTCATTTCATCAATTTTGGGTAAAAAAAAGTCGCTAGCCACATACCCTACACATACCCAGCATATCACCACTTTTTGGCCCATCATGATCCTGCACATACCCTGTAAAATAACCCAAAATCCAAAATAGCCCCAGAACATTGCAAAAACACTGAAAACATTGAAATATTCCAGAAAATCCAAAACCACCCATCATTTCACTTTCACTCACAATAAACTTCCATCCATAATAAAATGGTCGTCTTCTTCAACCTTTTATAAAACAAATGGAAACAAGTGTGGCACTTCGTAAAGTGTAGGCGTAAACGTAGAAGTCTTAAGTCTAGATCAATAGGTAAACAAGTTGGTTAACATTTGTATCAATAGCCTATCATCTAGTTATCTTTTAATCATTTGATAAAAATGTCCTTGGATGCATCCTTCTGAAAATGGACATTAACATTAGGCATCACCGTAATTTTAGTCTTGGCTAGAGGTATGAAGAATATTGAATTATTTGTTCACTTGATCTTTTCTTATGATTTATCTTATTGCACTCATTCCATTAACCTCTCAATGATGTCTATCAAAATGATTTAGAGAGAAAGGAATGGGGCATTGATCATTATCTTTCATTTTTTGTGATTGTTGGATTTTCTTGTAAAATAACCTTGTTGAATACTTGCTTTGTTAGGTGTGTATGGAAGGTGTTTTGGGCAACTTGTTGACTATTACATTGTTAGGTTATGCCTCTTTGTGTTTTGATCCAAGATATCCAAAATTTTTGAAGTACATCCTAGCAAGGTTTCTATAAGTCAAGTGGGAAAAATAATACTCCTATCTATCTGTCAAGTCAAATTCCATGGCTCTAGATACAACACCATCCTAGTTATCCATACCGTGATGCATTGTGTCTATGTGTTTTGTGTATCATAAGGAATAATATATCATTAATATCCCAATCCCTGAAACAAGAAAATCATCATCTCTCATCACCATATCTAATAATGTCTCGAGGAATGATAGACTTGTACTTTTGAATCAATCTCGCAATCAATGGTTAATCCATCCATTTTATTCTTCTTATTTGTCTATCTTTACTAATAGTTCTATCCAAGTGTCAAATATGTGTGATGTATCAAAATATACATGAGGCTACCCATGGTCGATGAATGTCTATACATCATCAAATATGTCTACATCAAACATCCAAGCTTTCAAGTCCTCTTTAAGCTAAACTAATCTTGAACCTTTGTCACGAGCTTGACCTAAAAATTGAAATTTTCGCCCGATCTCTTGAGGGGGTAGTGTAGTAGCGCAATTCCTTCTACTGGGGCAATAGTGGGACATCCGAAAAATTGATATTTTTTATATTTTTTGATCTAAACAATAGTGTTGATTTTGAAAAATGTCAATCTTTGAACCAATGTAATAGGTACCTCACTTCAAAGAGGGGAACAATGTAGACACTTCAAATTTTCCTAATTGATATTACACAACTCAATTTGATCTTAGCATCATTTCCTCTTAAATCACCTCTTTTCTATCTATTTAATTAGATAATCCAAATTATTTAATTAAAACTCACATTTCTTCTCATTTGATTAAATAACTCTAATTATTTAATTAAATGTCTTTCCTCTAAAATCCCCTAAACCCACCTAAGTTAATTAATCCCTGATTAATTAATCTTTATTACTTGCTAATCTTCATTAGCCCATTCTCTAGGTTTTAGCCCCACTAAGGTTAAATAAACCTATGGTTTATTAACTTCACTTGCACAATTAATTAATTTCCTCAAATTAATTAAATGGTTATTTTCCTCAAAAAGAAATATTCCCTTAGAATATTCCTCCATTACTCCCCTCATTGACTTTCTCTCTTACAAGCCATCATGTCTCTTACATGAGCATTCAATTCTCTTACAATCCATCAAGTATCTTACATGAGAATTCATTTCTCTTACAAGCCATCATGTCTCTTACAAGACCATTCACTTCTCTTACAAGCCTTCGATATCTTTCACCCACATGTCATTAATTCTTCTTACACATCTTAACTCCCTCTTACATTCCCTCTTCCAAAAATATGCACACACATGTTGGGAACATATCCCCATCACCTCTCTTAGCCTTATGACACTTCTCACAAGGCTAATGATCCTCTATTTTATTCCATATTCCCTAGTTTCAACCCTTGATTCAACCTATCTCTCCTATAAATAGAAGTTACTTCTATGGGAAATGGATCCACTTTCATAAGAGAAAAGGCATTATTCTCATTTTCATCAATCATCTAATTGTTGTCATTATCTTTGAAGGCAATTGACATTTTTCACATTCATTTGGGATCCATGGATTGAAGCAAACTTATTCTATGTTGGTGTAGGTTTTTATTTTCCTAGTGGGTTAATTTATTTTCCCTTAGTCCTAAGTTTTTCCTACACTTAATTAAGCTTGCTTAGGATAATAAATTGAGTTTATTATTTAATAACTAGGAGATACTTATGAGGTGTCTCCTTTCTTAAAGGGTGGAACCACTCTCCACTTTTGGTGGTCCATACTTTCCACTTTTGGTGATCCATCTCCACTTTTTATGGTTGACTCCTATTGGTTGGATTTTTCACCTACCTCCTCTCCTAAGTTCTATATAAACTCACTACCTAGCTTGTATTTGCATCCATTCATTCTCTTGCATTGTTGCATACTTTGAAATACATGCACTTTGATGCATGCAGTCATTATTCATGCATCTTTGCTTTGCATATTTTCAGCTTGGAATATCTTAATGCAATTTTGTCACATTGACATTGCATAATCTATCAGAGTCCTGGTTTGCATTCTTATGTTTTTCCAGTTTATGTAGCTTTGATTTTCTCTTATAAAGTTCCTTGGGTTATTCAATCTATTTCAAATTTCTAACATGGTATCAAAGCTTTTGTTTTGAGAAATCTAAGTTCATAGATTCTTGATTAAGAGATTGAGTTTCTTGTAAAGATCTTGTAAATTCTTGTATGCTCTTCTCTTGTGTTTTAAACGATCTGGAGAATTAGAAAGGGTTTGTAATGATCTAATAACATCTTTATATTGTATATATGTTTTGTGAGATCTGGTGATTGCTGAATTTTTGGTTATACTGGTAGTATTTTTTACTGTTCCAATGTGTCCAAAAAGCTCAAAAAAGTTAGATTTTGTTTTTGTTTCATCCAAATTGGAGATCATTTGACAAAGTTACAAACAAGGGTTTGAAGCTCAAATGTACGAACAATTTTTTATTGGAGCATTTTTGGCCCAAACAGACTTTTACATTGCATTAAGAAGGCTTGAAAACCCCTATTCTCATATAAAATTTGTCTATTTTAGATGAATTTAATTTTTAGAAATTTTTTCTTTTGCCAGGGGGTCATCACTACAGGCAAAATTCAACCTATTTTTAAAAAAATTATTAGCTTTTCACCACAGTGTCCATTTTCTACAAACAAGATATCGTTAGAAGCTAGACACGAGAACTTTCCATCTTTAAAGGTTTTGAATTTTTTTTTTTCATTTTCTATCAAATATTGCAAGTTGAAGTTGTTGCATGTTTTCTTCAATGATCCATAACTTTCACCCTAGAGCTCCATTTTTTGGAAATGAATAGGCGTTTGAAAGATATTGAAGAGAACTACACAACTATAGAGATAATTTTTCCATATTTTATCTCAAATTCATTTTGTGTCAAAATTTATAATTTTACTCATTATGGGCCTATTGAGCATTGTATCTTGGAAAAATCTTTGTAAATGCACTAATCATAAAGTGCCAATTACATTGTAATATCTTGGGGGGGGGTTATTTTTGAGACTAGTGGAAAGGGGGGGTGCCTCTTGATGTCTCTTTTTTTGCATTCACTTAAAGTTTCTTTTTTGTATCAATCTTGGGGGGATTATACAAAAAATTTGCAATCACGAACTAAGATAAAGTTCCATTTATGGGGGCATTAAGCATATCTCTTAAAAATTATTTTCATCCTTTTGTTGTCAAGCTAACTTTAGAGAACTATTTGTCTTGGAAACAAAGGATAAAGAATCATTGCCTTGAGTAGGATCTACTACCCTATCTCCTTGGACTTGTTCCCAAGCCAAGTGATTTTAATCAAAAGAATGCATGGTTTAACAATAATGACATGGTCTATGGACTAATATGTCTTACTATTTCTAAGGATATTCTACATCATGTAGAGCACACTGAATTCCCTTTAATTGCTTGGACCATCATTCAATAGTTGTATGGAGACATTGGATCTTCATCTAAAGTGATATTTCCTTAGAGATCCAAGCTATTGTAAATGATATTAAGACTTTTGTTTCCCCATATTTTGTGGACACATCTTGTATGGATGATCAATTCATTGATACACCATCACCATCTATTGTTGCTACTTCAAATTCTAGTGTTACTTCTTCAAAAGTTTCCAGTGATTCTTTGCATATGTAGCTTTGATTTTCTCTTTTAAAGTTCCTCGGGTTATTCAATCTATTTCAGATTTCTAACATGCTACACCATTTCATCTTCACTATCATCCATTTCCATCATTGGAGCTCTCTTCTTGCATCAACTTCATCAATCTTCATCTTTCATCCACAATCTTGAAGCTTGGGATTGGGAAAGGGCCAATGTTCCACATCAACATGGCACCAATCCCCCTATGGTATTGAGGTTTGAATTATTAAGTTGGATTCCATTATGCATTATTTATTGTTTCATGCATTTCTTTGATTGTTCCTATTCTTTGTGTCTTCAAGAATTTCATAGCTAGTGTGATTTATCTTATCTAATATGTCTAATTCTCTTGTGTTTTGTTCATACATTGGCTATAGGTTTAGATCATGCTCATAGTATTAGAGTAAGCTTTGGATTGTAATATCCTAACCCATTCTTCACATTCCTTTTCAAGCCTAACAAGGTCATTAATTTTTTTCTTATAAATTCTAGTATGGAATTTTATAAATCTAGTCATGGGTTTTATGAGATTTAAGGCTACTTAAGTAACACATGGAAGCATAAAAAAATAGTTATAAGAAACTATTTAGATGAATTTCCTAAGAGTAGAAACCTATGAAGTATGTAAAGCAACACCCAAGAATAATTGTATCTATAGAAATCAGACATGACTAATTACACATCTCCATGGAAGGTAGAAAGTTGATGTATTATAAATTAATATATTTTTTTACCATGAAAGAAACTATGCTCCAAAATTTGGAAGAAACATGTATGTATCATTTATATAAAGCATCTATAGGTATAAGTGATCTAAGGGAATTTATTTTATATAGTTCCCTAAATTTTCTTATATTAGAATGGATGGGTTTTCAAAATAACCCTACAAGTTACCAAGATATATCTCATAGATAAGATGGTCTTGCCTGAATACTTGAAAAATAATCAAATCCTATTAACTATTGGGAGTCCAAGCATAAAGTTGGAGCTCAATTTACTATTAGCAAAGGATGGTATAAATATAATATTATTAGTTGTTCTAAAGCCTCTAAACATGAATTGTAGAAGCATAAAACAAAACTATGGTGTCATATAACCTCAGACATGAGCCTCACATTGAGGACTTTTGGAAAGATTGTGTTGATGATCATGAGGCCAACAAAAGAATTTATAAGTGGAAGACTAGGAAAAATATGAACTCTAGGAACACATGAAATTCCACTAGAGGTACAAGAAGATGGGAAGACCTTGGATTATAATTATGTTTTGTATAAAATATATGATGAACCCATCATAGATATAGAGTGGATAGAGCTAAAAGTAGATACATTATAGAAAATAATACATGGAGTGTTGCAAGAGACCACACCATGGGTATATTACTCAAAAATGACACTTGAAGAATGAGGCATTAATATTACATACCCTACAAGTGTAAAGAGAAAAGATAGAAATGATCTTGATTACAATGATTTTATTTTAAATTAAAAAAAAGACTCAAGTAGCAGAAGAAGGAAAAAGTTACTAATCCTAAAGAGATTCCACTAGGATTCAAATTCAAAGATACTACACAAGCTAGTGAATAGATATCCAAGTTCATCTTCTTCCACTCCTTCTCAAAAGGAACCTCAAGAAATTTAGTGGTGACTTACAAACCACAAAAGGTGAAAGATAAAGGTAAAGCAAGGAAAGTGGGGACTCCAATAAGAACTATATCCCCTTATCCTCCTACTATGATGAAAACAATTATAATTTTAGAGGAAATGGAGAAGAAAGAGAAAATAAAATTAAAATATGTAGCTTGTGCACATCAAGAAGTTCCATTGTAAACCGATCATACCACATTACCAATATTAGATGTAGATTTGTTAGAAAAGGTTGTACAAACAACTAATATCAATTGTTGAATTGGATGAGCCTAATCAATTAGAAAAAATAGATAGAAGTCAAGTTTTTTTATTTATTGCTCAGGTTGTTGAGGGGGTTCAAATGGAATTGCCTCCAGAGGAACAAGAACCAAATGAAAAAGATGAAGTTTTAGTTCCTTAAAGTGAAAAATTAAAGGAGAAATTGATTGAAAATATAAAATTTGAGCAATAAGACACTAATAAAGGAGAATTTATTACTCTTTCTTTGTAATGAGGTGATTGGATTAGCAATTTTGAGAACCCTTCTACAAATCTCCTACAATATCTTGCAAGCCCCATAAAATTCTTACATCTAAAACACTTTTAGGAATTGTTCATTCTTCTATTGCTTAATTATATTATCTAGAGCTACTGTGATTCCATCTTTTGAAATGATATGACCTAAGTAATGTATTTTCTTCTCAAATAATGCACATTTTGATAATTTCCCATATGGTTTATGTTCTATCAATCTTTGTAAAACAAACTAAAGATGTGTCAAGTGTTCATCCTCATTTTTGGAATAAAACAAGATATCATCTAAGAAGTCCAAGAAAAATTTATCCAAATAATAATGGAACACACCATTCATTAATTTCATAAAGGTACAGTTGGAGCATTAGTCACATAAAAATATACAACTGTAAACTCATAACCCTCATACCCTATTGTAATTGTTATTTTTGAAATATATTCTTCCTTTATCTTGAGTTGATGATGCTCTGATCATTCGAGGTCTATTTTAGAAAACACAGTTTCTCCTTTCATTTGTTCAAAAAGGTCCTCAATGTGTGGAAAAGGGTACATGTTCTTTATTGTGTCCTTTTTCAACATTATATAATCAATACGTAGCCTCAAGGTTTTATCTTTCTTTCTGACAAACAAAACTGGTGCTCCCCAAGGAGATACACTTGGTCTTATAAGACCTTTCCCAAGTATTTTCTCTAATTTCATCTTGACTTCTACTAATTATACTATGTTCATTCAATAGGGTGTGTTAAGACACAATTTCAACTCCTAGAACTATATCAATGGAGAAAACAAATTTCCTTTTTGGGGGTAGCCCTTGTAGTTCTTCAAGAAACACATAACTATGGTCTTGAAGATAAGGGGAATTTTGGAAGGTTGAAATGTTTCCTTCTTTTTCATCCATGGTAACCATGTATATATTAGGGATCACTTTCTCCTTTCCTTCTTCAATTGCATAGCTGGTATGATTTTCATACTTATGGGTCTATGTTTTTCTTTAATTTTAACCTTTCCTCCATCATCTAAACATTCCACCCAATTTTTGTAACAATCTACATTAGATTCATGATCTATTAACCAACTCATCCCAATAATCACATCATATGATCCTAGGGGTGCCACTTTATATATCAAAACAAATTAATAGTAAATTGCAACTTCCCTTCACAAAAAATTGTTTAATAGACAAGGGAAAATAAAAATAAAATGAATCTAAAATCTTATTTTTAATCTTAGCAATGTATTAAAATACAATTCACTATTTTCCTTAAATCATTTGCTTTTATAAAGTGTTGTTTTTTAGTGCAAAATTAAAATGAAATATTCCTTGTATATTGATAGTTGAAGTTTCAAACTACAATTTGGTAATAAAAATGAATCTTTTTCATTTAATATCCTCTACAACTTTGAAGCAAAGAGAAATGAAGAATTTCTAATACCAAATTCTAATTTTTATTTGAATTAATAAAAGTGGCAATTTTGCTAACATTAAAGTATAAATTTTAAAATCAACTTGTTACTAAAATAAAGTCTAAATATAATCTAGTATATAATGATCAATTTAACACTTGTTTCAACCCACAAAACTAATCTAAAAATCAAGCACTCTTGAAACAAATCACAAAGCAATTTTGGTGTTTGTTTTATCCTCAAGAATCTTATTGTTTGGTATATCAAATTCAAAACATCTTCTAATAGTAGAAAGGGGGAATACTATGTGTTATAATCAAATATATTTATTTCTTGTAATGGTTGCACAAGTGGATAATAATTGAAATCTTGGAAGCTCTAGTTTTTTCTCAAATTCTCTTGATTGATAGAGTTGTTCAATAAAAAAGTTAAGATCCTTCTAATGATTAAAAAATAGAAATGTATAGGAAAGAAAGATTAAGTGTAGGCTTTCTGATGGAAATAAGAAAACTCGTAAAGATTCAAGGAAAAGAGCCAACTTGAATTAAAATGTTGATTATATCAACCTACACGATAAAATATCTCAATCTCTAACATTTGGATAATATCCTTAACCACTTAACCTTAATAAGAATACCTCTAAAATAATATATTCTTCATATAATTTTGCTAGTGTTGGTTGTGAGTTCACTTTATGAATAACAACTTCAATAACCATAGGACCATCCCTTATCAAAGAAGTTTTATTTTTTTCACTACAATAAACTTAAAAAAATCTCTTTCAAAATTACAAAGGAGAATTGGAGAATGAAAGAATTATTCTTAAGAAAAAAGAAAACCCCTCTACACAAATAAATTCATTGTTTAGTTCCTGGAGACACCAATTTGAAATATGATTTTGGTTTAACACTATTTGTTGACTACGCTTTAATGCTTCTAGCTCTTTAAATTTTCTCTACTTGGTTTCAACAAGATGTGCTAACTCTATGTTTGAAATTAACTTCTGAATTGCCATTGATCACCATCTACAACTTTGACACATATTCCAATCAATGTGTTACCATTTCCTCATCTCTTTATCCCATGAATATTTTAGAATCTAAATGTAGCACCCCTCTATTTTGGCTCTTTGTTCTACAGTGTTCTCCTTGTAATGCTTTATTATGTTATGATGTGAATTTGGAACTTGGTTACTTCTAATTGCAATAATTAAAAGATGTGAAGCTATATTTTGATGTGATTTTATTCTGATGCCATCTTTACGACATGTTTTGGAGTAACTTAGAAGATATTTGATTAAATGATGTTTTATGCATATCTTTGATATTCGATGCATCAGTTAGTGATACTATATTGGTGAAGGGGACGAGATTGTATCACTCGCTTGCGAGTGCCCTACGATTCTGAGATTTCCTCTTCATGGTGTGTTTGATCATATTATGTATATATGCATGGTCAACATGCTCTTTGTTGCAGGTTGACAGGTACATGACATCGACTCCACCTGGTTTCCAAGTTTGAGCATGTCCATTGACCAATGGAAATTGATTGGGAGATAGTAGCTAGGTTTTCTGTGTCAAGTCATTACCCTAGTCACAATGTGTCGTCGGGTTGTAGTCGGGTTTGGTTGTTTCATGTTGCCCAGGTCACTTTGTTCTTTAATTAAATTCAAGTTATACTGGCTTGTGTTGTTAATCTGTGACTTAAATATATTTGGTTGTAATGCTAGGAATGTTATTTACTTTATTAATTAATTTAATTTAATTAATAAAATAATCTAATATTGGATTAGGTTTATTTTATTGATTAATTAAATTAATTGTGTGAATTAATTAAGTTATTCCTTGAATTAAAAGTGTTAAAAATATTTAAATTAGTTTGTGTGAAAAGAAGGTTTTAAAATATGTTGAATTCTATTTAGAAAATTGAAAATTGTTTAAGTTAATCAAAATTCCAAATATCTTCAATGCAATGACTTTGGGGTAGAAAAGATATTTTATGAAATAGTTGACTATTTTGGTAAAAGATATTTGTATTTGAAATTGAATTTAGTTTGAATTTGAATTTAGTTTAAAACTGGAATTTGAATTAAATTTGGATTTGAATTTGAATTTGAATTTGCAATTTAATTTGTATTGAATTTTAATGTGAATTTGAAACTTAATTTGAAGTGGATTTGAATTTGAATTTGGAAAAGAATATATTTTCATTTTAGGGTAATCTTTCAATTTGGGGGGAAAATTGGCTTGGCTATGTTTTTTGCTTGGAATTGTGAAGGAGAGGGAGATTTTTGTTTGAGTTGGATTCAATGGAGGAATTGGAAAAACACCATGGTTGAAGGCTTCAAGTTTTGGAGGAGAAATCGGGTTCCTCTTTGATCTTGCTTGTTTCATTTTGGAAAGAGTTAAATCCTTTTGATTTTGTTTGAAAATCCTTGAAATGAAGGTTAAATTGATGAACACCCATGAAAATTCATGTTAAACCAGCAACAGGAAACTTAGATGGATTCAAATGAAAATATTTGATTTATTTGTCAAATTAAAGAAAACCCAGAAAAATCCATCTTATTATTGTGCTTAAAATTTCTTCTTTTCAGTTTTCCCTTCAAATTTTTTTTGCCCAATCTGTATAATACATATATGGATTTTGAGTTCTGGAAAATTTCTTATTTTCAAAATTTTGTTTACCTTGGTAAAATCCGTCATGCGTAGGGGAGGGTTTCTATTTTTCGTATATTTTCGTTTTCAAACGAAATGGATTAAATTTTTTTTTTAAATAAAATTTATTTTTTTTTATAGTGGGGGCTGCCCACAGCCACCCCCCATCCCTAGGGCCGCTAGCTGTGCAGCGCTCCCCACAGATGGAGAGGGGCCTGCAAGCAGCCACCAAAATGGTCGCGCCCCTGTGTGGGGCCGCGTAGCAGCCACACACAGGGTGCGTCCTTGTTGGGGCTGCATAGCAGCCAAAGGCCAAAGGCCTTTATGGTTTTTTTTTAATATAAAATTTGTTTTATTAAAAAAAAATTAGTTTTTATTAAAATTTCATTTTATAATAATATTTATTATAATATGTGTATAATATATAATTTAATTTTAAATTATGTATATTATATATTTATTATAATATATATATATATATATTATATTTATTAAATTTTGATTATATATAGTTATTAATATATATTAAATGAATATATATTAAATATAGATTTTAAAATATATAATATATATAATGTGCATATATATTATATTTAATGTTTTCTCGTCTTCACTTTAAGTGGTAAAATGGAATTTTAATTGGAGTTTTTTAAATAGAAATATTTAAGGAATAATTATATATTTAAAATATGTTCTATTTAGATATAATTGATTTAAGGAGTTGATTTTTACCATCAAAGTTGAAATAAACGGAGCTCCTCTAATTAATCGAATTTATTCAAATTATGTTTTGAACGGGAAATCTTGCAATTTGAAATGATATTTGAAATATCTAAAATAGAACTTAATTTGAAGTGATTACCGCATTGGTATTGAGGAAATGAAAATTGATGTTTGATCATACATTTTATATAAAATATTAACTTTGATTTATTTATTCTAAGATGAAATATGGAATAAATGGTTTAATTTAAATGTTAAATTATTAAAATATCTTGATTTTGAATATAATAGTGAAAATTAGAGATAAAATGAATGACTTAGTTCAATCAGGTGGTTTTAATCATTAAATATTAGAACATAATTGAGGAGCTCAAGGTTAAGAAATGATTTATTCCAATCAGACAATTTTAGCTCGATTTATTTATAATTTAGTTTTGATTATTATAGATAATTGAGACAAATGAAATAAAATAGACAGAGTTAAAATATAGTATATTGTAAGATGAATTTGTTACGAAATAGAAGCAAAAGCGGATTTTATTCAAATGAGTTATTTAGAATGTTGAGTTTTAATAGATTTTAAATAATCATTTGCTTTTATTTTAAAGGTTGTATTTAATAAGAAATGAGATTGGGAAATGATATATAAATTATTGGTTTAGATTCTTTAATGTCGTCAATGTGATTTAAATATTTAAATATATAACAGGATATACATCGAGTGTGCACTATTAAGTATATTTGTTGAAATGAGTTTGTGTTCAAGTAGAGATAAGACTTAGTTGATTTATTTAATGTTGAGTTGAAATTGAAGATTGATTTGTTGATCTAAGTGCTATTTATTAAGAAGTTTTAATTATAGAATATAGTGGCGAAACATAGAGAAAGGAGGGACTTATTGTTAATTGAAATGTTTTGTTAATCAAGTGGATTTATTTACTATATATGATTGTGAGACGTAGAGTTATTGATTGGTTTAATTTTAATTCGATGGCATTATTTATTAAAATGTCTTGATTTTGGAATATGGTTGTGAAATTTAGAGTAAATGATCTGTTCTTTGAATATTTCTATGTTGTGAAAAGAAATGGGTTTAATTGATTGGATATGTGCAAGTCATGAAAACTTTGTTCGACTAGATTTTGGAAATTTGAACCTTAGCTTATCTAATTGTCTGAAATGATTTTAGTGTTTGATTGTTCGTCTTCAATGTTGTGGAATTAGAGTGAATGTTTTGAAAGTCTTCCAGATAGGGGTTCGTTGTTGGTATGGGTTGTTGTACGTAAATCAACTTTTGGTGTGCCATGGAAAATGTGCATAGTTACACCATGTTGTTTCATCTAGTTTTCACGAACGGGGATGATATGTGTCTCCTTAGGAATAGGAGAAGGTTATGTAATTTGTGCCTCCCTTAAAAGGAGTGGTTTTTGTATTTTGGTTTCCTCCAGTGTTTGGAGTGGGTTTTGTGACCTTGTTTCCTCCAGTGTTTGGAGAGGGTCTTGACCTTGTTGCCTCCAGTGTTTGGAGTGAGTCTCCTTGATTGTTACCTCCTTGAAATGGAGAAGGTGTATTATCTTGTTACCTATTGTGGTTTTCACCGTGTGTGTTGTCTTAGAAGAGTGGCTTGCAATGGGGGCCGGCACACAAAGTGGTGCCAAGGATAACCCTTGGCAAGTTGGTTAATTCAGTGATAACTAAATAAATTTTTAGAAGCTTAGGTTGCATCAAACATTAAAAAAGAATTATTATGCCTCGCTCATGGACCCAAGGGCTTGTTTTAGACTTGGGATGAGACGGGAAGGCCTGGAATGGCAAGATCATCTATCTCATCTTCACAAGAGGTATTTGGTTCCGCATGAGTGAGCATGGGTGCCAGGATTTCAGTAGAGGCCACCAGGATAACCCATGGTGTGGGGGCCAGAGCCTAGGAAGATTCCTAGAGGATATCCCTTGACGAGTTATGTGATGACACTCTTCCTAAGTCAACAAGTTTGTACTTGGTATTTGTTACACTCTTGATCTATTATATGTCTGGAATCAATGTAACCTATATCAGTGATGTGTGAGTCATACTAGAGTTGTTGGTTTGACCCTTCAGTTCATGTGATGTGGTACTTGTATTTATTTCATATCAGTTTTGTGTAGCCTGTGCCTAGTGGTAGATGGTCTTGTGTGGGAATTCCTTGTTACTATCTCCTAGCATGGAGGGAGTGGGGCCTTTGGGTTCCATGTAGTTGGGTGGCGTGCATCTTAATCCGTTGGTTCTTCTCCTTGTTCGTTTGGTCGTGATTTCCAGTTGGAGAGCTCATGGGAATTAGTTTCTTCTCATGCCTTGTTCTCTCAATTCTTATTGTATTTTATTACCCCTCAGTTTTGATCGAGGTGGAATTTGTAATATGTAATCATATTTTGTCACGACTCCTCTTCACTATGTCAGTTAATTGTGATGTTGATCTAATTATTTATATAAATAAGATGCTTGTATTAACTCATACATTATTTCACATGTTTTAGGCATGTGCATACTCACAAGTAAATGCTCATAAATTGAATACTTATCAACTTATGTATCAGAAGTTTCTAAAGTCAAGAAAACCACCTACTCTGAACTACTGCACATGAAAAGAATTTAACATGTGCCAAAGCACGCCAAGCCAGCCATCCTATGCCGAAATTCTACCATCCCAGCTCATCCATAACATTCACGTGGTTTATGATTCAACTGCCACAATAAATTGCAGATCTAACTGCGCCCTACAGTTCACAATGTATTTAATGCATTATGTCTATAAAAAAACAGGGGAAGGAACTTGTGTTTAGGCAGAGCAATAGACCGTTCTATGAGAGACTCCAAAGAGAAGTTCGATTTCAGGCTTCAGGAAAGAGGAGAGCCAATCTGGGCGCAGTGTTCACTTCAGATCTCTCCCAAGAATCAGTGCACACAATAGGTAATCTACATTCACTTTGATTACTGCGTATGTCTCTCTGTCATATATATACTTGCACAACAAGTAGTTATAAAATGTTGAGCCCTTTGTGAATATGCGCAGACCATATCATATAGAGAATGGTACAGATTTTATAAATCAGCTAGGATAAAGCAAAAGAATACAGTTATGCAGGAAGCGTTGCATCTAAGAATAACTTCATCTTAGCTAGAAACTCTATGATCATTTCCTATCATGTTGCTAAAAGAAACAAGGTTATTCTGCCATTCACTATGCATGTTCTTATTAGAAGATTTTAACTGTGGTATTATTATTATTCTGATGAAGGATATCAAATGCACACTTAGTATTTCTTATCTGGTAAATTACATTTGCAATGATAATGAATTGCCCCTGATTGGATTACAATTTAACTGTTGGTCAAAATATCACGTCTCACAAGAAGAACCTGATTTAGGCAGAATGTTATAGCCCCATTTTCACTCACTTCCACGCTAATTTAGATGCCTTTGTCATATCTAGATGTCAGTAGACAATGTGTTATAGTGATTGTTTATAGTAATCACCTATGTGTTATAAAAATTTTCACTCTTCTATAAGCAGAAGGTGTGCAATTTATGCAAAGGGATAATTGGAATATCCATGAAAGTTGTAATAGACTTCATTCTTAATAAATAAACCAAAAAGAAAAGAGGTATTGTGTTAGATACATGCTGAAAAAGTTAGTGTAAGACATGCTTTTATTTGAATAATTCTGATTGTCTCTAATGCCTCACTAACTTCTCTAGGATATATATATATATACACTTTTGGGTACAATTTGTTGTGTTTTTGTTAATGTCATGATAGTTGGTATTTAAGAAATTTCATGAAAGAAATTTGTTACAAAATTAGCTTAACAAGAAATCTCTAAATATCTTAACATATGAAGTTGGAAATCTAGACAAAAGACTATTAAGTAGAATCTAAATATCTTAGACTAAGTGGCAATTAATGCTTTAATTTTAGGTTAAGTGGTGGTTAATGCCCTAGGTGTCGTAAGATAAGATCATGTAAATTTGGTTACTCAAATATGTTAGATGAATTAATGGTCTATGCTATTTTTCCGTTTGGTATTTGATTTGGTACATAATGATAGGCATTGATCTGAGATATTAATAATTTCCCCTGAACTTTTATTTCATAATAATTATATGTTAATTTGGTACATATTTCCTTATATGATATAATCCATGTGTAATTGCTATCTGGTGTGAATAGAGATTGTAATTTAAAGATATCGCTAGTCAAAAAAAAAAAAAAATGTAATAATATCGGTAAAATTCTCCAAACTATAATTAGCCAAACCCTAGACAAATAAAATAAATCAAATAAATAGCTAAATAAAACTTTCCTAAACATTTATTGCTATTACTCTTCAATTGATTATATATTGAAGTATTCAAGCTCGCTTTTTATTTTAGTTTGGTCCAGGCTCTTTAGAGAAAATGAAACCTCTTCTTACCCAAAGGTAAACTTCTATAAGGGATAGACAACATAAGAACTCCTCTGGATAACCCCAGTTAGTGATGAATAGTTACTTCATTACATTGAAGTTTTCATATCCCAATGCTACATAAACTATCTAGATGATAGAGATATGAGTTGAAAGGTAGAAAAATAATCCTTGCAACAATTCTCGAAGATATTTAACTCTAGGTAAAAGTGATTTCTTGTATACTTGATAACGAAAGTAGGGAACAGTATATGTTATGAAATTTCTCAAAAATATGCATGTCTTTAATTTAAGTACTCACTTAATTACATTGTATGGGAATTTCTTTTATGAGTAATAAATGGTTAAATGATTCTTTTAAAATCTAGGGTATTTAAGTTACTAAGATTAGGACTTACTATGAATTGTTGACCAATGCTCGTTGATTTATTTAATCATGTTGTTTCTTTTAAATTTTTTTTATGAATATGGTTAAAATTTCCATGCATTATGTGTTTAATTTCTTACTAAGATTAAGTATGTTAGACATAGATTTGAAACTAATCAAAAGAAAGGAAAACAAAACTAGCAGCGTTCGGTATTAACGATGCCTTTGGCTCACGTTTACGGGTAAAGCCGTCATGCTTGAACTACTGCATCTATAGCCTAACACAACTACAATAACGGCGTCTGTGGCATCATCCCTATAAATCGCCAGGGAGAAATAAGGAACATGGGTTGGTTAAAATCCAAAGGAAGGGAAATCCCCTTTGGATCGGTAATCTAAAAAGATAAAACAAAAATGAATCAAATCCACTAGTGACAACCTAGAAGATTGTAACTTAGGAATTTTCAATGGTGTAAATGTAATTCTAACTCAAATATGAAATCATGTAGATAAATTATTAGGAAATCATTTAAACGGGTCAAGGGAGACGAACATCATTAGGGAGTAGGGTTAGGTGAATGTTAATAGGTAAACAATAAATGGTCAAGATGATCGTTTATTATCCATGCTTCCCATCATGGGTGGCAACCACAGAGGAACTGTCTAGGGGAAATAAAAACTCTAGAAAGGGTTGTGTACCCGCTTTATAACAGTTCACATAAACATAGCCTAGAAAACAGAACTACATATTTTACGCCTTGATCCCGTTTGGAAGTAGGGTATGTAGGTAGTCTGGGAAGCGAAGGATGCCCCCAGTACTCAGGCGTTCGGGAATGGGGTTTAGGGTTGGAGAGATCACCTAACTAGTTATAAGAGATAATCAACTAAAATACACACAGCTATACTTGGAAGAATCCCGTATGGATTGCTTGATTCCCTGAGGCCATTAGGCTAAATTGTGAGGCGGGTTTCAAGTTTAGAATTACAATTTACATGCCCCTAAGGACGACGACCTCGGTACACCTTTGGTAGAAAGTGTGGTTATCAGGGAAGCGACTCAGGATCTGGATTATCCTGATGAGTCCAAGACTCTGGCCAGAGCACATACCTATCAGATGATAGATGCCTACCTCGTTTAGGTGGATGCCTATTCTGATTATATGAATAGATGTATTCCTATTCCATATGAATAGATGAAGTGAATTCCTATTCTGTATGAACAGATGATATATCTATCCCGTATGGATGGAAGTTCTCGAGTATACTTGTGAATGAATACTTAAAAAAAAAAAATATAGTGGTATTTCGGTTAAAATTAATTGGGTCTTTACATGTGGTATCAGAGCGAGATTCAAAAAATAGGCCTTGAGCTTACTACGACTCACGCAATTGAAATATGTATTTTAAAAGTTATATGAAAGAAACATCCTTTCTCAAACATTGGAATCATACTAACATGAGAATAATTAAACATGAATTCTAAATGCCAAGGGGAAGGGCAACTTGAGCTGGTGTCGGTCGAAGACCAAAGGGAAACAAAGATGATGAACCATAGGCTCAAAGAAGGAATAAGGATGGGATTGAAGCAATAATAGAACTGTTAACTGAACAAAGAGATAAAATCAACTCTTTGGAGCAAATGGTACAAGAACTTCGAACAAGACAAGATAATATTGAAAATATAGTTGAACCTCAAATTGAAAACCCTCCTGAAGGAGATAATCCAAAGGATAACATAATGGATGTTATTGCACCTAGGAGAGAAAATCCCATTCTAGAATTGACGAAGGACTTGAAGAAAATCACCCCTCCAAAATTTGATGGGAAACAACTAGGAGAAGGGGCAGAAAACTGGCTTAATGAAATGGAAAAGTATTTTGAGTTAAGGGATTTCAGTGAAACTACTAAGGCCTTATGGGGGTCCTACGAACTTGTTGGTGAAGCAGCTAGTTGGTGGACTAATGTGAAGGAACAAAATAAGTACACCAAGGAGGATATAACATGGGAACAATTTGTTGAGCACTTTTGTAAAAGGTGGCTACCACAATTGTTTTTCGATGAGAAGATGACTGAGTTTCACAACCTTCGACAAGGATCTCTGACAGTTCAACAATATTGGGATAGGTTTTCCAAACTACTAAAATATGTACCAATATATCAACAAGATGAAAAAAGCCAAACCAGGAAATTCATTTTGCGATTAAATACCAACATAGGAGCAAAGGTTGACATGCATGGACCAAAAG
Source organism: Sequoia sempervirens (assembly GCA_007258455.2). Lineage (NCBI taxonomy): Eukaryota > Viridiplantae > Streptophyta > Pinopsida > Cupressales > Cupressaceae > Sequoia > Sequoia sempervirens. The sequence continues at coordinate 53,859,377 of VDFB02256132.1, read as the reverse complement.
GTATGAATGAAGTGTTAGAGAAATCCTTAAAGCAAGAGAGGAAGTTACAAGCTTTAACTTCAGCAAGACAATCTTTTAGGAGTAATAATTTCAAGAGGAAACAAGAATTCAGAAGGAATCAAAACTTCAACAAGAACCTAAGGAACAATTCATAAGAAAGAAGACCACCTCCAAATCATAATCAAAGGTACAATGGGAATAATGCTTACAAAAACAACTTCAACAAAAATGAACCAAGAAACTATAACGGGCCAACAAATCAACCAAGGCTCAATGAAGCAAGCAGTAACCAGCCTAAAAATCCAATGCAACGAGGACCACCAGGTGGATGTTTCATGTGTGGATGGAATCACTTGGCTAGAGAATGTCTAAGGATACAAAGTCAGATGAAAGCAAATCAACATCAGAGGGGACCTACACAAAGGATTCATGCAGCAGTAAGAAATCGACGTACTTGATCCCAGAATGTGCCCGTAGAGACTACAGGTACTCTGTTTGGAAAACTAGTCTCAATTATAATAGATACTGGATCATCTGAATGTTTTATTTCACCTAAATTTGTAAGGAAAAATGTATTTAAAGTTAATCATATGGAATCATCATGGACAGTCCAGTATGGGGATAAGGCAGTTAGAGAGGTGACCCAGTGTCTATCCGATGCAAAAATACAATTTCCTAACTTTAATACAAAGGTAGACCTTTATGTGTCACCTTTAGGATCATATGATGTGATCATTGGAATGAGTTGGCTAACAAACCATCAAGCAAATGTAGACTGTTACAACAAATGGGTAGAATGTTTAGATGATATAGGAAAAAGGGTTGTGATTCAAGGGAAACATAGACCTATAAGTATGGAAATCATATCAGCTATGCAAATGAAAAGAGAAAAGAGAAAGGGGGCTCTAGTATGCATGGTTACCATGGATGAAAAGGAAGAAGGCGATGCTCCAATGCTCCAAAATTCTCCTTACCTTCAAGATTTTAGTGATGTGTTTCCAGAAGAACTACCAGGGCTACCACCAAAAAGAAAATTTGACTTCTCCATTGATATAGTTCCAGGAGCTGAACCAGTGTCTAAGGCACCCTATCAAATGAACACGGCCGAGCTAGTAGAACTCAAGATGCAATTGGAAGAATTGCTTGGGAAGGGTCTCATAAGACCAAGTGTATCCCCTTGGGGAGCACTGGTTTTGTTTGTTAAAAAGAAAGATGGAACCTTAAGACTATGTATTGATTATAGAATGCTTAACAAAGTCACCATAAAGAATAGGTACCCTTTACCACGCATAGAGGATCTCTTTAAACAAATGAAAGGAGCAACTGTGTTTTCTAAGAGAGATCTTCGATCAGGGTACCACCAACTCAGGATAAAGGAAGAAGATATCCCAAAAACAACCTTCAGAACAAGGTATGGGCATTATGAGTTTACAGTTGTACCTTTTGGTGTGACTAATGCTCCAGCTGCCTTTATGAACTTGATGAATAGTGTGTTCCATGATTACTTGGATAAATTTGTCTTGGTCTTCTTAGATGATATCTTGATTTATTCCAAAAATGAGGAGGAACACCTAGCACATCTTCAGTTAATTTTGCAAAGGTTGAGAGAACATAGGCTATATGGAAAGCTATCAAAATGTGCATTCTTTAAAAAGAAAATACATTACTTAGGTCACATCATTTCAGAAGATGGTATTGTAGTTGATCCAGATAAGATAAAAGCCATAGAGGAATGGCCAATTCCAAAAAATGTGTCTGAGGTAAGAAGTTTTATGGGACTTGCAGGATATTATAGGAGATTCATAGAAGGATTCTCAAAAATTGCAAATCCAATCACTTCATTACAAAGAAAGGGTAAGAAATTCTTGTGGACTGAACAGTGTGATAAGGCATTTCAAAATTTGAAGGAAAAATTAACCACTGCACCTATCTTAAAGGTTCCAGAACCAAATGGACACTTCATAGTTGTGACAAATGCTTCCATTGAAGGTCTAGGTGGGGTACTCATTCAGGATGAAGGTGTGGTAGCTTATGAATCAAGGAAATTGAAAAGTCATGAAGTAAACTATGCACCTCATGATTTGGAACTTGCAGCGATTGTTCATGCTCTTCAGAAATGGAGACATTTTCTCTTAGGAAAGCCATTTGAGTTAAAAACTGACCATCAAGGACTCAAGTACATCTTCACACAACCTCACTTGAATGCTAGACAAAGAAGATGGTTAGAATTTCTAAGCGAATATGATTTTGAGATAGAATATATTAAGGGAAAAGAAAATAGGGTTGCAGATGCACTAAGCAGAAGGAGGCACTTGATAAATATGGTAATATTCAAAACCACTTTTAGAGAAAAAGTGCTAAATGGGAAAAAAGAAGATCCATGGTATAAGCAGGTTAGATTGACCTTAGAAAATGATCCAGCTGATCCTAGTATAAAGGGGTATAATCTAGATGGTGACAAGATGCTTCGTTACAACAATAGGATATATGTTCCAAACTGTAAAGAGTTAAGAGAGTTGGTTTTAAGTGAAGCCCACAAAACCCCTTATTCAGGACACCCTGGGGCAAACAAACTCTATTCAGACCTTAAGAAACTATATTTTTGGCAAGGAATGAAGAATGACATAGTACTCTATGTAGCTAAATGTCTTGAATGTCAGAGGGTGAAGGCAGAGCATAGCCATCCTGTAGGACTATTATACCCCCATGATATACCGCATCACAAGTGGCAAATCATTAGTATGGATTTTATACAAGGATTGCCTATGACGCCTTATAGGCATAACAAAATAATGGTGGTAATTGACAAACTTACCAAGGTTGCTCACTTCATAGTAGGTAATTTAACAAATGATGCTCCAATTTTGGCTAAACGTTTTATAAAAGAAATTTTTAGGTTGCATGGAATTCCAGAAAAGATCATATCTGATAGGGATGCTAGGTTCACTTCAAGGTTTTGGACAACTCTTCAATCAGCTTTGGGGACACAATTAAATTTCAGTACAACATATCACCCTGAAACAGATGGCCAAACTGAAAGGACAAATCAAATTGTGGAAGACCTTCTACGTATGTACTATATGGACCAACAATCTAAGTGGGAAGAATATCTTCCACTAGTAGAGTTTGCATACAATAACTCTTTTCAAGTCTCCCTAGGGATGGCTCCATTTGAAGCTCTATATGGAAGAGCTTGTCGCACACCTTTGAGTTGGGATAATCTTGAGGATAGAGTGGTAATTGGACCAGATATGTTGAAGGAAATGGAAAATCAAATCAGGTCAATTAGACAGAGGTTAAGGGAAGCAACAGACAGACAAAAGAGTTATGCGGATAGGAAAAGAACACAAAGGGAATTCACAGTAGGTGAAAAAGTTTTCTTAAGGGTCAGGCCATATAAAAGCTCTATAAGTTTTGGTAAGAAGGCAAAGTTGGCACCACGTTATGTGGGACCCTTCGAAATCATAGAAAAGATAAACCCGGTTGCCTACAAATTGGCCCTACCTCCCCAGCTGAGTCGTATCCATGATGTTTTCCATATATCTCTTCTTAAGAAGTATGTACCTATTGAAAAACATGTTTTGAATTGGAATGCATTACAGGTCCAAGAACCCGGGAAAATAACAATAGAGCCATATCGAATCTTGGAGAGACGCTAGTACCAATTGCGCAATAGGATGGTTGACCAAAGTAAAGTACAGTGGGATCAATATGATGAAGAGAATGCTACTTGGGAAGATACAGTTGATCTACAACAATCATTTCCCTTCTTGTTTTAAGCACTATTTAGATACTATATTTCTTTTTTGTTTCAAAATACTTTTGGATATTATCCCTTTTCTATCGTGAAACTTATTGAACTAGTGCATCGGGATGATGCACAATTAAGGGGGGGAGGATGTCACGACTCCTCTTTGCTATGTCAGTTAATTGTGATGTTGATCTAATTATTTATATAAATAAGATGCTTGTATTAACTCATACGTTATTTCACATGTTTTAGGCATATGCATACTCACAAGTAAATGCTCATAAATTGAATACCTATCAACTTATAAATTAGAAGTTTCTAAAGTCAAGAAAACCACCTACTCTGAACTACTGCACATGAAAAGAATTTAACATGTGCCAAATCACGCCAAGCCAGCCGTCCTATGCTGAAATTCTACCATCCCAGCTCGTCCATACCATTCACATGGGTTATGATTCAACTGCCACAATAAATTGCAAATCTAACTGCGCCCTACAGTTCACAATGTATTTAATGCATTATGTCTATAAAAAAACGGGGGAAGGAACTTCTGTTTAGGCAGAGCAATAGACCGTTCTGTGAGAGACTCTAAAGAGAAGTTCGATTTTAGGCTTCAGGAAAGAGGAGAGCCAATCTGGGCACAATGTTCACTTCAGATCTCTCCCAAGAATCAGTGCACACAATAGGTAATCTACATTCACTTTGATTACTGTGTATGTCTCTCTGTCATACATATACTTGCACAACAAGTAGTTATAAAATGTTGAGCCCTTTGTGAATATGCGCAGACCATATCAGATAGAGAATGGTACAGATTTTATAAATCAGCTAGGATAAAGCAAAAGAATACAGTTATGCAGGAAGCGTTGCATCTAAGAATAACTTCAACTTAGCTAGAAACTCTATGATCATTTCCTATCACGTTGCTAAAAGAAACAAGGTTATTCTGCCATTCACTATGCATGTTCTTATTAGAAGATTTTAACTGTGGTATTATTATTATTCTGATGAAGGATATCAAATGACTCAATATTTCTTATTTGGTAAATTACATTTGCAATGATAATGAATTGCCCCTGATTGGATTACAATTTAACTGTTGGTCAAAATATCACGTCTCACAAGAAGAACCTGATTTAGGCAGAATGTTATAGCCCCATTTTCACTCACTTCCACGCTGATTTAGATGCCTTTGTCATATCTAGATGTCAGTAGACAATGTGTTATAGTGATTGTTTGCAGTAATCACTTATGTGCTATAAACATTTTCACTCTTCTATAAGCAGAAGGTGTGCAATTTATGCAAAGGGATAATTGGAATATCCATGAAATTTTTAATAGACTTCATTCTTAATAAATAAACCAAAAAGAAAAGAGGTATTGTGTTAGATACATGCTAAAAAATTTAGTGTAAGACATGCTTTTATTTGAATAATTCTGATTGTCTCTAATGCCTCACTAACTTCTCTAGGATATATATATATATATATATATATACACTTTTTGGGTACAATTTGTTGTGTTGTTAATGTCATGATAGTTGGTATTTAAGAAATTTCATGAAAGAAATTTGTTACAAAATTAGCTTAACAAGAAACCTCTAAATATCTTAACATATGAAGTTGGAAATCTAGACAAAAGACTATTAAGTAGAATCTAAATATCTTAGACTTGGCAATTAATGCTTTAATTTTAGGTTAAGCGGTGGTTAATGCCCTAGGTGTCGTAAGATAAGATCATGTAAATTTGGTTACTCAAATATGTTAGATGAATTAATGGTCTATGCTATTTTTCCATTTGGTATTTGATTTGGTACATAATGATAGGCATTGATCTGAGATATTAATAATTTCCCCTTAACTTTTATTTCATAATAATTATATGTTAATTTGGTACATATTTCCTTATATGATATAATCCATGTGTAATTGCTATTTGGTGTGAATAGAGATTGTAATTTAAAGATATCGCTAGTCAAAAAAAATAAAAATAAAATGTAATAATATCGGTAAAATTCTCCAAACTATAATTAGCCAAATCCTAGACAAATAAAATAAATCAAATAAATAGCTAAATAAAACTTTCCTAAACATTTATTGCTATTACTCTTCAATTGATTATATATTGAAGTATTCAAGCTCACTTTTTATTTTAGTTTGGTCTAGGCTCTTTAGAGAAAATGAAACCTCTTCTTACCCAAAGGTAAACTTCTATAAGGAATAGACAACATAAGAACTCCTCTCGATAACCCCAGTTAGTGATGAATAGTTACTTCATTACATTGAAGTTTTCATATCCCAATGCTACATAAACTATCTAGATGATAGAGATATGAATTGAAAGGTAGAAAAATAATCCTTGCAACAATTCTCAAAGATATTTAACTCTAGGTAAAAGTGATTTCTTGTATACTTCATAACGAAAGTAGGGAACAGTATATGTTATGAAATTTATCAAAAATATGCATGTCTTTAATTTAAGTACTCACTTAATTACGTTGTATGGGAATTTCTTTTATGAGTAATAAATGGTTAAATGATTCTTTTAAAATTTAGGGTATTTAATTTACTAAGATTAGGACTTACTATGAATTGTTGACCAATGCTCGTTGATTTATTTAATCATGTTGTTTCTTTTAAATTTTTTTTCTAAATATGGTTAAAATTTCCATGCATTATGTGTTTAATTTCTTACTAAGATTAAGTATGTTAGACATAGATTTGAAACTAATCAAAAGAAAGGAAAACAAAACTAGCAGTGTTCGGTATTAACGATGCCTCTGGCTCACGTTTACGGGTAAAGCCGTCGCGCTTGAGCTACTGCATCTATAGCCTAACACAGCTGCAATAACGGCGTCTGTGGCATCGTCCCTATAAATCGCCGGGGAGAAATAAGGAACATGGGTTGTTTAAAATCCAAAGGAAGGGAAATCCCCTTTGGATTGGTAATCTAAAAAGATAAAACAAAAATGAATCAAATCCGCTAGTGACAACCTAGAAGATTGTAACTTAGGAATTTTCAGTGGTGTAAATGTAATTCTAACGCAAAGATGAAATCATGGGGATAAATTATTAGGAAATCATTTAAACGGGTCAAGGGAGACAAACATCATTAGGGAGTAGGGTTAGGTGAATGTTAATAGGTAAACAATAAATGGTCAAGATGATCGTTTATTATCCATGCTTCCCATCATGGGTGGCAACTGCAGAGGAACTGTCTAGGGGAAATAAAAACTCTAGAAAGGGTTGCGTACCCACTTTATAATAGTTCACATAAACATAGCCTAGAAAACAGAACTACATATTTTACGCCTTGATCCCGTTTGGAAGTAGGGTATGTAGGCAGTCTGGGAAGCGAAGGATGCCCCCAGTACTCAGGCGTTCGGGAATGGGGTTTAGGGTTGGAGAGATCACCTAACTAGTTATAAGAGATAATCAACTAAAATACACATAGCTATACTCGGAAGAATCTCGTATGGATTGCTTGATTCCCCGAGGCCATTAGGCTAAATTACGAGGCGGGTTTCAAGTTTAGAATTACAATTTACATGCCCCTGAGGATGACGACCTTGGTACACTTTTGGTAGAAAGTGTGGTTATCAGGGAAGCGACTCAGGATCCGGATGATCCCGATGAGTCCAAGACTCTGGCCAGAGCACATACCTATCAGATGATAGATGCCTGCCTCTGTTAGGTGGATGCCTATTCTGATTATATGAATAGATTTATTTCTATTCCATATGAATAGATGAAGTGAATTCCAGTTCTGTATGAACAGATGATATATCTGTCCCGTATGGATGGAAGTTCTCGAGTATACTTGTGAATGAATACTTTAAAAAAATATATATAGTGGTATTTCGGTTAAAATTAATTGGGTCTTTACATATTTACTGGACTTACCTCATTCGGGGAATGAGTATTGTAATCTTATTGTAAATCATGTTATTGGAATCAAGAGGTATCTCATACTCTTGGATGTGAATTATTATGTATGGAATGTATGCGAACTTTTATTTGATAAGTAATTATTATGATATGGTTTTAATCCATGTTCCACATTTGGTTTAAGTAACACAGTCTCGTTACCTTAGGGGATTGGATGGCAATGGTTAGTGAGCATGTATGTTAATTGTTCCTTTTCAAAAAAAAAAAAAAATAGTTTGTTTGTGTAGTAAATTGCAACTTCCCCTAGGGTTGCGTGGTAGGGTGATACACATGGTATCAAAGCCTGGGTTAAAACACTGGGTACTCTGGGATTATGTTGGACCCATTATGTTGTAAGCTGTGTAGGTTTATACATTGGACACTATGAGCCCATTGTATTGACCTAGTTGTTTTACTCTTTCGGATTATTTTCCTTTTTGGGTTGATTTCTCTTGTTTTCCCTGAGGTTGTCATTAGGAGGTGTAGGTCCAATGGTGCAGGAAACCGGTGGAAAGGATAGGATCCTCAGTGTAGTGTGCAATGCACTGATATCCTTTCTACTGGAAGAATGCATTATGGATGATTGTGCGGTGTGTGAGTTTGGGGTGTTGTGTGTGGTGGATGACGATCAGTTTTGTTGATTGTTTCCGCCCTTGCATGTCTTTTTGTTGAATGCTTTTGTGAGGGTTAGGCTCGCAAGCCTACCAAGAGGTGTGTTTTGTTTGGCTTCCTTCTTGTTGCTTGGATCTTTCATTATGTAAAGGGTTGTGACCCTTGAGTGGTTCTTGAAGTGTGGTTGCAGTGTGTTTGTTGGGTGTGTTCCAAGTACTTGTTGGGGCGAGATAGTCATAGGACCTCTTGCCTTGAGTGCCTTAGTATGGCATTTTTTAGGGTGGAATTTTCCAACCTTGTCTTGTGTTGTGGAGGAATGATGCTCATGTTTTTGAAAGCTCTGTTTGACCTTGAGGGTATCAAGGAATTCCTTGGGTGTGTATTCTCTTTTGGGAGTTTTGTTGTTTCCTTCTCCATGCAAGTATCATATGCATGTTTGCTTGTGCTTTACCTCTTTGTGCAAGTGATTGCTTGATTGACCCTTATGTGGTGTTGGTTTTTCTTTTGCATGTTATATTGAATAGAGAATTATGAAATATGATAATAGGAAATGAATGAATATGTTGTTAATTATAGAGATTTGTGCATGCTCTCACATGGTTGATGCATTGTGTGAAAGTGCATGTGTGATGATGAAACCATGATTACATTCGTGCCTATGCTAGAACTGTAAATATCTTGTCTTCTTTCTTTTCTATTGGGTTAACGAAGATGTTGTCCTTAAGTGTGTGGGGTATCGACACCCAGCATATGTTGTATCTTATGAGAAAATGTTTATGTATTCATGAAGGATTGTTTTATTAGATCAAACCTTGGGTAAAGGACCTAAGTCCCCAAGTTTCATTCATAATTAGGGAAATGTATAGTATAAATAGAAAGAAAAATCGTTATGCAGTAAGTAAAGTTTAGAGAAAGGGAATTAGTGAAACAATTGCATGATAAGGATAATTGCATTATAGATGCATATGTTGTTGGTGAGGCCTATTGTCCCCAACTTTATGGTTGGGTCTTAAGAAATCATATAGATGTTAAATTATTGTACCTAGATTCTAAATGCAAAATGTTAAATGAACGTTAAATAATAATGTTGCACACCTTGCCTTGAGTAAACGTTGTAGAGATATTATATTAGGCATGGCTTTATGATGATTCTCGATGATGTGTATTGGTGCATAGGGCACTATGTATGTTAATCTATGGATATGTGTTTTGGAATTTTGGTTGGTGGTTGCTTCACCATGTTGATTGTATAGATTGATAGTGTGCTTGGGTGTGTTGATTTTAGCACAAGCTGCTACTGTTTTATGTTGAGGTATGGAGTGGTTTAGTATTGGAGCCATTGTTTATGTGAGTATTTTAATGAGCTTGAACTAGGGGTATTTGCAGGCTTCTAGGAGTAAGCCTGACCCTAGGGGGGGAGGATGTAACACCCCTCTGTTTTGGCTCTTTGTTCTACAGTGTTCTCCTTGTAATGCTTTGTTATGTTATGATGTGAATTTGGAACTTGGTTACTTCTGATTGCAATAATTAAAAGATGTGAAGCTATATTTTGATGTGATTTTATTCTGATGCCATCTTTACGACATGTTTTGGAGTAACTTAGAAGATATTTGATTAGATGATGTTTTATGCTATTGATCATATCTTTGATATTAGATGCGTTAGTTAGTGATACTGTATTGGTGAAGGGGACAGGATTGTATCACTCACTTGCGAGTGCCCTACGATTCTGAGATTTCCTCTTCACGGTGTGTTTGATCATATTATGTATATATGCATGTTCGACATGCTCTTTGTTGCAGGTTGGCAGGTACAAGACATCGACTCCATTTGGTTTCCAGGTTTGAGTGTGTCCATTGACCAAAGGAAATTGATTGGGAGATAGTAGCTAGGTTTTTTGTGTCAAGTCGTTACCCTAGTCACAGTGTGTTGTCAAGTTGTAGTCGGGTTTGGTTGTTTCATGTTGCCCAGGTCACTTTGGTCTTTAATTAAATTCAAGTTATACTGGCTTGTGTTGTTAATCTCTGACTTAAATATATTTGGTTGTAATGCTAGGAATGTTATTTTCTTTATTAATTAATTTAATTTAATTAATAAAATAATCTAATATTGGATTAGGTTTATTTTATTGATTAATTAAATTAATTGAGTGAATTAATTAAGTTATTCCTTGAATTAAAAGTGTTAAAAATATATAAATTAGTTTGTGTGAAAAGAAGGTTTTAAAATATGTTGAATTCTATTTAGAAAATTGAAAATTGTTTAAGTTATTCAAAATTCCAAATATCTTCAATGCAGTGACTTTGGGGTAGAAAAGATATTTTATGAAATAGTTGACTATTTTGGTAAAATATATTTGTATTTGAAATTGAATTTAGTTTGAATTTGAATTTAGTTTAAAATTGGAATTTGAATTAAATTTGGATTTGAATTTGAATTTGAATTTGCAATTTAATTTGTATTGAGTTTTAGTGTGAATTTGAAACTTAATTTGAAGTGGATTTGAATTTGAATTTGGAAAAGAATATATTTTCATTTTAGGGTAATCTTTCAATTTGGGGGGAAAATTGGCTTGGCTATGTTTTTTGCTTGGAATTGTGAAGGAGAGGGAGATTTTTGTTTGAGTTGGATTCAATGGAGGAATTGGAAAAACACCATGGTTGAAGGCTTCAAGTTTTGAAGGAGAAATCAGGTTCCTCTTTGATCTTGCTTGTTTCATTTTGGAAAGAGTTAAATCCTTTTGATTTTGTTTGAAAATCCTTGAAATGAAGGTTAAATTGATGAAAACCCAAGAAAATTCATGTTAAACCAGCAACAGGAAACTTACATGGATTCAAATGAAAATATTTGATTTATTTGTCAAATTAAAGAAAACCCAGAAAAATCCATCTTATTATTGTGCTTAAAATTTCTTCTTTTCAGTTTTCCCTTCAAATTTTTTTTTCCCAATCTGTATAATACATATATGGATTTTGAGTTCTGGAAAATTTCTTATTTTTGAAATTTTGTTTACCCTGGTAAAATCCGTCATGCGCAGGGGAGGGTTTTTGTTTTTCGTATATTTTCGTTTTCAAACGAAATGGATTAAATTTTTTAAAAAAAATAAAATTTATTTTTTTTATAGTGGGGGCTGCCCACAGCCCACCCCCATCCATGAGGGCGCTAGTTATGCAGTGCTCCCCATAGATGGGGAGGGGGCTGCAAGCAGCCACCAAAAGCGCTGCTCCCCTGTGTGGGGCTGCATAACAGCTAAAGGCCAAAGGCCTTTATGGTTTTTTTCAATATAAAATTTGTTTTATTAATTTTTTTTAGTTTTTGTTAAAATTTCATTTTATAATAATATTTATTATAATATATGTATAATATATAATTTAATTTTAAATTATATATATTATATATTTATTATAATATATATTTTATATTTATTAAATTTTTATTATATATAGTTATTAATATATATTCAATGAATATATATTAAATATAGATTTTAAAATATATAAAATATATAATGTGTATATATATTATATTTAATGTTTTCTCATATTTGCTTTAAGTGGTAAAATGGAATTTTAACTGGAGTTTTTTAAATAGAAATATTTAAGGAATAATTATATATTTAAAATATGTTCTATTTAGATATAATTAATTTAAGGAGTTGATTTTGACCATCAAAGTTGAAATAAATGGAGCTCCTCTAATTAATCGAATTTATTCAAATTATGTTTTGAACGGGAAATCTTGGAATTTGAAATGATATTTGAAATATCTAAAATAGAACTTAATCTGAAGTGATTACCGCATTGGTATTGAGGAAATGAAAATTGATGTTTGATCATACGTTTTATATAAAATATTGACTTTGATTTATTTATTCTAAGTTGAAATATGGAATAAATGGTTTAATTTAAATGTTAAATTATTAAAATATCTTAATTTTGAATATAATAGTGAAAATTAGAGATAATGAATGACTTAGTTCAATCAGGTGGTTTTAATCATTAAATATTGGAACATAATTGAGGAGCTTAAGGTTAACGAATGATTTATTCCAATCAAAAAACTTTAGCTCGATTTATTTATAATTTAGTTTTGATTATTATGGATAATTGAGACAAATGAAATAAAATAGACAGAGTTAAAATATAGATTATTGTAAGATGAATTTGTTACGAAATAGAAGCAAAAGCGGATTTTATTCAAATGAGTTATTTAGAATGTTGAGTTTTAATAGATTTTAAATAATCATTTGCTTTTATTTTAAAGGTTGTAATTAATAAGAAATGAGATTGGGAAATGATATATAAATTATTGGTTTAGATTCTTTAATGTCGTCAATGTGATTTAAATATTTAAATATATAATAGGATATACATCGAGTGTGCACTATTAAGTATATTTGTTGAAATGAGTTTGTGTTCAAGTAGAGATAAGACTTAGTTGATTTATTTAATGTTGAGTTGAAATTGAAGACTGATTTGTTGATCTAAGTGCTATTTATTAAGAAGTTTTAATTATAGAATATAGTGGCTAAACTTAGAGAAAGGAGGGACTTATTATTTAATTGAAATGTTTTGTTAATCAAGTGAATTTATTTACTGTATATGATTGTGAGACGTAGAGTTATTGATTGGTTTAATTTTAATTTGATGGTGTTATTTATTAAAATGTCTTAATTTTGGAATATGGTTGTGAAATTTAGAGTAAATGATATGTTCTTTGAATATTTCTATGTTGTGAAAAGAAATGGGTTTAATTGATTGGATATGTCCAAGTCATGAAAACTGTGTTCGACTGGATTTAGGAAATCCAAACCTTAGCTTATCTAATTGTCTGAAATGATTTTAGTGTTTGATTGTTCGTCTTTGATGTTGTGGAATTAGAGTGAATGTTTTGAAAGTCTTCCAGATAGGGGTTCATTGTTGGTATGGGTTGTTGTACGTAGGTCAACTTTTGGTGTGTCATGGAAAATGTGCATAGTTACACCATGTTGTTTCACCCAGTTTTCATGAACGGGGATGATATGTGTCTCCTTGGGAATAGGAGAGGGTTATGTAATTTGTGCCTCCCTTGAAAGGAGTGGTTTTTGTATTTTGGTTTCCTCCAGTGTTTGGAATGTGTTTTGTGACCTTGTTTCCTCTAGTGTTTGGAGAGGTTCTTGACCTTGTTGCCTCCAGTGTTTGGAGTGAGTCTCCTTGATTGTTAACTCCTTGAAATGGAGAGGATGTATTATCTTGTTATCTATTGTGGTTTTCACCGTGTGTGTTGTCTTAGAAGAGTGGCTTGCAATGGGGGCCGACACACAAAGTGGTGCCAAGGATAACCCTTTGCAAGTTGGTTAATTCAGTGATAACTAAATTAATTTTTAGAAGCTTAGGTTGCATCAAACATTAAAAAATATTTATTATGCCTCGCTCATGGACCCAAGGGCTTGTTTTAGACTTGGGATGAGACGAGAAGGCCTAGAATGGAAAGATCATCTATCTCGTCTTCATGAGAGGTATTTGGTTCCGCATGAGTGAGCATGGGTGCCAGGATTTTGGTAGAGGCCACCAGGATAACCCATGGTGTGGGGGCTGGAGCCTAGGAAGATTCCCAGAGCATATCCCTTGATGAGCTATGCGATGACAGTTTTCCTAAGTCAACAAGTTTGTACTTGGTATTTGTGACACTCTTGATCTATTCTATGTCTGGAAGCAATTTAACCTATATTAGTGATTTGTGAGTCATACTAGAGTTGTTGGTTTAACCCTTTAGTTCATGTGATGGGGTACTTGTATTTATTTCGTATCAGTTTTGTGTAGCCTGTGCCTAGTGGTAGATGGTCCTGTGTAGGAATTCCTTGTTACTATCTCCTAGCACGGAGGGAGTGGGGCCTTTGGGTTCCACTTGGTCGAGTGGCGTGCATCTTAATCCATTGGTTCTTCTCCTTGTTCGTGTGGTTGTGATTTCTAGTTGGAGAGCTTGTGGGAATCAGTTTCTTCTCATGCCTTGTTCTCTCAGTTCTTATTGTATTTTATTACCCCTCAGTTGTGATCGAGGTGGAATTTGTAATATGTAATCATATTTGCTGGACTTACCTCATTCGGGGAATGAGTATTGTAATCTTATTGTAAATCATGTTATTGGAATCAAGAGGTATCTCATACTCTTGGATGTGAATTATTATGTATGGAATGTATGCGAACTTTTATTTGATAAGTAATTATTATGATATGGTTTTAATCCATGTTCCGCGTTTGGTTTAAGTAACATAGTCTCGTTACCTTAGGGGATTGGTTGGAAATGGTTAGTGAGCATGTATGTTAATTGTTCCTTTTCAAAAAATAAAAAAAATAGTTCATTTGCATGTAGTAAATTGTAACTTCCCCTAGGGTTGCGTGGCGGGGTGTTACACTAAACAAGCTGCACAATCCCCAAAATAAGCTTGAATATTTTATGGATACAGACTAAGAATATAAATGAGCTGCACAATTCCAAAGCAAGAGAAAGAACACAGAGAAGTCGACATACTAAGAACTCTGCAATAACGGTTACAAATAAATGCTCCCACAAGCATCAGCAAGAGGTCCCGATAAAATAATTATGACAGTATTGGCTGATACAGCGAGAGAAAAATGCATGAACCCATAAAAGTAATTCTCAAACACTTTGGACACTGCAACACAAATCTATAAGCAAATTTTACCATGATCCGCTAGATTCTCTAATTCCCATGATTCCAAATACTTACTAAGAACAAAAGATACACCAGGGATTCCACCATGCATGGATTTATCCACAGGTTGTTTTCTCTATTCCAAATATTCGTCTAGCTTGCGTGCTTCACCCTATTAAGTTTTTTGTATGATTCATTAGTTCTCATATTGTAAATCACAAATTCTACATCAATAAAATCATGAAATCTAGGCCTTAAAATCTTGTTTCTAGCGAAGGAACATAGTGAGAATACCATCATAAATTTCACTAGTAGTCCCAAGGTTCTAAATAAAGTTTCTTTTTGTACAGATGTTGGAATTTTGTGGGTATCCAGTCTAACAAATAAAGGAAAAGACATTCCATTTGGCTATACGATGGGAGAAAAGAAACCATTCCCTTAATGGTCAAAAATTGTTTGTTATTCGATGCATCCAAAGCCCAAAATAACAGTGCTGTTAACTTTCAGCCTTATCGCTAGTTTTCTCCATTTGACCTGGAGATTGGGACAACCTATGAGTGTGATCGCCAAAACTATATGGTGTCTTTTCCATTTCATTGAAGAGGTAGTATTGGGCACCCTCATCATTTTTTCATGAGAACGTACCCCTTTATATCTATATCCTAGTGATTTAATTGAGATTTCGACCTCACTTTTAATTTTGAATTCTAAGAAAAATTGATGGATGAATTTTTTTATCAAGTATAAATTGTTTCTTAGAACTAGTAGTTGTGTTAGTTTTAATGTTTCTATTGTTTAGGCGAATCTTATCTAATTAAGTATCAAATATTGTGTTGATTTTTTTTGTTTAAAATTTTAATAAATGTAGTGTCGTAAAGTGTCACCCTTAATAATTTCGCACTATGTTTTGTCCCCCTTAAATTATTGATTTTAATTAGATCCCTAATTTCCTAAAATTATGTATTTTATAATCCTTTTATACCACTTTTCGAGAAATTGCAAGCATTGAATAAATGTAATCAATTAAGGTTTTCCCCTGATACATTGTGTCCTAGAAAATAGGGCAAGGACCCATACACCCATGGGCATATGGGTCCCCCTATTTTGTTGGGAACCAATTTTTAATATATCGAAGTGGCCATCATAACATTCAAAATTCAAATTTTAAATGTTAGGTATTAGGATTTAATTATCAAGAAATTGAATTAATTCCTATAAATACTTAGTCATTTCACCTTTTGAAATCTAAGTGAAGGAATCTAGCAAAATGTGAACATTAAGATAATTCAAGAGCAAGTCAAAGGAAACATTTCAGTGATGTGTAGCAGCAATTCAAGATCCAGGCATCATGTCAAAGTGTATGTGAGTTCATGTTGTTTTATTATCATTGTTTTGTGAAGGCTAACCCCTTTTGTAGGTCTCCAAAGAAATTCAAGCAATCAAGCAAGCAAGATCCAAGACCTTGAGGTGATGTGCATGACTTCAATCCTTCAAAGAAGCCATTGAAGGGTTGTGAGTTGCAACACTTTGTGATTTCATCATTCCTTCCTATCCATTATCATTTTATTATTGACATTGCCATTGTGGAAGTGAAAACACTTACATGGGGTTTGATTGACACAAACCCCTAAATGGCCCAACATTTTTTCTCTCTTTGAATGTGTATTTTTTAGGTTTGAAGAATATTAAAGGAAGCTTGAAGATAAATTGCTCATTGTTGCATTTGAAGCCCTACACCTTGTCAACTCACGAAAACTCACCTACAAAATAATTTGATAGTGTTCCAACAACTTTGCAAGAAGAAACAGATATCTATGATATGTCATCAAAGGACCGCAAAAATAAAGAAGATGTGTCATCCAATAAATTATATTCCCTAGGGTGACTCTATCCTTGTATTCAGATCAATACCAACTTTTTTGGGAAGGTACATAGTCCTCTGCACTTCCCAGATCTTCCTACAAATTGTTGTTTCAATTTGTGCATTGTTGGGATCTTGCAATTTTCATATTAGGGAACATAGTTGAATTAGCTTAATCATAGAAATCAATTCTAGTCCATTTCTAAGGCTTAAAAGGATCAAATCCATGTCTGATTGACTCACATTTATGGTTGAAAGTCAATTAAAACACCTTGTTGATTTTCATCCTAATGTACCTTTGAAAAATGATCAAAAGCAATCCTAGGTTTACACATTAAACTTAGGGTTCCCTTTTTCTTATGTTACAATAAAAAATGTTCTAGCAATTTAACCAAGACTAAAATAACATTTTGTAAAAATGTGAAAATTCAATCCCCTTACAACTTGTATTATTAGCCAAATTTTGAATCCCCAATTTCAACTATTATTTTATTGATGAATATTCTCCCCTTAAAAATTGACTAGAAAATCCCCCTTTGCTACAAGTAACTCTTTCTCTATCATATCTCTTTGCTGTTGCAAGTGAGCCAACACCTACTCTTCCTCTACTTCAAGTCCTCAAACTTGTGGTTGTAAGTGTATTTTTAACTATAGCAACTCCTTTACTATTGAAAACAAGTGAATAGTCTCTTCCCAAATTCTAGTTCCATGGCTTCAATCCATGACATTTGAATGAATGAGGATGTCACTACATTATTAAAGCATAACATCTTTGAAGAATGGGAAAAATGAAGAAATAGAAGTTTAATGCAAAGAGAAAGTGTATTAAACCTTTATAGTTCATTTATAAGGACTTTTTCATATAGAGGATAATGCTTCAACTCAAAACCTCAAAGTCATCTTATAGCCTTACTCAACTAGGATGTGGGGCATGAGAAACTAGAAGAGTGTAAGTATTTGGTATATTATATTTTATATTGTAGTTAAAATAGATACAACCAAAAGTTGATCAATTTTTCACATGTACAGATAAAATAATTAAATAAATTTATATCTTTGTAAAATAAATATATGAAGATCAAATCTCAACTAATCTATTTTTACCAAACACTAACTATTTATATTAGAACCTATATCACCCACATTTTGGATTGCAACACAAAGTCTGAAACATTAACTCTAACACTACTACTAGTTCTAAGAAACAATTTATACCAAGATGAGAAATTCATCCCTCTCTCTCTTAGAATTCAAGATTAAAAGTGAGGTCAAAATGGAAGACACCGTATAGTATTGGTATAATGGAATCTGCTACTGGTGATGAGGCTAAAAGTTAATAGCATTGTTATTTTGGGCATCGAATAACAAACAATTTTTTACCATCTAGAGAATGGTTGGTTTTTTCCCCATCGTATAGTCAAATAGAATGTCTTTTCCTTTATTTTTCAGCCTGGATACTCACAAATTTTTCTCTAAATTGATGAGTGAATGGTCCATTTTTTTTATGCTCCATTTCTCCTTGAGAATCATTAGAAAGATATTTTTTAAATTTTATTGTAGTGAAAAAAATAGAACTCCTTACCTAACAAGGATGGTCTTATGGTTATTGAAGTTGGTATTCATAAAATGAAATCACAATCAACATTAGAAAAATTATATGAAGAATATCTATTTTTAGAGCTATTCTTATCAAAGTTAAGTGGTCAAGGATGTGTTCAAATGTTAGAGATTGAGATATTTAATCGCGTAAGTTATTGTAATCAATATTTTAACTCGAGTTGACTCTTTTTCTTGGATCTTCAGGAATTTCTTTATTTCCATCACAAACCTACACTTATCTTTCTTTCCTACACATTCATATTAGTTAGTCATTAGAGGCATCCTAATTTTTTATTGAAGAGCTCTATCACTCAAGAGAATTTGAGAAAAAAACTAGAGCTTCCAAGATTTCAATTAATATCCACTTGCACAACCATTACAAGAAATATGTGTGTTTGATTATAGCCCACAATATTTCCCCTTTTCTACTATTAGAAGATGTTTTGAATTTGATGTACCAAACAATAGCATTCTTGAGGACAAAACGAACATCAAAATTGCTTTATGATTTGGATACATATCATATTAGTTGTGGAATTTAATTTAGATTTTCTTTGAGTGCTTGAATTTTATATTAGTTCTATGGTTGAAACAGGTGTTAAAAGGATCATTTTTTAGGGTAGATTATAATTAGATTTCATTTTAATAATAATTTAGTTTTAAAATTTATAATTTAATGTTAACAAAATCATTTTTTTTATTACTTCAAAGAAAAATTAGAATTCAATATTAGAAATTTATCATTTCTCTTTGCTTTAAAGTTGTAGAGTAAATTAAACTAAAAAGCTTCATTGTTATTACCAAATTGAAGTTTGAGACTTTAGCTATCAATATGCAAGGAAGATTTCATTTTAGTTTTGCACTCAAAAACTACACTTTATAAAGGATTTAGGGAAAATCTAGTGAATTGCATTTTAATACATTGCTAATCTTATATATCATATTTTAGATTCATTGTTTTCATCTTCTCTTGTCTATTAAACAATTCTTTATGAAGGGAAGTTATAATTTACTATTAGTTTGTTTTCATTTATAAAGGGAATATTTTTTATTGTTCATGTCATTAATTTTATGATGGCACCCACCCACTTGTAGGAACCTAAAAACTCAATTTAAATTGAGCAAACATGCGAAAAAGGAGAGGTTGTGTTGTTGTAATCAGCTCACACAACCTCTATAGAGGTTTAGAAATGTTATGCAATCCAAATAACAAGTTCAAGAGGCAAAAAATATGTTGCAAATGCACAAACTAACTTGTTGTCAAAAATAGACTATTGTGCGGGTACCTATAGTGCTGGTTGTAGGTGACTATTTGGAATTTCAGCAATGTAAGATACTTTAAAATTGCATAGAACAACCCAAACTTCTAGAAAAACATATTTATATAATATTTCATACAAATACACACACAAAATCAAAGAACCAAGGCTTGGAAAGAAGCAAACAACTTTTCATTAACTTAGAAAATACAAACAGTTACAATCATTTTACACATATACAACTATTGTAATAAAATACAAAGTCTATTTCCCTCCACTTTTTCTTTTTACTATCTACAATGATCCTCTATGGCTAGACTAACAAAACATTCCTACTATCATTCTTTGATATTCTCTTTTGGCTTCTTCTATTCTCTTCTATTTTTGAGCGTGCTGACCTCTTTTCTCTATTGTCTTCTTTTATCTTGTTGTTGTTCAGAACCCCCTTCCTTTTTTTCTACCCTTTTGTCTTCTTCTTTTTGTTGTTCTATTCTTCTCTTCTCAACTATCCAAAATCTAGAAGCTTCATCAAAAAGATCCAAAATCTTGCCTAAATAGCTCCAACGTAAAAAATTTGGCATTAATTTTTCCAACAACCAATTTTTGACTTCAAAATCTCCCTCCTAGTTGTCCTTTTTCATTTACTTTATTATTGATGCTCATTAAATGAGCATACAGTGGGTTATATTACCCTTTTAATCAAACAAGGTTTAAAATTTAAATATTAACTCCTTATAGCTCCTTCATGTGGCATTTTTTGGGGAAAATAAAAAAAATCTTTAAAATAAAATGATGCCCCTGCATCAAACTACCTGGCTAGAAAAAATTGTGAGCCCCTGCTCACTATGTAAAGCTCTATGTTGCTACAAGTTAAAGGTCATGTTGTTGTAGGTTAGCAAGCCTGTCATCTTGTGCTAACTAGAGTGTTTTCAACTCTATTAGGCTTAACCATGTTGCATCCTCCACTGGCCTACCCTTCCATTTCACTAGATATTCATTGTACTCTTTACCCCTTGTCTTTCTAACAACTCTAGAGTCCAAAATATCTTCAATTTCCTCTCATTCTTTCTTGGGTATCTACTCCTTCCATTTTTCTGGTAATTCTTTTTATTTTTCTTGCTCTTGTGACGTCTCTCCCTCATGGTAAGTATATAAATATGAAACATTAAATATGGGTGAGATTTCCAAACCTTTAGGTAGCTCCAACTTGTGGACATTTAGCAAAAACTTCTTGATGATATTGCACAGTCCAATCTTCTTCCACTTGAGTTTCTTGTAGGCATGGCTGGGAAATATTTCCTTTCATAGGTGTGCCAATACCATATCTCCAACTTCAAAATTCTTCTCCTTTCTCTTCAAATCAACTTTCTCTTTATACTAGTGTCTACTCCATTTAATTTTTTCTCTCACTTGCTGATGTAAATGTTGCATGTAATTGGAAAACTCTTCTCCTTTAGCACTTCTCTTATATCCCTCAAAATTTGCAAGCACCCTTAATTCTGAAATACCTCTAGGGATATGCCCATAAACAATCTAAAATGGAGTCTTAACTATAATTTTGTTGACTGAGTCATTGTATGAAAATTCAACTTGAGGTAATATCAAATCCCATTGCTTAGGATGGTCACCAACTAAACATCTTAACAAATTCCATAAGCTTCGATTGACAATTTCAATATATCCATCTGTTTGAGGATGATATGCAGAACTAAACATTAAATCAATCCCTAATTTATTCCAATGTGTCCTCCAAAAATGTCCTACATACTTAGTATCATAATCTAAAACTATACTTCTTAGTAAACCATGTAACATAACAACCTCCGCAAAGAACAAATTTGCTACATTTGTTGCATCATATGTCTCTTGCATGTTATAAAGTGATCCATTTTGGAAAATCTATCAACAACCACAAAAATAGAATCCTTACCTCATTTTGTTCTTGGTAATCCAAGCAAAAAATCCATGCTCACATCTTTGCACAACTTCTTCTATATGGGTAATGGCTAATATAGGCTTGTATTTTGACTCCCTACTTTGGTATATTGACAAACTTGACATCCTTACACAAATTTTCTGATTTTTCCCCTCATCTTTGGCCAAAAATATCTTTCACTAAGTTGTTCCATTTTTTTATCAGCTCCAAAATGTCCATCTAAACCACCACAATTTTTTTCTCTTATTAAATTTTTTCCTCATTGATCCTTGTGGTATGCAAAGTTGTCTTTTAAACAACAGTCCATCTTGTATAAAATAATCCATCAAAAAGGTTTCCTATCCACACTAGTAGGCTCCATACATGTTTTCCATGGATCCTTAAAGTCCAAATCATCCTTATACAGCTCTTTCATAATATCAAATCCAACTACTTCAACTCTCATTTCAGCCAACAATGTTGCTCTTCTACTTAATGCATTTGCCACTTTGTTTGAACTCCCACTTCTACGCTTGAGAATAAAAGTGTATCTTTGTAGGAATTCAACCCACTTCATATGTCTTTGGTTCAACTTGGTTTTACTATTAATGAATTACAAATCATGATGACCCTTGTAGAGAATAAACTCATTTGGAAGAAAATAATGATGCCACTTCTTCAAAGCTTGCACAATAGCATAAAATTCTTGGTCATAAATTGAATACCTCTTCTTGGCATCATTAATATTCTCAGTAAAATATGCAATAGGTCTACCTTCTTGACTTAAAACTACTCCTATGGTTGTTCCACTTACATCACAATCCACTTGAAACACCTTTTCAAAATGAAGCAATGCCAATACTAGTTCTTTGATGACTTTCTTCTTCAAAACATCAAAACTTTTATCTATTGTTGTTGTCCACTTAAACTCTTTCTTATCTCCCCTTATAGTTTTAGTTATGGGTGAACATATCCCACTGAAATTTTGAATAAATCTACAATAGAAGCTTTCTAAACCATGAAAACTTCTAACATCATGTACACTCCTAGGTGTTGGCCATTCAATGATAGCACATGCCTTTTCTAGATCCATTTACAGCCCTTGTTGAGAGATAACATATCCCAAATAAACCAAATTCTCCTTCATAAAAGTACACTTTTCAAATTCACCAACAACCTTTCTTCCTTGAGCCTTTGTAAGACTTGTCTAATGTGTGCCAAATGCTCTTTTTTGCTGCTGCTAAAAATATGAATATCATCAAGATAAAAAATCACAAACTTCCCTAAAAATGATTTCAATACTTCATTCATTAACCTCATAAATGCGTTGGGTGCATTTTTTAACCCAAAGATCATTACTATCCACTCATACAACCCCTCTTTGGTCTTGAAAGTAGTCTTCCACTCATCACCCTCTCTTATCCTAATTTGGTGATACCCACTCTTTAAACCATTTTTTGTAAAATACCTAGCCTTTCCAAAATAATGCATGAGATCATCCATTCTTGGTAAAGGAAAATGATACCTTATTGTTATTTTGTTGATGGATCTTGAGTCCATGAACATTCTTCATTCACCATCCTTCTTTTTTGATAACAAAATTGGTACTGCACATGGGATAAGGCTTTCTCTAATTAGTCCTCTTTCCAATAATTGCTACACATGTTTGTTCACTTCTTCATTTTTTGCAGGTTTCAACATATAGGCTTCCTTGTTGGGTAAGTTTTCCCCTGGAATAAAATAATTGTGATGGTTGATACTCCTTATAGGTGGTAGTCCTTTTGGTATATCATTGGATACAATTTCATCAAACTCTTCAAACAACTCCATTACTTCTAAAGGAATGTCACTATTGTCCTTAGTTACATCTACTTATAGCTCCTTGGGAACTACTGCAAAACATAATTTCTCCCCTTTAACCTCTTTCAATAATTGCTTCCCTATCATTAGCAGCAATATTCTTGGACCACTTTCCACCTCTTATTCCTTGGTTGCCAATGGTGTAAGAGTATGTTTCCTTCCATTTTTCTCCAATGTGTAAGTGTTTTCTCTTCCATTACGGATTTCCTTCCTATGGACACAGAAAAAGTAACCCTTTTACTTTTTCTTGTTTTGTCTCTCCTTGTGCTTATTTGGATTGATTTCACCTTGATTTAATGTTGTAATGTGGCCCACATATTCACATTAGGTCTTGAATCTTTATGAATCATTAAGACTTTATGATGTCTTGTAAAGGTGTTGTGAAGTGTTGTCACACATTTTCACACTTTTCAAGACTCTTATTATCATAATTCATCTACATAACCTCTTTCTATCACTTACCAAGTCTTATTCTAAAGTGTTGTAAATTCTTGTAACAAACTTTCACGCTTTTGTAGACTTTTCATCAACAAATATCCCTTTCTTATGCTTTATTTGGCCCCTTTATGCACTTACAGGCCTTAATTAAGTGTATTTTTGAATACAAACCCGACAAACATCATTAAAGAAAATATAATTTCTGACACACATTCACTTTCCTTGAGTTGGACCTATTTGTTACTAGAGGGAAATGAGTCCCTCTTGGCACAAAAATCAAAATTAATTCAAAATACCAGTGGGTTTTTATTCCTAAAGACCTAAGGTTGGCCTGTGATGTATTTTTGGGAAATTAGGGCATAATTGTGTATAAATACATGATTTTCTACTCATTTTAACCCCCCTTCCCCCATTCATGCATCATAACATTCAAGCATTTTAGCATTCTCATTATTCAATCAAGCATTCAAGCATCTTGGAGCACCATATCTTTAGACTTCATCATCAAGGATTTGGTGAGTTTATGACATTTGCATGTTATTTTTTCATCATTCTCTTCTTATTTCATTTCATTATCAAGGGTTTGATTACCAAAGTGGGGTTTGACCAAGGAAAACCCCTATATTCTAACCCTTAACCTTTGTTCCACTCTTTGCATGTTTGTTTACAGGTCTTGTAGGAAAAATTTTCAAAGAGAAAGGTGTCAAAAAGGTGTTTCAAAGTAATCTAATTCTTCAAAGTCAACATAACCTTATTTGGAGCTTAGAGATCACTTTCCTATCAGATTTTCCATATTTAGATCCGGCAAGCTATTAGGCAGAAAAGTGCAGACTAGGACCCACATATTTGACATTTGACTTTTCAAAACTCTATAGGTGGATTGATTCGCCATCTTTGGTGAATGAGTCCCACTTTCAGGCCTGAAAAAGAGTTTTCTGAAGTTCTGTGTTCCTGGCATCCCGAAACCCATTCCAATAGATTTTACAAGAAACAAGACTAATTCGCCATCTATGGTGAATGACTCCCAATGGGATTCAATAGTGAATTTTGTAGCATTCCATAACCTTCCTAGATTTTCTTCCAATTTTTAGGTGCACCCTGATTAGTTTCATTCAATTTTGTTTTCATTTGTTTATGTTTCTAGTTCATGTTTGCATACAACATTGTGTTTTCAAACACTTCATATTTCTAAGTTTTGCATGCATAATCAATAGTTTTTATCAGTTCTTTGTGTAGACACTGAAATTTGGTCTAAGCCTGTGACTTCAATTTCTTCATAATTCGTACCATCATCTGTCTTGATTAAATAATGTAAATTATTTCATTATTTTCTAGTCCTTTATTCTTCTATTAATTAAATATTCTTTATTTTATTAAGTCATTTTAACATCTATTCAGCTATTAATTAAATAACTTTAATTATTTAATTAATTCATATTATCTTTATTCAATCTTGATTAATTAAATAAATATTCTTTATTTTATTACATTGCTAATTAACTTTATCTTCTTTCTGAAATTAAATAGATTCTTATTTAATTTATTATTATCATACCTTCCACTATAATTAAATAAAAACTTTAATTATTTAATTATTCATTAATCTTTTCTTCAGTCAATTAAATAAATCTTAATTTATTTAATTTAATCCTTAAATGTTGAATTTTGAATTAAATAATCATTTAATTGATAAAAACTTATTCTGGACATATTCTTTTATATTTAGATAATTGCTTAAGTTATCTAATTATTCATTTCCACTTGAATCGAGATCTATTTAAATCAGTCAGTCATCTCCTAATTTAATGTATGATTGTGTCTGACAAATGGACTCTCTGTCTTAACCAGTCAGTTATCTAGTTTTAATTCTTATGCATGTAGATCCATATTAATTAAATAACTTTATTTGATTAATTAATCTATTTATGCATTCAAACAAATCATTTCCTTTATTCTATCTTTATTATTTTCATGCAATCATTATTCTTCTAATTTTCAAATACTTTCAACTAAATATTAAATCATTATTTAATCTTGATCCCTATCTTTTCTGTTAAAAATTCAGTCATGTCACTACTGGAACTAATCTCAATGCATGTCAAATATTTTAATCTGAATCATTTGTCCATCTTTTAATCTGAGTATGTCATTTGAAAACCCTATTTTCTATAAAATGGCTTAATCTTCACCATTGTCTCTCCTCCTAAAATCTGATGACTATTGGAGCACTTGTTTTATAATCTTCGATACTTTGCTATTATCACATCTATCAAGGCTACACTTGCACACATATTGAAAATCTGAGGGCAAGAATATTATCACAGAAAAATAGAGAAGGACAATAGAGGTTATTCATGGAACTATATTGATGCTGGTGAGATGTTTCCATTTGTACTTTCCTTTGTGCTTTTTTGTTTAGCTTTAGCTTATTGTGTTCAAGTTTAAATTTCATGTTATTGCTTTAATCTTTGGGTATGTGCAGGATCGTGATGGGCCAAAAGGGGGCGATATGATGGGTATGTGGCTAACGACTTTTTTTTACCCAAAATTGATGAAACAAAAAGGGTTTTTAATGGAGATTCTCAGCTTTCCACCAATATAAATTATTTTTTACTTTGAATTTAATAAATAATTATTATTTACTTTCTATTTGAATTACAACAAAAGTCTTGATTGATAGGCTGATTAAAAAACAACTATAGATTTCAAACGGTATCACATTTTTTGAATCTAAAACATGTGTCACATTCTATGCTTTGCATACTATTGGATTTTTAAAAAAAAGAATTTCATGAAGTTTTGACCAAGTTAAGGTGGTCTGACATACGAGTTTTTATATTTTTTAAAAGTTGTAATAAAAAATTCATAATTAATTATTTACTTGGAAAAAATTATTAAAAAAATGCATCACATCGAGACATGATTCCTATACTTATATCTATAAATCTTATAAAAAATATTATCATTTATTGTGGTTAGGGTGGTCAGACAAACATATAATTCTTAATTTTTTCCCTAAAATTTAAGTACTATTGCATTGAAATTTCAAATTTTCACCAAATAGATTTAAAAAAAATAAAATAAACCTAGTAGTTTAGAAACTACATTCAATTTGCTACAAATTTTATTATTACATATTTTGAAATAATATAGATAACTTATTCAAATTTTTATGTCAAGTTTCCTAACTCTGATTTTTCTATTTTTTTTGCCACTTAAGGGTCTGATTTTTCCATGATGATCATGCACATACCCCTTTCTTATTTTCATGATGTTACATTGGTGAACCCGATGTGAACACATGCTCTTCACAAATTCATAGAAGTTTTATTCATTTTTTATAGGTATCGTACAGTTTAACGCATTTGACACACGAAATGATGCAATTGCATTACGAGCCACATATGATGAATAATACAACACATTTGAATATTTGAAACACATCTGTAGCTTTCCGTGAGACAATTGATTGATGAAACCCATGATGCATTTGTTGCCTAAAGTGACACATCTGACTGGTAAATTTTTTGAGCCCGAGTTTTGAAAGTAAAATTTTAATTGTGTTTTGTCATTTTACAACTAATTTTTAGTTTGTAGTGTGTGTTTTAAGGAGTTAACATAGTGTTTGCAGGATGTAGCATGGAAGAAATTTTTTTTAAACCCTTCTTCTAGGATGATTGATGAGAGGCTCAAGGACACTTTCATTTAAATCATTTTATGTTTAAAAGACTTGTTATTTTTGTTAATTGACATGACTAGCGATAGACTATAGGCTAATATATTTACTTACTTTGCTTTATGTTTAGCTAAATTAGTGGATATATTTGAAGTAATGGTTTATGTTAAATGCATTACTTTATGATGATATTATTGAGATAAGTATGTAGTGTTAATCTTTTACTGCCATAATTGTTATCCTTTTCTTAAGGGTTTTATGTAGGGTATTTAAAATACTGATGATGAAGTTAAACTCCCTGTTTAATCAAGGAAGATAATCATGCCATTGATCGGCCCAGTTGGATGATGAATCACTCAAGTCCAAATCAGCTTCTTTGTAGTCGATTTAGGAACTTCTACTCCCAGCACTGATTTGGCATATTTCTCCATGTCTATTCTAAACCCTACTTTAGTCTTGTTTCAATTCTACTTTAGTTTTGTTTTAATCTTTAGTTCGTACTCCTTAAATCTTAGAAGTTAGCACCATGTTAGGAATCTAATAAGGATATAGTTATAACTATCCATGTTTTGGTTTTAGATAGGAGTTAGATAAATTTCAATCAAAATTTTGTAATTTGATGGCAATACTTTATTCTGCATCCCACTTTGATCAATTTGAATGAAAACAAGAAGTTAACTCAATCACTGTGTTAAGAGATCTTACCTGAGGAAGAGCAGGGCCCACTCAACCAATGGGATTGATCTTGTGTTTGTATTTTACTGCTCGTTATGTTATTTTTTTTCATTAAATATTAAATCTAAAGTGTTAGATGTTAATTCTGGAATGTTAAAGTTGTTGAATCATTTTTAGTTTATTGGATGTTAAATCTAGATAGTTAATTTTGCTTGAATTGCTTTTAAGTTTAGTTCATCATGGTTAGATTAGTTTGTTAGATTCATTGTAAGGTTTATTGAATTAATCATATATTAGATGTTGTTTGTAAGAATTAAGTTTGTTAATTATTTGTTGAGTTTAATTAAAAGAAATGATGGGAACTTATGGAAAGATGGAATTGAAGTTTGTTGGAAATTTGTTCATGGAAATTTGTATTCATGTTTTCTAGATTAATTATCATTTCCTTGTAGTTCATTTCTATTCTTAAAATAGCATTTAATTTCCAACAATTCTTAAGATAGATTTCTTTTGAAAGCAAAATAGAATTAATTTGGATTTCATATTCTAGATTAAGAATTAAAGTAAATGTTAGTCTTCTCCATGAATCAGTCTCAATCAAGTCCAATAAAGTTAGAAATAAGTTGACAGAACTTTAATTGAGGAAATAAGATAGAATTAATCCTTAGAAATTAGTCGTTGAAGTTCAGCTCCTAAGAGCTCCTAAAAAGCTCTTGAGAGCTCCTGAAGGATCCAAATCGATACTTGAAGTCACTATTTATAGTGTAAAACCCCACAAAAATCTGTGACAACCATCCTTATTGCATATAGGTTTGAGACACACCTGGTTCGATAATTAATTGACCTTTCCCATCAACGATCGACGAAGATAAATTCCAAAACTATTGATGAATTTCTTTTGTAGGACATGTGTTGAAGACTATTTTGAAACAAGAGTGTCTAAGTAGATTAGATAACATTTACTTTAGTGCTTAAAAAGAATTATGTTTACCATGTTTTGTGCACTTGCATGCTTTTTGTTACCTGATCAGTGTGTACATACACAAATTGATCATTTTCTTTTTTAAGAGAGGCTTCCCTGGGGATTTCATCACCTCGGGGTTTGAACTTGAGCATGTTTTCTAGTGGGCTATATCAAAGGGGGGAGAATGAAATTTGTACCCCAAGGAGTGGCTAGTTTCATTCTAAGCCAAGTTGTGAGACTCTCAGCCTGTCGAGACTCAGTGGTGATGAGAGTAGGAGAGACCCTCTCAATCTCAGGCTATTTCAAAAGGGCTCTCTATTCACATACTCCCGTACTAGACACCATGTTTTTTAGAAACCCAAATCCTTCTATCTACTGGCACAAGAGGTCAAACCTCTGAATCTGTCTCACATCCATATGGTTCTTAGTAGAGATGAGAAGTATACCATAAGATTTTCATGGGTACTGAAGCTTGGCTTCCTCAGAGAAGTGAGTTTCGTGGAGGGGAGCTAGTGGGGTCAAGCTTCTAGTCATCCACTTTGAATAAGTGTAGCTGGGGAAACCCAAGTGAGAATTCAGTGAGATACTGACACATTCTAGCCTTAAGATTGTACTTGCTTGATTTAATTATTGTTCATGTATGAAATACTATGTTTTCTAAGTGTCTATTATTTTCCAAAAAAATGATTAGAAACAGTCAGTCAACAACCTACAGTTTACAGAAAAATGCATCTGTTCAACACAAAACTACAATTAACAAATAGATTCACACTTGTTCACTAGAAAAATGCATCAATTACTTAGAGTTGCATCTATTTACCAGTTAGTCATATCTGTCAAAATTGAGTCCAATCTGTCATTTACCAGAAAATGAGTCACATATGCTTATCGGTGAGTCATATCTACTAGAGTCGGTCACATCTACTTATGGGACAATCACATCTGATATCCCGAGTCACATATGTTAATTACATCTATTACTGGAAAACCCACAATTGAAACTTTTTGTGATACATCTAAATAGGTGAGTTGCATCTGTAGTCTGGAATGACGCATATGCCTTGTCACATAACCGAGCTATATTTTACCAGTACATTGTTTGACTTTGAAAACTATTTAACTGATCAATCCTGAGTCGCAATTGATACAGTGAGTTGCATCTGCTTGATATAGAACTGCATGCATCTGATACCCAAGATTGAATTTACTAGTAAAACACATCTGACAATTCAAACCACAACTGTTAAATTCTATGACACATTTGTTATCCTGCAACACATTTTCCTAATTACCAGAAAACCAGAATTCACTGTCATAGATCAAAATCAAGCAGTCATATCAGTATTTGATTTATCCTTTTACACTGACTCTTGGACAAAAAATAGAAAGTTTGCTTAAAATTTGGATGATTGCATCCTTTAGGCATCATTCAGTCATAACGATAGGAATCCTAGTTGTAGATCTTACTTTCATCTTAGGAGTCTTTATTTCCTTTAGAGAGATCATCATTTGTAGATCTTAGAATAGGAACTTTTCACACTTTGGATGAACCCTTGCTTCAAAAAATGTTGTCATTGAACCTAGTCATCATATCTTTTTGTCCTGTACATGAGTCCTTCCAGCTCATTAGTCTAGTTTGGGAGCTCACCTTATCTTTTATTCCTAGTCCTATGAAGGTTCCTTGTCAAAACTAAATTGAAACCTGGGTTAAGCTTTAGCTGGTAGGTAACCTCTTTTAGAATCTTCCAAAATTGATCACTTTGACTTTTGCATGTTTATACACTGTCATCCTAGAATAGCATCATTTTAGACATTCCTTATTTGCAAGAACATACCAAAAAAATAGTTGCATTCATTCTTTATTTGCAATAAAATCCCAAAAACATAGATTAGATTCATAATCATCCATAGACTTAGTTTTTGCATCGCTTGCACTTTGAGCTTACCTTGCAGTGTTGAAACAAGATCTAAAAGGAAAGAAAGAGAAAAGATGGCTTATCCAAATGACTTCACCAATCCATTCTCAAACCCCTTTTCAGGGACATATTCATTGAGACCTCACAAGAATTTGTTAGACAAATTTATTACTAGAGACACACAAGGACACACTATAGTAGAAGACATAGATTCTACTACACAAGACCCTGAGTTTTCCTCCTTTTTAGATGACTATCTAGCAAGTGATCCTCAAAGATAATTAGCTAAGTTGCTAGCAAAAGGTGCCAAGTTACCTTCTAGGTTTGAAATTTGTACCTTACAAACTGCATCTACCCAAAGGACAACCACTAAAACTACTAGTGCCACTATACCTCAAGTGACTACTGCTATACCATCTAGAGGGCCTACACAGAGTGCCTCAATAATACATACATCTCTATTTGGTACCTCTAGCTTGAAATAGGGTCTAAATTCTACCATAGGGGCATCATCATCCAATCCCTTCGGTCCTCTTGTTGGGAACAAAAGACCTAAAACGTCAACTCCTATACCAAGTGTTAATGTCACTAGTACCATACCACATACAAAAACTATACCAAGTGTCAATGTCACTAGTACTATACCACAAATTGGGATCTCACAAATGGAAAACATACCCTCCTTTCAATATGGAAGTCAATCCATCACTTCATAAATTCCAAATCAAAATCCATTCTCACATATTCTGAATCAAAATCCATTTTCACAAATTCTAAATCAAAATCCATTCATACAGATTATGAATCAAAACCCATTCACTAACACTCCAAATCAAAATCCACTTTACATACCGACACTTAACCAAAACCCATCACAAAATGTTAGATTCCAAAACACGTACATAGACCCAAACAATCCAACTAACACATCATTAATGCAAGTTGACATCCTACAGACACAAATGCATGCCCTTCAGATGGATAACATGGTAGTGTCTAACAAGAGAACCTTTTCAACAAGGTAATTATGCCCATTTCCCTTCGACAAATCATTATACATGACACCTTTCCCACATGGGTATGTTATACCAAACTTTCCCAAGTACAATGGAAAGTGAAATCTAGTCGAACACATAATGGAATTTTCCATGATGTGCATAGATGTCACATACGACCCCACCTATCTTATGAGACTCTTTCCAAGAAGTCTTATTGGAATTGCATTGGAATGGTTTTCACTTCTCCAATATGGAATAAAATTATGGGGTGAAATGGCTAAAAATTTTATTGAACACTTCTCGTTTAACGTCAACCATGAAATAAACATAGCAACCTTGTGTCACACTACACAAGATGAAGGAGAAAATTTTATCACCTTCTTCTAGAGATGGAGAACTATAACTAGCCAATGTCCTATCGAGATACCTAAGAAACAAAAGGTCACTATCTTCTAGAAAAACCTCAACTGAAAATTGAGAAGTGACTTGAGAGTACATTGTTTCACATCCTTTGCAAAACTAGTGGAAAAAGGCCTCATACTAGAAAAAGGTCTCATTAACAAAGGAGAACTCAAGACACCCAACAGAAATCCCCCTATCCAAAACACCCCTAATGACAAAAATAAATTTTGGTCTTAGAACAAAAATGTTACCAATGATGGGGTTGTTGATGTTAAAACCCTACAAGCAAGACTAGTCATTACACTTAGAGGACAAAAACCCTCTACCAACATGATCATTGTTGTCAATCAAACCCCCAACACTACCCAAAACACCCAACAACTACAACAACAAAAGAGGTTTCCAAAATATGAGTTCACTCCCTTAGGGAAACCCATTGAATCAGCCTTCAAACAACTATTGCAACACAATCTTATATAGCTTCAAGAGCTAAGACAATATGATCTAGGGAAATTCAAACCATTTTGGTGGGATGACAATGCCTTTTGTGATTTCCATAGACCCAAGGGACATAGCTTAAAATTTTTGACAACTAAAAACCATAATACAAGACTTTGTCAAGAACAAAACTATTGAAGTTGGTGGGCTGAAGCAAACATCTTCAAACACTAATCACAAGGTCTTTTTTGGTCCACCACATGACCATGGGAAATGAAAGGCCCCCAGTTCAGGTAACAAGACTGATACTGCAACCAACTACGCTAGTGTCAAGCATGATTATAGTGGCCCAATCATAAATCACATCTGAGTTGTCAATGAGAATGTCAACATGATCACCATAAATAAATCTCTTGAGTGTACTGTC
Source organism: Sequoia sempervirens (assembly GCA_007258455.2). NCBI lineage: Eukaryota > Viridiplantae > Streptophyta > Pinopsida > Cupressales > Cupressaceae > Sequoia > Sequoia sempervirens. The sequence goes on along the minus strand of VDFB02256132.1, from coordinate 53,826,005 downwards.
AACACTCACCGAACTAAGATCACTATCCAAGGCCCTCAATCACACCAGACACCATATACTTCCAAGCTACAATATAACTTACTTGACCAGCTGGGGAAGACCCTAGCCCAAATCTCTATCTTGGAACTATTGCGTATCTACCCTGATCACCGATCCATTCTAGAAAAGGCTTTACAGAGCATGAATGTCCCCAATGACCTTGATGTCAATCATTTTCAAGAGTTGGTAGGATATTTAACCAACAATCATCATGCTACCTTCTCTGAACAGGACTATGAAACCAAGAAGACAAATCATAACGACCTGTTACACCTTGAATTCCTTATTCATAAAACAAAATTTAGATGAGTCTTGGTAGATGGAGGAGTAGGGTTGAATCTTTACACTTTAAAATTGGTTAAGGCTTTAGGCTTCTCAGAAGTGTGTGTGGACACCACCAAAAGCATTGTCATTAAGGATTATGATGATGAAGAATGAAAATCAAAGGGAGTGGTAACACTCCCCATTAGAATTGGTCTTGTAGTTATTGAGGCAAAATTCCAAGTCTTGGATCTCTTCCTCCCATAAAACCTTCTGCTAGGTAGAACATGGATTCATGCTATGAAGGAAGTCCCCTCCACATATCATCAATGTCTAAAATTCCCCTACAATGGCACTAAGATTACAATAGATGGCAACCTAGATCTATTCCAATATTGTACTAATATATGAGAGATACCCCAGCGCTAGGTGCCTATAAACCAAGAAGCTTCATCATCCAATTCATCTCACTATGTTGATCCATCCACTCTTTGTAAAACATCCACTCCACCATCACTACCTTCCACTCCTAAGGTCGAGATCCAAGACAAGGGTTGTGGAGAATATCACATGAATACATCTTATTATTTTATCCATCTGGTTCCTCCTAAATCACATGGTTTACCTACAACAGATAGGAGATAATCAGTTATCACCATACACATCCCTCCAACAACAACCTTCATGAAATGGGGAGAATTGAGTAAAGAAGCCATCAACAAGGATGATGTGACCTCCTGGATATATAAAGAAGACAATGAAGCACCTCCTCCATTTGCTCATATACCTACAAATAAATATGGAAAATATTTTACCATAATGCAGAGCAAGGGATACAATGGACATAGTGGCTTAGGTTTACATCAGAATGGGAGGATTGAACCTATCATTGTTTCTAAATGGCCAAAGGGCTTAGGGCTTGGGTTTCAACCACTCTAGATTGGCATTCTTAGTACCACATCACCTTTACTAGAGGAAGTAAGTGCTAAAGATATTGAGACATCCAATGAACCATCTGATGAACCCTACTATGATTCCCCCAACCCTAACAAATATGAGTGGGATTCCCTATCCTCCATCTCTATCATGGACCTTGATAAACTGTTTGGAGAACTTGACTTAATGCTTAAATCCTCGTCAAATCTATTGAATTCCTATCCATCGAAGACTATGAAAAAAGAGGAATGGATTAAACATTACTATGAATGGTGATGTTAGATCTACACAAACACAACAAACAATCACACAATTAGTCCATTATGCAAGTTAAATCAACATTCCCCATGGAATTCATTTGAAATGTGCAAAACAAGAAATAAGTGAAGAACACAATAAAGAAAGCTATTAAATATTATTTAATGCAAGAAAAATCTCAATCCCATGGGGGAATTAGTGTCATTTTGATGTGGAAAATGGCCCTTTCCCAATCCCTTGTAATCTTTAGTGATAATTTGATGCTCCTTGGTTGAATTCCTACATAACCTAGCTATAAAAATATAAAAATGGATGAACAATGGATGAGAAAATTCAAAATTTCAAGATAATATCTTTGCATGAAGTTTTGGATCCAAAATCCAAATGAGAGCCTCTTATTTATAGATGAGAGTGATGGAGAATGAGCCAAAATGGATGAATTTGGGACAAAATACCAACCAATAGCATGAAGCCACTTGTCAACATGTGAGTGGACAAAGGTGGAGCACATTTTGGTGAATGTGCAATTAAATAAAATTAGGTGGAATTTTAAAATGGATGAAATAACAAGTTGGAGGGAGGAGAAAATGAAGTTAATGCCACTTGGCTCAAGGAAAAAGGACATGTAAGAGGTTTAAATACCTTGTTGGATGTACAAAGTCTTTTGAAGGGATTTTTCAAAATTGGAGAATATTCCCTTTTTGATGCCTTTATGAAAGTAATTGAAGATTTAATAAATAAATTGAAATTATTTTCATGAGAAAGTTGCAAAATCTAGAGGATTTAGGTGATTAAGACTAGCATTAATCAAGATTTGATTAATTAAGAGGGAGATTAGTTGATTTGACCATTTTGACTTAGAATTTTGGATTAATTTAAATCAAAATGAGAAGAAAATCAATTTAGATTTAATTAAATAAGATTTTGATTTATTTAATTAAAAGGGGATGATGCTAAATTAAATCAAATAAAGATTGATTTATTTAATTTAATAGAATGACTTTAGAGATTTAATTAAATAAAATGAATTATTTATTATGATATTGCTATCAAGATTCAACCGTGTAGTTTCGAGTCAAACTCATTGACCCATGTTTCATGAGTAGTGGTTCACCGGAACCCATCTCTCATGATAACGAATGGTCCACTTAGCACTCATTGCATCTAGGTGATGCTCACAGAGGTGAAGCACTGGTCCGTCCCGGGAGGTCACCCATCACAGTGCTGCTCCCTCAAGCAACGTGAGTTTCCTTAAGCCCGCAGTTATTCCATTTGCAAAAGTGTTGTGCCTTATGAACCATTCATTATAGAGCCCCTTTAGCTCATCAATTGATAAGTAGGAGGTATTTTTCCACAGCGTGTCAAATTATGATATTGCTAAGGATTCAACCGTGTAGTTTCGAGTCAAACTCATTGACCCATGTTTTGAGTCAACCTCCTACTTATCAATTCACGAGCTAAAGGCTCTATAATGAATGGTTCATAAGGCACAACACTTGCTGGGTTTTGCAATGGGGTAACAACTCAAGGCTTAACCTTGGAGAAAACTCCCTGGTTAAGCGCGTTTGAGTTGGAGCAGTACCAGGATGGGTGACCTCCCGGGATGGACCAGCACTTCACCTCCGTGAGCATCACCTAGATGCAATGAGTGCTAAGTGGACCATTCGTTATCATGAGATATGGGTTCTAGTGAACCACTACTCATGAAACATGGGTGAGTTTGACTGAAACTACATTGAATCTTGATAGCAATATCATAATTTGACACGTGTGGAAAAATACCTCCTACTTATGAATTATTTAATTAAATAGAGACTAAAGGATTAATTCAATAAAGTGATCTATTTAATCACAGGAGATGATGAATTAATTAGATAAATAATGATTAGCAAAGGATATGATCGGGACAAATTGGTGTTAGTAAAATCAGGATCAGGTGTATAGGATCAATCAATACATTTTTTGTGTCTACAATTACTATTGGGAATCTCTTGATCCTACTTCTTGGGAACCTAACAAATCCACTTTAGATAACTACACCTTCACACTAGGCCCACCTTCGAATCCACCTATGTCCAAGAAAAATAACAAAGAGGATTTGGTAAGAAACCTTTGTGACTATGTGAATAGCTCAACTTTTACCTTGACCACTTTGAACTTTGACACCTTCGTTGATGACATGCCCTTAGTATACCCCCAACTCATCAATTGGGACCAACAAGACACCCCTGTCTTAGACATTTTTGAGAGTGACGAAGTAATAGCTGAGTTCTTGGGACTACAGGAAGGCATACCTAGTGGGGATCATAAGCCTGGTTTTAGCATAGACTTGGACAATATGGCATATTTTGGGGAATCTATTCAACCCTCTAGTCACAAAAATATAAAAGAGAATGAAAAAGATAAAAAATATGAGTCTCTACGTGAAAATCGAAAGGCAGCTTTAGACAATGAAAAAGAAAAAAATAAGGATGCATCTGAAGGTAAAAACCTCTCTAAGGCACCTAAGGATGGAGGTTTGAACATTGTTGCTCAGGAAAATTCACCCATGTTAGTCAAAGAATCTATGGAAATCAACATAGGTACTGAGGAGAATCCTCAGCTAGTCTATTTTGTAGCATTGCTGACAGAAATAGAGCAGCCCAAATTCCACAACTTCTTTATGCAAGGATAGATCAATTTTACATGGTCATATGATGACATGCCTGGGCCGGATCCTGAACTTGTACTACATCATTTTCCCTTATAACCAAGTGTAAAACTAGTGAAACAGAAATTGAGGAAAATATACCCACAGATTGCTCTATTAGTCAAGGTTGAATTAAAGAAATTGTTGGACGTTGGCTTCAATAGATCAATTGACTATGCAGATTGGATTTCCAATCTTGTAATAGTCAAAAAACCAATAGGGGGCATCCGCATATATACAGATTTTAGAGATATCAACAAAGCATGTCCTAAAGATGACTTTCCCCTACCGAACATTGACATGGTTGTTGAATTAATAGTAGGATACAAGATGTTATCCCTTATGGATGGATTTTCAGGGTATAATCAGATCAAAATTGCAACTGAAGACCAACCTAAGACAACTTTCACCTATCCATGGGGAACATATTGTTGGAATGTCATGCCCTTTGGACTCAAAAATGCTGGAGCAACATATGAACGAGCCATGATGACTATTTTTAATGACCTCATACAAACTCTTATGGAGTACTATGTCAATGATTTTATAGCTAAATCAGTGACAAGAGTTGATCATTTATAGGTTTTAGACAATATTTTTCAAAGGATAGAAGAGTATAAAGTGAGGCTAAATTCGAAGAAATGTGTGTTTGGCATGAAATCAGGAAATCTTCTGAGATATATCATTTCTAGATGAAGCATTGAAGTGGATCTAGCCAAAGTGAGAGAAATAATAGACATGCCTCCACTAGCTAATCTCAGTCAACTAAGGACACTACAAGGGAGATTGCAATCCATCAGAAGATTCATAGTGCAGTTAGCAAATAAGACACATCCTTTTCAACATTTACCATTTGTGTGGATAGGTGAGTTCTAGTAAGCTTTTCAATTGATCAAATAGTACCCACTCACACCATCAGAATTAATGCCACCTATTGAGGGACAACCATTGATTCTCTACATTTTAACCACTACCTTAGCATTAGGAGCATTGCTTGCACAAAATGACAATGAGGGTCATGAAAGGGCAGTATACTATATCAGCCACACTTTGGTAGGTTATGAGCCCAATTACAGTACCATTGAAAGTGCATGTTTTGCAGTAGTATTTGCTACTTAAAAACTTGGACACTACATGCTAAACCATCAAATCATGTTGGTTGCAAATATAGATCCTCTAAAATATCTCCTAAGCAAGGTAGCATTAACAAGATGGCTGGCTAAGTGGGTAATGGTACTTAGTGAGTATGATAGCTAGCACATAGAAATAAAATCTATCAAAGGAAAAGTCATTGTTGATCAATTGGTTGATGCACCAATACAAGAAAATCACCCTTTAGTTGTAGATTTTGCTAATGATTCTATATTCACCATTGACATGAGCATGACATGTAAATTATACTTTGATGGGTCCCACACCAATCATGGCTTAGGGGTTGGTATATTGTTTATCACACCACAAGGTGACTCTATTCCTAAGCCATTTAGGATTTCCTTTCCATGTACTAACAACATAGTAGAATACAAGGCTCTTGTGATAGGATTACACATGGCCATCAAATGGAAGATCAACAACCTATAGGTTTATGGTGACTCTCAACTGGTAATCAGGAAATGATGACTATGAGACTAAGGATGAAAAGCTTACTCCCTACAAATGCATGGAAGATATTTTTAAAGAATATTTTTGCAAGGTGGACTTTCATCAAGTACCTCATGTTCTAAATACGGCAACAAACACCATGGCAACTATTGCTTCACTCTTGGACATACCTAGCAATGTGCCTAAATTCGAGGTAATAAACCTTTGTGACTATGTGAACAACTCAGCTTTTACCTTGACCACTTTGAACTTTGACACCTCTGATGATGACATGCCCTCAGTATACCTCCAGCTCATTGATTGGGACCAACAAGACACACCTGTCTTAGACATTTTTTAGAATGACAAAGCAATAGTTGAGTTACTAGGACTACAGGAAGGCATACCTAGTGGGCATCATAAGGATGGTTTTTCCATAGACTTAGACAACATGGCATATTTTGGGGAATATTTTCAACCCTCCAGTCACAAAATAAGAAAAAGAATGAAACAGATAAAAATGATGAGTCTCTAGGTGAAAACTGAAAGGCACCTCTAGACAATGAAAAAGAAACAAATAAGGATGCATTTGAAGGAAAAAAACTCTCTGAGGAACCTAAGGATGGAGGTTTGAACATTATCCCAATTGATCAAGAAAATTCACCCATATTAGTTGAAAAATCTATGGAAATCAACATAGGTATCGAGGAGAATCCCCGACTAGTCTATTTTGTACCATCATTGACAGAAACAAAGCATCCAGAATTCCACAACTTCTTTATGCAAAGATAGATCAATTTTGTATGGTCATATGTTGACATGCCTGGGTTGGATCCTAAACTTTTACTACATCATTTTCCCTTACAACCAGGTGTAAAACTAGTGAAACAAAAATTGAGGAAAATGCACCCATAGATTGCTCGACTAGTCAAGGCTGAATTAAAGAAACTGTTGGATGTTGGACTCATTAGATCAATTGACTATGTAGATTGGATTTCCAATCTTGTACCAATCCCAAAACCAACATGGGGCATCCACATATGTACATATTTCAGAGATATCAACAAAGAATGTCCTAAAGATGACTTTCCCCTGTTGAACATTGACATGATTGTTGACTTAACAATAGGATACGAGATGTTATCCCTTATGGATGAATTTTTGAGGTATAATCAGATCAAAATTGCAACTGAAGACCAACCTAAGATAGATTTCACCTATCCATGGAGAACATATTGCTAGAATGTCATGCCCTTTGGACTAAAAAATGCTAGAGCAACATACCAACGAGCCATGACAACTATTTTTCATGACCTCATACACACTCTTATAGAGGAAAAATTTGATGATCTTATAGCTAAATTAGTGATAAGAGATGATCATTTATAGGTTTTAGACAAGATTTTTCAAAGGTTAGAAGAGTATAAAGTGATGCTAAATTCAAAGAAATGTGTGTTTGGCATGAAATCAGGAAAGCTTTTGGGATATATCATTTGTAGACGAGGCATTGAAGTGGATCCAACCAAAGTGAAAGAAATTATAGGCATGCCTCCACCAGCTAATCTTAGTCAACTAAGGAAACTACAAGGGAGACTACAATCCATCAGAAGATTCATAGTGCAGTTAGTAGATAAGACACATCCTTTTCAGCATTTACTTAAAAAAGGAGTACCATTTGTGTGGACAGGTAAGTGCCAAGAAGCTTTTCAACTAATCAAACAATACCTACTCACACTACCAGTCTTAATGCCACCTATTGAGGGACGACCATTGATTCTCTACATTTCAGCCATTACCTTAGCATTGGGAGAATTTCTTGCAGAAAATGACAATGAGGGTCATGAAAGGGTAGTATACTATATCAACCACATTTTGGTAGGTTATGAACTCAATTACAATACCATTGAATGTGCCTATCTAGCAGTAGTATTTGCTACTCAAAAAATTAGGCACTGCATTCTAAACCACCAAATCATGTTGGTTGCAAACATAGATCCTCTGAAATATCTCCTAAGAAAGGAAACATTAATAGGATGACTAGCTAAGTGGGTAATGGTACTCAATGAGTATGATATCCAGTACATAGAAATAAAAGCTATCAAAGGACAAGTCATTTATGATCAATTGGATGATGCACCGATACAAGCAGATCACCCTTTAGTTGTAGATTTTCCTGATAAGTTTATATTCACCATTGATATGAGCACAACATGGAAATTATACTTTGATGGGTCCCACACCCATCATGGCTCAGGGGTTGGTATATTGTTTATCACACAATAGGATGACTCTATTCCGAAGTCATTTAGGATTTCCTTTCCATGTACTAACAACATAGCAGAATATGAGGCTTTTTTGATAGGATTATGCATGGCCATCAAATGGAAGATCAAGAACCTATAGGTTTATGGTGACTCTCAACTTGTAATCCGACATGTAAATGATGACTATGAGACTAAGGATGAAAATCTTGCTCCCTAAAAATGCATGGAAGATATTTTTAAAGAATATTTTAACAAGGTGGACTTTCATCAAATACCTCATTTTCTAAATAGGGCAGTAGACGCGATGGAAACTATTTCTTCACTCTTGGACATACCTAACAATGTTCCTAAATTTGAGTTTTTGGTAGAACAACTTTTGGTCCTTGCCTATGACATCCTAGATTAAAAAATGGTGTGTGAGATTGTTGGTCCCAATTTCCCATGGTATAAAAACATGTATGACTACCTCCATGCCAAGATCATACCCCTTGAACTTTCCAATAACCAATGTAGGGCATTTCTCCGCAAATCAGCCAAGTATACCATCGTCAGAGATACGCTTTATTGGCATGCCTTAGATAATACCCTATTGAGATGTCTCAATACTAAAGAAGCACAAGCAACCTTGCGTGGGGTACATGAGGGTATATGTAGATCCCATTCTAGTAGTCCTATCTTATCTAAGAATATTATGAGACTAGGTTATTATTGGCCTACCATGGAAAAGGACTCATATATCTTTGTCAAGAAATGTCATCAATGTTAGGTACATAGATACTTGATACATGTACCAACATAGGAGTTTCATCCCATAATGTCACCATAGACCTTTTCCCAATGGGGACTCGATCTCATAGGCAAGATACATCCCACATCCTCCAATGGCCATAAATTCATTATTATTGCCACTGAGTATTTTACCAAGTTGATTGAGGCTATTCCCATGACCTACATCACCGACACATAGATTTGTAAGTTTATCCTAAACTATATCATTTTTCGGTATGGTCCCCCTCAATCCATAATCACAAATAATGGTCATCTATTTAATAACCAAGAAGTTCATCATCTCTATGAAGAGTTCCACATCTAACACCATTTTTCCACCCCATATTACCCACAAGGTAATGACCAAGTTGAGGCATCTAATAAAACAATCATCAGAATCCTCAAAAAGACTATCAATGATGTCGGTCATGATTGACATTTACAACTTAATCCAACCTTATGGGCTTACTCCACAAGCATTTGTACTCCCACTGGTGCCACTCCATATTCCTTAGTATTTGGTTCTGAGGCCATCTTGCCTATTGAGGTTGAGATTCCTTCCCTAAGGGTATCTTTGAAAGGGCATATTGACGATGAAGAGTACCATGTTTCAAGACTACATGAGCTATAATTCCTATATGAATGAAGAAAAAAGGCATTAGATCATCTCCAAGAATATCAAAATTGTCTTTGTCGCAGCTACAACAGAAAGGTCTTGAATAGAAAATTTGGCATTGGTGACCTAGTCTTAGTGGAGAATCCAAAGAATCAAGCTGAAAGAGAAAAACAAGGAAAGTTTGAACCAAACTGGTTAGGACCCTACATTGTCACATAAGCCTTTGGATTAGGAGTATATCAATTCTCTACTCCTAAAGGAGAACCATTGTCAACACCTATTAATAGTCTTCATTTGAAGAAGTTTTATCCATAGCTTATGAGAGCCTTGTCTTAATTATCAAAAATACAAAAAAAAATCAAAAAATCAAAAAAATCGTTACCTAGGTGAAAACATGGCAAACAAGTGTCTTGGTAGCATCAAAAAAATCAAAAATCAAGAAAACAGTAAAGAGAAATAAGTTGTCCAGTAGTGAAAACTACTTCAGTGGTGCTTTGGATAAGTAACATGGTGAAAAACTAGCAAACAAGTGCCATGTGTAGTTGACTCTACTCTTTTGTCTACCATAATTCTAATCTAACTTCCTTGTACATACCACCTATCCCTATACATGAGTCAGAACAATCCTTGTCTATGACTATCTTTTTTTAGCAAGTGTATGACCTTGCACACCTCAATCTATCTCATATCATGGTGTTTTTCTCCATTTGTATTAGTTACTGCCCAATGATGATTTAGTGCAAGGCCTATTGTGATTTGGAAAAACATCAAAGATTGCTAATACTAACATCCATTGTCTTTTATTATTTATTTCTTTTCCCACTAACATTTATTCTTTCTTGCATTATGATGGAGTCCTGTGACACACAAAAAAATAAAGCATCCTGCATATGAATTCATGTTAGAAACATCATGTAAATATCATACATTGTAAATAATACATATATTTTACATTTAAAAAATAGAAAAATATAGGCATCTATCATATCTAGGAAACCATGGCATAATAGGAAATTCACCATCATAGATCATCAAATGTATAGCATCACATGTAGATAGCATTTTAAATGCATATATCACATTGCAACTCATAATCATGAACATCAAATCCATACATAACATCCATCAATACTGTAAAAGTAAATGCATACATCATCACATAAGAATAAACATCACATCATAAGCTGCATAAAACCTCCTAAAGTAGATATGATCATCCATAACATATGCATATCATATAGATGATAACATATCATATAGAACACATGCATAAATAAAAGACTGCATAATCATAAGTAGAACTGCACATCATAGGAATCACTACCAAAATCATATATATATCACTCAAAAAGTGTCACGTCACAATGTCATAATGTATCAATAAAAATAAAGCTTGCAGGCTCTATGATCAAAGTACAATGTATAATGAATAAATATCAGAATATGTCTCTATCTGGAACTCCCATTACTCCCATGTGGAAAATGTGGAGGCTATTGATGGCAAGATCCTGATGACCAGTGTGTAGAAGGAGGCTTGTCATATGGCCTGATCCTATGAGGTCCCATGACCTCCTCTATACTCTGAGTCCTACTTTGAGTCCTGCTTTGTGACCTACTACTGTGTTTTTGAGAATAACTAGGAGCCTATATCTCAATAGGAACCTCTCCCTCATATAGATCCTTGTAGTAAGTCACTCTTTCACCATGTTTGACTAACTCCTGAGTGAAAGTTGTAGCTGGCCTAGTGCAAAGAGCTGTAAACTCTATAAATCTTTGCTCAGTCTCTTGTCTTCGAGTTATGGCTTGATCCCTAACCATATAAGCGCTATCTCTCTCCATTAGTAGGGAGTCCCACTTTGCCATCAATGCCCTCATCCTCTCCTCCATAGACTCTACTCTAGCCTATAGATCTACTACCTATTGATCGATAGGACCTGTATCCTCCTATCATGGCCAATCTCCCATATCATCATCCCACTCCTCCAAGATCCTATCATGAAGCTCCCTCTCCTGATCTCCCATCTTCTCCTCATCATTTTCCTCATATCCTGCAAGCATACCAAGAGAATCTATCTCCTCCTCTCCTCCAACAACCTCCTACTCTGCATGATCCTCAATGATATCCTCCTCTACTACATGCTCCTCCCCACTAACCTCACCACCAACATCCTCATCTCCCCTACCAACCTCCAACATGGGTATATCCTCCCCCTCCCCCTCCTCCTCATGAACAAGTGAAAAATGTGGGCCTCTACCTCAGTGACCTCATCGACCCATACCACCACCTCTCTAACATCCTCCTCCTCCATCTCCACCATGACCTCTCCCACCTCTATCACCTCTACCATCATGACCTCTACCTCTACCATGCCTACCCTGAGATCCTGTACCACACCTCTCCACAGGTGCATCCTGCTCTAGAATGGTAAAGGGAACTATCCTATGACTAGCCCACTAGATATCATATGCCACTGTTATGCTAGGATCTATAGCTTTGCCTCTCCATCCCCACTAAAAAAGTTGTAGTGCATCAACATTAGCCTTAGTTGTAGCAATGGGAATCTCTAGTCCCCACAGAGTAACCTTCCTAGACGATCATGCAAACTCTGCTCGGGCTCATGGCTCATCCTGAACCTCGCCTAACAGTCTAAGGACTCTGTCTAGAAAATGCATCTCAATAATGTGAACATATGAAACTGTCTGACCAATCAAATACTAAGTCTATCAATAGAACAATAAATCTCGATCCTCATCTGGCCACTGAGCACAATCCATGTATAGCCTCTAGATGAACTACACCATAGTGTTAATGTCATGTTTATAATAACCTGTGTCACCTACATGTTTATGGGTGTTTTCCCCCACATATTAGAAGGAATAAGGAGACCCCTACTCTAGCTCAACTATAACAGGTGGACAGAATATAGCAATGTGTTCCCACGTCCATACCATCAGTAGTGTGGTACCATAGCTCATCAAGTGTTCCTCTCTATAGGCTATATCATGAAATGAAAATATAACATTGCAAGAAAACATGGTCCCCATGCATACACCACCCATCTCTCCAACATACCTACTAACATCTCCCCCATCCCATAAGAAATCCATGACCTCTGTAGTTAGGCAAAACTATGCCCCTAATCAATGTACATAATATATAATCTATCCTATCATATCTACCAGCTAGGATATTCCATCTAATCTCATAATGATCTATGCCTAACTATCTAATATCATCATGTGGGTAATATCTACACATCTCACTGAAACCCCTCTATGTATCATACATAACTTTGGCACCCCTAATCGACAACCTCAAAATCCTATATACATCCTCTAACATAACAGTGGCCTCACCTATAGGTAGATGAAAAGATGTCTTAGAGTTCCAACGCTTGCAGAGAGCAGTTAGAAAACCTCAGTTTGTTCAAATAGTGGGCATATAGGTAACATGATGCAAACCCACGTTCCAGAGGAACCGTCTCTCCCCACTCTATAGTTGATCTCAAAAATAAAAATTCAATGGTCTAGAATCCCTCATGTAAATTGGATCCAATACAACCTGTAATGGAATAATGCATATCTGGTGTCAGAAAACAAATAACCTTTTACACTCCAAAATTTTAAAAGAAATTTCTAGCCAAATGCATCATTTTCTATCAAATGTGTTGTACAATATCAATTGCGTCATTTCAGTTTGTAAATGTGTCAAAACTTCTCACATGCGTCAAACAATAATGCATATGTGTTCCTTTTATGCAAATGCATGCAAAAAAAACAATTCCAAATCAACCATGCAAATGTGTATCAAACATGCAAATGTGATGCAAAACTTGATATGCACTACTATTCCTAACAAATGCATTGCAAAACTACATATGTGGTCCACAAATTATCAAATGTGTTTATTTAATTATATGCCTACCCTACCCTGGACTTGATTCTACAAATGTGACATTCTGATGTCAAGTACATTGATTATGCATGCATATGCGGTGATTTAAAAGGTGACACATGAGAAAAAATTGAATTAAATGCCTAAAAGTGTGTGAAATTAAAAATTTCAAAAGACAGTTTCTGACTACTTACCAGAGGTCTTGTGTCTGTAGAGCATCTAAATGTTCAAATCTAATATTCATGATGCTATGAGTGTGGAACTGGAAACATGGTTGCAAAGGGCTCCAAAGAAAAACTCACAATTTTTAAACTTGAGGGGTGAAAATGAATTGGATTTCCACTCAATTCTATTTATACCTAGGGTTTTGGAGGGATTTTTTTTCCAAACCTTGTGTATTAGGTCTCGACCTCCTACAAGGATCTCCTAACTAGGCTTCTATAGCCATGATTTAGAGACTGGACATCTAACTTGAATAGCTATTCGACCATCATGGAGGTGCATTTAACTTTTCAACCTAGGAACGTATACTTGAAATGGGACAGCACTGTATGTGCACTAGGAATTCCTAAGTAACCATCTCTATCCTATGGCTAAGAAACACACAATACTGAAAGTAAATTGCAAGAAGTAAATAAAGAAAAGGCTAAGCATTAACCAATGACTATGCTAAACTGAGATGCATAACAAAATAAATATCTAGGCGAATAGACATGAAATTACTATTTATTTTGGCTGCATGAACAGACATAGAATGGACTTCCAATGGCTATAGGAATAGTCAATACCAAATTTTGAACTAAGTATATAAATTAACACTAAGATAATTACTTTAAGAAAAGGATTACTCACCAAGTGGGCCCCCTTGGATGAGTATCCACTAAGAATAATGCAAACTAAAATACTCAAATTCAGATTATCATCTCATTCATTAAAAATTATGTAAAAACAGAGTAATTAGCATGGTTGTATAGAAAAATAGAGAATGCTCAATACATCAATATCATCTTCCAACAAAACAATAACTAAGGGCTGAACTCCTCCAGAAGGAGATTCAAATCTAGATTTATTCAACTAGCTACATAGGGCGGTCCACTCCCACTAACTAGGAAGACGCCATTTAGGGAAAAGAGTGGCAGAGTGGTTATGCCTGCAGGAAGTCCAGTTAGACATGCATGCCCAAACATGGACTCAACACTGCAGTAACACCCGCTATTGCTCAATGCCATAAATGCAAGGTGATTACAATTGTCTGTCGTGGGGAATCTACCATCGTCACTCCTTAGTTGACTTCTTTGAATGATTCCCCTACATGGTCATCCATCAGTTTCCTTTCCCAACTTAGCATCCACCAATTGTGTTTTGCATGGCAATGCCAGTACGCATAATAATTGCACATCTAAAATCACCTTAGAGAACATTCATCAATCACATGCAAAACTAATATAGATAATCTACATAATATGTTTAATTCCATTGAAACTTCACAAGGATAGGATAAACCCATTGTCAACGGTTTGAGGGAAACATTATACAAAATATTAACATTGGATAACTAAAGTTAATGGTAATGCCAGCAAATGAACCATAAATTCTACCCAAGTTTTAACCAAAAACTAGGCTCATCATTGAGCACACCATTTTCCAAATTCTAATGACCATTTCACCTATCAAACTTTTCCAAAACTGATTTCTTTCACCACCATCAAATTTCTAGCTATCAAATTGACTAATCATGACTATTTCCAAATTTTTTGGAATTTTTTGAAAATTGTCAATTTTCCCGAGGAGGCATACCTTAACTTATTCCACACTAGGGCATGACTAGGGCATGTTTCTGATCGATTTTCTTTGACAAAATGCTGAAATGACATTGTATCAAAGAGGGGCAAAATGTAAACACTAAAATTTTGCCTAAACATGTGACTTCAATTTCTTCATAATTCGTACCATCATCTGTCATGATTAAATAATGTAAATTATTTAATTATTTTCTAAAGTCCTTTATTCTTCTATTAATTAAATATTATTTATTTAATTAATTCATTTTAACATTTATTCTACTATTAATTAAATAACTTTAATTATTTAATTAATTCATATTATCTTTATTCAATCCTGATTAATTAAATAAATATTCTTTATTTTATTACATCGCTAATTAACTTTATCTTCTTTCTAAACTTAAATAAATTCTTATTTAATTTATTCTTATCATACCTTCCACTATAATTGAATAAATACTTTATTTATTTAATTATTCATTAATCTTTTCTTCAGTCAATTAAATAAATCTTAATTTATTTAATTTAATCCTTAAATGTCGAATGTTGAATTAAATAATCATTTAATTCATAAAAACTTATTCTGGACATATTCTTCTATATTTATATAATTGCTTAAGTTATCTAATTATTCATTTCCACTTGACTTGAGATCTATTTAAATCAGTCAGCCATCTCCTAATTTAACGTCTGATTGTCTCTGACAAATGGACTCTCTATCTTAACCAGTTAGTTATCTAGTTTTAATTCTTGTGAATGTAGATCCATATTAATTAAATAACTTTATTTAATTAATTAATCTATTTATGCATTCAAGCAGATCGTTTCCTTTATTCTATATTTATTATTTTCATGCAATCATTATTCTTCTAATTTTTGAATGCTTTCAACTAAATATTAAATCATTATTTAATCTTGAACTCTATCTTTTAGGTTTTATCACTTACGTCACTACTGACACTAATATCAATGCATGTCGAATCTTTTAATCTGAATTGTCCATCCATCTTTTAATATGAGCCTGTCATTTGAAAACCCTATTTTCTATAAAATGGCTTAATCTTCATCATTGTCTCTCCTCCAAAAATCTGATGACTTTTATAGCACTTGTTTTATAATCTTCGATACTTCGCTATTATCACATCTATCAAGGCTATACTTGCGCACATATTGAAAATTTGAGGGCAATAGTATCATCATGGTGAAATGGAGAAGGACAACATAGGTTATTCATGGAACTATATTGATGCTTGGTGAGATCTTTCCATTTGTTCTTTCCTTTGTCCTTTGTTGTTTAGCTTTAGTTTACATTCAAGTTTAAATTGCATGTTATTGCTTTAATCTTTCTTGTTTTCATGATGTTACACTTTACATTTATTTTATCTCATCTAGACACATTACATCCACATCACATCAATGTTTGAATTTTTACATTGCATTTTGGCCTCAATCTTGTCTCCTTTTAGCTGAAAGAACCTAGAAGGACCACAAACCATTTGGGTTGCCAAAATATTTGTTTACATTTTGGTGAACCTAACTTTAGAGCCTTTTTACTTTTGATTTCAAGTTCATTTGCATCTTAGGTTTACCTTGCATCAACATTGCATTAAGTTTTGCATTGTTTTGCATCCTAGGTTTTTTGAAAATTGCATTAGTGAAAAGATCATATAACTTTCATTTTTGCATTTCAAATCATTTAAGAACATTGAAATTTTGTATTTGCATCATAATTTTGTATAACACAATCCAAAAAACATAAAATTGCATTTAGAATTTATCAAAAAACTCAAAAAAAAATCAGCCCTAGACTCATTCACCATTCTGGGTGAATTAGTCCAGTTGCACATTCTGCATGCACTTTCTAGCATTTTCTGGGCATTTTTTGCATTTTTGTTTTTTGTTATTACATCTCTATTAACAATTTCTATAATTTATGTTATTAGCATTTTATTACTCCTAGTTTGCAATAGTAGCCCTTGTGTGAGTGTTTGTTGCCCTATTGATAATAATTTAGTGAGAAGAAGTTCATGAATCATGGCATCCCATGATAACACACTCATTGTGGACCTTGGGTTGTCTCAAACTACTACTCCTGGTGTTGACAATAATGCATTAGGCATGGATCCCACCTTTAGAAATACTTTTCCTTTCAATAAAATGCAAGTTCACACACAAAAAAATCACGTTCCGCAAGAAAAAATCATTAACATTCATAAGGATCTAGCACATTTGCAACAAAAAATCTATCTTGAAAACATTTCAACTATTGCAATTCCTACTATAGACAAAATGAATCATTTGCTTGAATGTAACGAAGGGTTAGACGTTATGAAAAAAATTGTTGAGATATACCATAAACACATTCCTTCCACCTCTAGTACATCTCAACCAAAAAACACTGTGGTTAGTCACAAATGACCTCACATTCTTCCCCCTTTGACTATAGCATCCATACCTACCTATACCACCCCCCAAGTCACAACCATGATGAAACATGTTAGCAATGTGATTCCTTCCTCAACTATTCCTGCTAGCATTCCTAATTCTTCTATGGCATCAAATGTTTTCTACTCTTCCACCATGCCATCTATTAGCATTCCATTCACTTTCCCTACAACTACATACACTCCATCACCACTATCTCTTCCACCTCATACCACTTATGCTGACCCTCTCATCACACAAATCTTTCAAAGTGTCTCCTCCATGCAACAAAAAATATCCACCATAAGTCAAATTCAAAATGCTCCACCCACCTATTATGTCCATAGTAGCCCATTATCTTTGGAAATATTAAGAACACCAATTCCACAAGGATTTGAGATACCTATATTTGAGAATTACGGAGGGAAGGGTGATCCTACTAATCATGTTAATACCTACACAACCTTATGTAGTGACTTTTTTCTTGGTGATAAACTATTAGCCATACTGTTTCCTAGGACCTTAAAGGACATTGCCTTGGAGTGGTTTTCATCCTTACCAAACAATTCAATTCATTCATTTAATGAACTCGTTGATGCATTCATAAATCATTTTCAAGTGCACATGACTCCCAAAAATATATTGGCTAATCTAATGAGATGTAAACAAAATGTGGATGAAAAAGTAACTAATTTCATCTCACACTATCAGTCACTCTATGACCAAATCAATGTCAAGGTTCATGATCCACATCTCTAAAAGATGTTTATTAAAAATTTACAAAGTCACATCCAATATAAATTGACCATAATGAAATTTCCCTCTTTCATGCATTTATGTAGAGCCCTTTGTGAATATCACAATTCGATTAGTAGTCATGATGCCTAGTCCACTACTAACCCAAATGAAAAATTTGAACCTATCACTTCAAAAAAATCACAACCATTTTGAAAAACAAACAAAGGATTCTTACAATTCAACTCCCCTCCTCAACAACCACCTCAACCCATCAACAACCAAGTAAAAATTGTTAAAGCTACAATACCTTTTACTTATGGAGATCCAAAGCAATAGTTTACACCTTTACTAGACACTCTTCATAACATAATGTCCCAATTATTGCAGCAACAAGTGATTACTTTACCTACTATTAAACCATTGGATCCAACTAAACCTTTTCCTACAACCTTTCAACCCAACGCTTATTTCCATTATCATAGACAAAATGGACATGACATAGAAAAATGTAAGCATCTTAAACACATAGTGCAAGACCTCATTGATTTTGGCTATTTATCCATTTCAGATATTAGTGCTAAAGGAAATCCATCTATTGCCCCACCCAATCAAAATTTGAAAATTTTTACTGTTGACACCAAAATTTGATGAGGTAGCAATACCTTATGGGAAACTCAGTTTAAGGGGGACCTTTTGTGCTAAACTGGGTAACCTCCAAATTTTTAGAGAAGTTGACTTCTTCTATATTGGGGGTTTGGAAAGGGAAAAGGAAACAAATATAATAAAATGAAGTCTAACCTAAGGCGATGCACCAAGACTTAATGATAGGCATGATAAATCATAGACCTAAGGGCCTAAATGGTGTTGTAGTGTTTCAGAACATCGGAGACTCAAGATGATAGCATAGAAAATTCATTTATTGACATTAAATAACATTGCATACATTCCTACTACCAAGAAGAGTCATTAGACATGATCTAGGTAAGAAAACTTGCATCAACATATATAGAAGTTCTTAAATGAATTGTCCAGACAATAAAAAGCATAGTTTACAGTTTGATCAAATAGCATGAAAAATAGAAAGGTCGAACAATTGGCACAATCTGAGAGTTTTTGCAATCAAATAAAATAGCAATAAAGTCCTAGTGTCTTTAACTAAAACTAGTGTTTTCCTCAAATTTTGGACCCTTTTCTCATAACAGAGAAAGTATATATAGTAGGAAAACCTCCCACCACTTCGGAGAGTAGTAACAGAAAAGATTTCACAATCCCTAAAAATGATGCTTGAATTAGAATATTCCCAAGGCCATTACAACAAAAATGATCTGGAATAAAGCATCCAGTCATTCCAGGCACAGGTATGTCTTCTGCAAATGATGGCGGTGGTCCTAGCAAGGCCTGATCAGATAAGTGTCACCCCCTTGTGTGAATGATTATGACACGCAGCGACCAATAGCATTATTTGGTTCATCTAGTCCATTGCCCGAATATGAGATCTGCTGGTTAGGCACGTGGCAGCCTTTCGCTGCCCATATGAACCTCTCTCCCCTCGCCGCTGAGGACTTTCGCTAAAGCTACATGTGTCAAACCAGCAAAGCCTTCACTAACAATGGAGGGAACGATCATCAGCTGGGCACAATAGAGACACATGGCAGCATTTCGCTACCCGCAGTTGCTACTCCATCTCTGTGCTAAAAGATGTACGAATGGTAGACACGTAGCAAGTATACACATAATACAACAACCATGGGGCCTGCTAGAACCTTTTAGGAATGAGGGATTTGTGGCAGCCTTTCGGAGGCTGACGAGACAACAAGAAAACATGACAAAAAAACCCATAGCTGCAACACATGGAAGCATAGCGGAGCTTGCTGAGATGCGAAAGGAACGTCGAGTCTTAGAGTTGCAAAGAGTAGACACATGGAGCGACAAAGAAAAACTTTGATAAAATGCCAAGTTGACTCTGCAAAGCACAGGCCGATGCATAGAGGAAAAATACACCTAAAGGGAGCTAGTTAAATATTTACTAACAAATTTTGGCGACTATAAGGGGCGTTTCGACTAAGGAATGAAGAACCCAAAATTCCTCTGGTTTTTAGGCCAAAGTGCCTTATCCATTGGGACAATGGAGTCAGAGATTGGAAAGAGTAGCCTGCAGAGGCAACCATTCATCCTCTGATAGTTTCACTATGCTCCACAAATTATCCTGTGCTCCACTTAGATCAATAGTTTTTTTGTAAGGTAGTGCATTGGGTAAACTAGCTCCCTCTTCACAATGAAATAGTAGTTGTGCAAATGGATGAATGACTCCCTCAATGTTGGTTGTCATGGGAGGATCACTAAAATCCCTAAAAGCCTCCTGATCATCTTCCCTCTCTTTTATCCTTTTTGCAATCTCCTCGACCATGGCAATAGAGCCATCTTCAAGGAATGGGGACGGAAAACCCATCCTGTTTAACTTGGAGAAACTTCCCCATATGTTTTCCAGTGTCTTACTCAAAATAGTCATAGCTGCTTTAGTTCGCTGGAAGGTGGAGTGGCAATAGATGAACTTATTTTTCATTTGAGCAACAACATCTCGATCTCCAATATCCACTCTAGCAAGACTCTCATCAAAGACCGAGTATAGCTTGGTGAGTAGATATTTTGCTTCAGGAACCTTCTCCAAGATGAACAGTGGGAACTGCTCAATCATATCATGGGCCTCCTAGCTCATCTTTGATGCCTTGGTGATGAATTAGAGGGTAGGCTGCAGTGTTACGCAAAATGTTTTAATTTTTTCCCAGTGGAAAATGTACAATTGCCTAACCAGTGAAATGATTTCTAACTGTGTAGGTGGAGGCAGGAGAGAACTTTTAAGAGAAGCAATCTCCTCATCTCTTGAAATAATGGCTTTAGCTAATTCTACCCTTTTCTTTTTCTCGTACACTAGCTGTTCTGCAGAGCTGCTCATTTATTTATTCCAATTCTCCTTGGCTTAGGAGTGATTTGCTAAGTGCTCATCAAGAGAATACTTTGTCTCTTAGAGTTCTTCCTCTAGTTGAGCTTTTAGGCCCTTAAATTTAGCCTCTTTTTCTTGTATTTTTTTCTCATATTAAGCTTGTTGGTGCTCCAACACTTCATTTCTTTGCGCCATTCCTTGACTATACTCAAGGCGAAGCCACTCCAATTATTCATTCTTTTGTTGCAGATTTTGTTCTACCTCCTGATTCTTAGAGCATAGCTTTTTTATCATGGAAGGTTTGACAACCTGAGTCTTCACAAGTTCACCCTGAAGTCTATTCCTCTTGTCCTCCACTGCTAGGACCCTTTCCATCATACAGGCAACATCTACCTCAAGGGCTTTCTCCTTTTTCTCCAAAAAATTAACCCTTTCCTTTGCCACTTTAAGCTACTCATCCTTCTTCTTTAGCTGGCGGCCAGTTTTGAGGAAGTTGGAAGTGACTACTCATTGCGTTTCCTCCATGATTTCAACCTTATCTTGTGGTCAAGCCACCTTCATGTTAAGTCCTACTACATATATCTCATAATATTCTGGGTGCATTTCCCCCTGAGGCTTGCTTACCCTCGAGTACATGGTCACAAACTTCAATTCTTGTTGGGCCTCATCATAAAGAATCTATATTTTTTACTCGGTAGAAGCACTGCATCTTTTTCCCTGCACTTTCGCATTCTACTTGCGTGTTCCTACCTTCCATAATCAATCTGTACTATAAATTTGGTTGGTGATGAAACTAGTCCACCTACGAAAGGAACACCAGAAGGTAGGGCATAGGGATAGGTAACCTTCATAGGCACGGGCATTTGTTTCTTCTAGAGAGTGATAGTTTGTGGGGAGAAGTGGGGCACATTCCATAGTTTGGGTTGAGGCCCAATAGCAGGGCTAGTCATTTCTAATGACTGAATTGGTGAATTAGCCATAGGAATCATTGGCTGGGATGGTCGAGGAGTTGTCAATGGGGTGTCAGCCTGTTGTGATGGAAGAAGATCTACAATAATAGAAAAATTATAAGGGGCACTCACAGGGTGTATGCTTTCTGAAAGCGAGGCGAGGAGAGTCTGAGCGACAACGACAGGTGTAAGGGTCCATGGAGGATTAAGGACAAGAAAAGTGGTTTGCAAAAATTGGGCGAAACCTCCTGAATATGTTGGATTAAAAGTGGAAGGCAGAGGGCCAACACTCATAGTAGGGATCACTAGTGAGATAGGGGCAGATACCAAGGAATGAGAAGCAAGGGAAGAAGGAGTGAATTTTACCTATTGACTGGTCGATGGGGGCTCCAAAATTGTCAGCGACTCCTCCTTAGCCTTAGGCTCCTGGCTAGCTACAAGCACTTTTTTTCCTGCGGATTCTTGCGAACCCTCTTCGATAATGCTCTTCGTGCACTGTCATTTCATAGGTGGGGTCTCTTGAGCTTCGACATTCATCGACATTTGTTGCAGTGATAACTTGGCTGGTCTAGTAGCCCAAGTGAGTGTATGTAAGCCCCTTTATATATTAAAGTGCATGTTCATGGCCACATAGGCAGGCTGTCTGGGGCATTTCTCCTTTGGCGCAGAGGAGGTTGATGTCATCGCTTCCTCTTCCTGCTCCTCAGACTCTTCCTATGGATCTCCACTCTTATTAATACTAGAGCTTGGACTGGGGTGGCCTTCCTTCCACCATCTTTCAAATTCTTGGTCATCCTTCAGATCGTTGTAAGGGGTATCCAATTGTGTTGTTTCTTGGTGATACTTCCAAAAAGCCTCTATTTTTTCTTCACTCCAATCCTTATCCTTCTTCAACCTATTGTACATGTCACGCTCCATGTGGACATTATCCTAGGCCATCACCTAGCAAAGTAGAACTTGTGCCATGGCCCTCTAGTATCTTGCTTAGGAATTCATGCCAATTCAACAAAATTTTCATCTTTGTCTACCTACGGGTTACACCACTTCTCCTAGTAAGGTCGGGGAACATGTGTAACTCTTATGTGTGGCTCTAGAAAGTCATTGAAAGGGTTGTATTTTCACTTATCATTTACCAACACCAACCCTAGATAATCCAGCTTATCCTCTAACAATTGGTCTGATTGTTTATTTATCAAAGTTACAGACTTGAAATTCTTCAGACAGGAGAAGAATCCCTTCTTTACACTTTTGTTGTTGTAGAAGGTTAAATCAATAATACACACCTACCGAAACATTTCTAGTGTGAGCACCCTATCTGTGACACATGTTGGGAGCAGGAAAGGTTTACTAGTAAAGCCTTGCATCTGGAGAATCGTGAAATCCTTGTCTAAGAACCAGTCATAGGCGGGAGTGAAACTCTGTATATATCCAGTCTGCTCCTTTTCGAGCCGAATTCTGTTGCCCTTTTTGATTAAATCATGCAAGACCAAAGCTATGAAATAGTTTGAAAATGCATAATAATCATATGATGTGGAAAGAAAAGGCATCCATGTGGACACTAGCCTCCTCTTACCCTGCTCACCAAAAATTGCTAATGGAAATATCAAGCGAAGAAATCAGGGTTTTGATGTAGAAACATGTGAATCAGGAAAGAAAGAAACCTAAATTTTCCCTCTGCCAGGTAATTCTTTATTTTCCATATCATCTCCTCTACCATAAACTTAGCAAAATCATACCAGAAGGTATCATGCTGCTTGCAAAATTGGAATGTCGGTCCCAGTTGAAAAGTTTCCACCCTTTCATTGGAGTCTTGACTACACACAAAAGCTAGCATGGACATGGCATCCTGTAGATCTGCATGTAATGCACTACGTAGAAATGGAATACTTGGCAGTTTAATGGCTGGGATGCCTCTCCTACTAGTCTCCTCCAACAAGAACATTGAGTTCTTTTTCATCGCCCTCCATGTTTTCTCTCCTTTCCTAGGGTAGAAGGACTCAATTTTCTCTCTTATTTTACTTGGGTCTAGGATGCATAACATATGCCAGATGTCCTATGGGGTGATGTGAACTCTTAATTTTTGGCCCTCGATGTAGTGGGTGTTAGGGTTATACCACTGGATGGCAGCATCAACAATCTTCGGGCAGTAGTGGACCAGCGGGACCATGTATTGAGGGAGACCACTGTACCAAATTTTCTTTGTTGTAGGTTTTTCTGCCTTAGGCGCCGTCAACCTTGCATAGGTTGCTTCTCTTAAAAACTTAGGGTTCTTTGCGAGTCATGGATCGTAGATATTATCCCATTTCTCTTCAACCCTTTTTTTGTTTCTGTAATCTTTGGGCCTTTTCAGCTCTTCTATATAGGCCCTCTTTGGCCTACTAGGTATACTAGGCATAGCATATGCCACATCCTCATAAACATATACATCCTCTAAAGAACGTATAGCTATAAACAGCTCCTAGCAAATTTCTTCTTACATTGGCTAAGATGAAGTCTCTGACATTTTTCTTTGGGTGAAGACCTCTGCCAGTTCTTGGCTCTGCAATTTTTCTCGGCTCTAGCTACATAAAAGAACAACTCTACACCTCTAGCTTTTGCGTTTGTGAAAAGACTTTGAATAATAAGCTTTTTCATGCAATATTTGGCAATCTTTCCTCAAGGTGGCAGATGAAAGCATGCCTTTTGCATTTAATTTAGCATGTATAGTTAATTTTTCAATTCTTGCAAAATGAACTGCTTGCCATTTTGAGGTGGCAGGAGTTTATTATTGTGTTTGGAAATTGTGTGATACGCTGTGATTCCCTTGGAACTTGAGCAAAAAAATTTCTTTCTAACCTTGCGTTAGTATGCACTGGTAATTAATATCTTGGCTAGAATTATTATGTCAAAACAAACAATCACAGCCTAAAAAGATATGAATATTGCCTTGGACTCTAGGAAATGCTTGTGAGATGACACAATAGCCTATGGCTATGCGTCTTACAATCAATGAGCACCACCTTTTTCAAGCTAATTAATTAGCTCTTATTAATCTAGTACGCATTGAGTCGTACCCTCACAGATGCAACTGGCCTGAAAATGTGAGAAAACACAAGAACGCCTTTCAAGTTGTCAACTAGTTATTATCACATTTTCTCGAAATGGATTATCATGCGTCTTGTCATTTTTTTGATAAATAGGTCTGTAAGTAGTGAGGAAATCATACTTAGAATTTAAGCAGTGATAGGTTGGTAGCAGATTTTTAAGCAAGTCTTCTCATAGGTTAAGTATTAGGTAAATTTCAGCATTGGCTCAAAAGTATAGGAATAGTGTCAGAATCATGGACACTCCAGTTCATTTAACCTCATATAAGTCACAGATGACATTTCTAGGGGAGGTTTCTACTAGGAGGTTGAAATGGATGACCAAGAATAAGCATTCCTTGATCCTCATAGCCATAAAGTGGGTTCTGGGTAAAGAATGCATAGAGTATGAGGACAAGTATCAGGTGAACACTGATATATGTTCTCACTTTGTGGCATCCATGCTAGACATCAATGTCCCCCGACCTCTTATCCTGAAACTTATTAAAGAAATGTTTCCCAAAAATTACATGAATGGCCTTGGCGAGGTTGTTGCTCATGCCGCTTATGGAGTAGGTCTGTCATCAGCTAGTGACCTCTGTTGCTTTATCAAGGAAGAAGTTGTAGTCGTTTGGCTGTCGTTTCTCAATGGATTCCACCTTCAGACACGGGGTGAACATGAGCATAGGGTTACCCAGGCCTTACATTTCCTATTCTACAGCTACAATGTAATACCTTTCTACAACGTAGATTGGTATACTGATTTTAAGAACCTGGTATTTCCCCCGCTAATGGCAGTTGTGCCCAATGATGCTGCCAGTGCTGCCGAAGAACATACTGATGAGGAAGAGGTGGGCATTGATGTTGATGATTCAATTGCTGCCTCTCGTGCTATTGGATGAAAACCCCTTTCTGCTCTAAAAAAAATATCTCCCTATTTACTCTATTTCCCGTTGCTGCCTAGACTACCTGCCTAATAGTTTGTATATAAACCTAGAAAAAAAGCTATCATATTGCAAATATAATAGCTCAAATACTTGTAAACTTTTGGATTATGGCTTCCCAACCATTTTTGCAATGTAAAAAATATATATAAATAGATATATATCTTTTTAAAGAAAATCCATGCTTTTTCCTTCATTCTATATTTCAATTTTATGGGCTCTTTACTTTCATTCTATATTCTAGTTTTATGGGCTCTCAAATTTCATTCTGTATTTCTCCGCACATGGGTGTGTTTTGTGTACAGAAATTCTGGTATTCCACCCTTCGTAATAATGGGTTAATTCTGCAGAAGCACAAACCAATTTGAAAAAGACCGGCCAAAGAAAATAAAATAAAAAGAAAGCATATTCACATATGTACAAAAAGAGAGCTCAATATCTAATGGAATAGCTTGAGATGAATCCCATTAACCAGGATTCCTAAGGTTCATGTTCCATATTTTCTAGCTCAAAAGTGTTATGGTTTTTGCACCAAATGATTTTAAAGGGTCCCTCCCATAGGCTATCAAATTTACCATGTTGACCGGGCTTAGCAGCCCTTTTATCATACTTTAGCACTAAGTATCCGCATTTTAGACCCTAGTTGGAAGCCTTCTTGTAAAACCATCACTTGACCACTTGTTGACGGTTTGTCATGGCTATTAGGGAATTCTCCCTTTTTTCTTGTACCTCTAACAATTCAGCAAGCCGAACTTCCATGGCACCATTTTGTTCTATCTCAAGGGATTTTAACAATTAGAGTGCCAAAATTTCTACAGACATAGGTAACAGTGCATCTTTCCCATATACCAACTCATAAGGCAAAGTCTTAAGGACTTGCTTAGGAGTTATGTGGTTTTCCCAGAGTGCTACTCAAAGGTTTTTATGCCTTTTCCTTTGGTGTTTTGAACCAATTCTTTTATGGAGCTATATTAGGCTCTTGTTTGTTGACTCTGTTAGGCCATTTCCCTACGAGTAATAATTTGATGATGTCTTGAAGAATATGCCATTCGTTAATGCAAAGTGACATACCTTTGTTCCTAGGAAAGCTCTAGCATTATCTGAAATGATAGTCTTCGAAGGACCGAACCTTGTCACCAGCTCTTCGAGGAAATCTACAATCTCTATTTCTATTGTGCTCTTAAGCAGAATAACCTCTATCCACCTTGTGAAGTAATATGTGGTAGTCAGAATCCACTTGTGTTTGGCATTGGAAGCTGGGTTAATCATTCTGATCAAGTCTAGGCCCCATTGTGCAAATGGTTCATCTACCACTATGGGTTTGAGGGGTATTACGGAATTCTTCCTTCTATCAGTAAAAAAATAACACTTTTTACAAGACTTTACCAAAGAGTGGGAGTGATTAAAAAGTGTAGGCCAGTGGTAACCAACACGCACAATTTTAATGGCTGTGGTCTTAGTAGAGAAATGTCCGCCCGCAATGCTATTGTGGAACGTGTTGAGGATCCTCTTCGCTTGTTCTGAAGTAACGCATCATAGGAGACCACCATTGAAATTCTTTTTGAAACAGACTCCCTCTACTAGCATATATCCATAATTTTGTAGCTGGTAATATCTCCTTTTTTGGGATGAGAGACCTGGTGCATACTTTCTGGTTTGCATGAACCTCATTCTATCTATTAGCCAACAACCTTTTGATTTTAGTTCATTTATCAAGACAAACTCCGGTTGCTCATCTGCGGCAAGTATCTCCTTGTTCTATGCCATGTATTCACACAGTCCTCTTCCTTTAATAGTTTTAGTAGGTTTGACCTCAATGTCATATTCTAGGATCTTGGTGATCCAATTAGCTCTTTTTTCTATGATCTCCCCTTCCATGATATATTCCCACACACTGGAATGTGTGACATACACAAGCACCTTATTGCAGGAGATTAGATGGCGGAACTTTTGAAGTCCTTTAAGTATTGCAAAGGCTTTCCTTTCGACGAAATTATAATTTGCCTCATATTCCTTTAGGGTTCGAGAATAGAACACTACTAGATGTTCCCCCTTTTCTTCATCATCTTTTTGGGTTAGGTCAGTAGCAATACTGGACTTGCTACTGAATGCATACATTATAAAATCTTTGGATTGATCTAGATTAACTAGTACCAGAGCTATGGAAATAGCTTCCTTGACTTTTTCAAAGGCTTCCCAAGCTTCGATCGTCCACCTGAATGTCAGATCCTTTTTAAGCATCAAGGTGATCAACTTAATTATCCTCGCAAAGTCAGAAATAAACTTGCTAACAAAATTTTCTTTTCCTAGGAAAGACTGAACACCTTTCTTATTCATTGAAAGGGGAAGTTCTTTAATAGGCTTCACTCATTCGAGGTCAATTGAAACCCCTTCCTTAGATAAAACATGTCCTAGCAAATTTCCTTGTGGTACTTTGAATGCACATTTCCTCAGATTTAGGGAAACTCTGAACTCTTGGCACTTTTCAAAAACTAATTCTAAGTGATCAAAATGATCATCCTAAGATTTATAGAACACAATAAGATCATCCAACTAATTTAGAATAAACTTATTGATTAGTTCATTAAATACGATGTCCATCGCTCACTGGAATGTTGCCCTTGCATTGGATAAACCAAAAGGAATTTTAGCATATGCAAATGTTCCCCACTTTGTGGTGAACGTAGTTTTGTGTTGATCTTCTTCTTTAACTCAGATCTAATTGTAGCCAGAGAAATTATCTAGCAGAGAAAACATTTCAAATCCTGCAACCATTTGTAATATTGACTCCATAGAAGGCAACTGATAGTGGTCCTTTAGAGATGCCCTATTCAGGTCTCAGAAGTCCACACACAAATGGATATCTCCATTCTTCTTTTGGACTAGGACTAGATTCGATACCCAAGTATTATGCTTGATTGGGAAGGCAATACACGACTCAATGAGCTAAGTTAGCTCTTGTGCCATTAGTGCTTCAATTTTAGGGTTGACTGGCCTCTATTTTTGTTAGACTGGTTTTGTACCTTCTGTTAGCTCAATAGTGTGCTGAATAATATTAGGATCATACCCCTCCAGATCATCATAGGACCAGGCCACTACTCCATATTTTTCATAGAAACTGATGAGTCCTTCTTTCTCATGGTGCGGGACATTTTTTGTGACTCAGAATTCCTACCATCAGAGACCCGAAGGTCCACATAATCACTTTTGTCCACTATGAACTTCCATTTATCATTATGGGAATCATCACAATCAAATGTTTTTTGAGAGTAACCAATCCTTTCAGAATTTTATTAGATTTGAGCTGCATAATTTTTCCTTCATAAGCTTCGACAATCTTTGGTTGAAGATGATCGGCGAACTCCCCTAAGTGCTGGATAAATGAGGCGATGTGCTCATCGCTTTCAAAAACTTGCCAACTTTGATCATTGTTAGGGATCGCTAGTCGGACTAGTAATTGTATTGAATGTTCGTTATGTATAAGGTTAGAGATAGGATCAAACTAAGCACCAATCATGGCCGTGCGATCTGCATTGCTATTTTGTCCTTAGGGAATAGTCTTGATGTTGAAATCTTCAAAACCATAAATCAGGTCCCTGACTCGGTGCTGATAGGATCTCATGCATACATTCCTTGCCATAGAAATTCCTTGGACTTGGTTGACTACTAGTTCAGAATCTCTGAACACCATTAATTGTTTTATGCCCATTCATTCCGCTAGGCTTAAACCTTGAACCAATCCTTCATATTCAGCCTCATTGTTTGAACAAGTGAAATGAAAGTGGAAAGACCTCAATAATTTTTCATTTTGTGGGGATATTAGATATATCCCTACTCCAACACCCACTTTTCTTCTTGCTCATCAAAGTACAGTGTCCAAAGCTCATTTTCTTGGCTACCTTCGAAAAAACTTGGTCTTCATCATAAATTACATAGGTGCCTAATTTTGTAGCATTATAATTGCCGAAAGGATCATTGTCCATGTGTTCACTCAAAAGAGCATCTTCTTTGTCATTCCATTCTCCGCTCACCCTTTCTTCCTCCAGTAATTCAACGCAATACATTTCTTGCTTGGTGATAGAGGTATGCGCGGCTTCAAAATTGATCAAGGCTTCATCCACTACATGTTCAGAATGTAAAGCCTCTAATTCTATCTTCATTTTTGCACCATGTTTGGTCTTGAGTATCAAATGTGACCAATCCAAGGACAGGTATCCACCCACCTTTGAAGTAAATTCTCAAGACAGACAGAGACCAAACATAGGAGGAACATCTATGATCCCAGTGTCTTTTGGCATTGTCATACTAGGGCAAGTGAATAGAGTTAAAGGAAGTGCTTTGATGAAACCTATGGTTTCAACTTTGTTCCCATCAAGCTGCATTACCCCTCTTTTCATAGGTTCGTAGCTGAGTCCTAAAGCTTTGGCTATCTATTTAGGCATAACTGTGGTACTAGTGCCAGAATCAATCATAACATTGTGCAATAACTTCTTTCCTATGATGAGAGTCAAAAAGAAGGGTTGAGGTTTTAACTTATTTCTATCCTCGGAAGTGGATTCCTTTGTATTGTTTGTAAAAAATTTAGATGGTGGTAGTTGATAAACAACCTTTGCACTGGCAAGTGGCTCTGTTGGTTCCCGATTGACCTCTTCTTGAAGTGCCTTCTGTAATAGCATCTTTTATTCTAGGATAGCTAGAATGTCCCATAGAGACACATTAGTGGATGATTTCTTCATTTATCTACCACATTAAAAGGTGACAAACTGAGAGGTTTCTGCTCCTTGGTTCTTGCTATAATAATTTCTTTTTGTGGTTGAGATGGTGACGGGATGGTTGAAGTACTAGGAATCTGATTGTAAACACCCTTGACTTGCGGGTTGGCTAGATGCGGAACAATTGACTCACCGATGAATCTCCTCTTTGAGCCCGTGTTATAATCAGGTTGCACTTGTGGCATTTTGGAGATGAACGCATCATTAGCAAACACCATTTCTTCTTCCTCCATCCAAGAGAAAAGCATGTGATCAGGGAGCAATATCAGATTCTTATTCTAAAGACATTCCTTGCATTTGGGTGGTAAGAACCACACTCTCCATTTGTGAAGAAGCATACATATAACCTCCATGTTATTTTGCCACACCTTGGATGAGTTGCTCTACCACCTTTTGTTGTAAGTTGTCACGTAGACAGTTTTGGGGCATATGCGCATCGTTGAAAAGGAAGCAACACGGATTGGTATCATTAATAAGGTTGTTCTGTCTTATAGTTAATTCCCTACTCGAGCTTGGTGAAGCACTTGTTAGTGAAGTAGGCATCAACACCATTTGGGTTGCAGTCGGGGATGGTGGATTAGTGTGAGGCATGCCCTGGTATTGATTTTTCTGATAAGAAGACCGCCCACCTTGATAGTTTTGATATGCAAGATTTGAAGGTGTTGATTGGTTCCTCTTAAGAGTGGTTATATCATTTTCCATGGTTTGCAACATCTTTTTGAGGTCACTCATCTCATCTTTGAAAGAACCTGATGTAGAGGCCACATTTTGTCGGCTTGCCACATATGTGTACATTGACTGGGCATTTGCGGGCGTGCTAGTTGACGCGACCTCTTGTGTGAAGATCGGTATTTCAAGAAATATTAGCATAATAGGTCGAGGTGGAAATTTTCCACAATCTATGAAATGTGTCTCAGCTTTGATAGTGATACCATAAGCATCTGGTAGAGTAGATCCTCCCAAAGACTTGATTATCATGGAAATGTCAGAATTGATGGACTTTAGATAAAATATAAATGCCAACTCAGGAGTCGTGCATATGGTAATAGGAATCCTCTACCAATTTGCATGAAATCAAGCATTAAAGTCCATCAGAGCTTCCTAGGGGGCTCATTTTATGACAGATAGTTGATAATAAAATGAAGAACGATCTTTGTCATTTGAGAATCTCTCATAGAATGAATCTCTGAGATCGTCCCAGGTGTGAATTGAATTAGGCATTAATGTTTGGTACCAATCCAGCGCTTTCCTTTAAAAGATGTGGTGAGAATATTTAGGGCTACATTATGTGCTATAATCCCATGTACCAGACATACGTTTACCATATCCTACCAATGTTTTGATGTTGTTCTTGAGTTGTCTCTAGTGAACTTGGGTATAGCTTTCATGGCTGAAACCGGGATAGTGCCCCAAACAGTGGGTGCTATCAGGGCTACTAGGGGACTTCCGACATTCCATTCCATGTAATTTCTATTGGTGGTTGGAAACATGGTGAGAGGAATGGGCGGTGGGAATGGAATGACTACCAGCTAATTTGCGACTTAGACTATCCCTAGTGGAGGTACTAGTAAAATGGGGTTGCCTAGGGTTTGAGATCTAGTTACAAGTTGATGGCTCATACACCCTTCTATAATGCAATTTCATTTAAGCTCAGTCCCACCGGGTGTGCCAAAAAAAGGAAAAACTATTAACGCCAAAATTTGATGAGGTAATAGTGCCCTATGGGAAACTCAGTTTAAGGGGGACCTCTTGCGCTAAACTGAGTAACCTCTAAATTTTTAGAGAAGCCGACTTCTATATTGGGGGTTTAGAAAGGGAAAAGGAAAAAAATAATAAAATGAAGTCTAACCTAAAGTGATGCACCAAGACTTAATGATAGGCATGATAAATCATAGATCTAAGGGCTTGAATGGTGTTGTAGTGTTCTAGAACATTAGATACTCAAGATGATAGCATAGACAATTCATTTATTGACATAAAATAATATTGCATACATTCCTACTGCCGAGAAGATTCATTAGACATAATCTAGGTAAGCAAACTTGCATCAACATATATGGAAGTTTTTAAATGAATTTTATAGACAATAAAAAACACAGTTTATAGTTTGATCAAATAGCATGAAAAAAAGAAAGGCCGAACAATTGGCACAGTCTGAGAGTTTTTGCAATCAAATAAAAAAGAAATAAAGGCTTGGATTCTTTAACTAAAACTAGCATTTTCCTCAAGTTTTGAACCCTTTTCTCATAACAAAGAAAGTATATATAGCAGGAAAACCTCCCACTGCTTCAGAGAGTAGTAACAGAAAAGATTTTGCAATCCCTAGCAATGATGCCTAAATCAGAATATTCCCAAGGTTGTTACAACAGAAATGATTTGGAACAAAGCATCCAGTCATTCCAGGAATATGTGCATCTTCTACAAATGATGGTGGTGGTCCCGACAAGGCCCGATCAGACAAGTGTCACCCCCTTGTGTGAATGACTATGACACACAGTGACCAATAGCATTATTTGGTTCATCTGGTCCATTTCCTAAATATGAGATCCACTAGTTAGGCATGTGGCAGCCTTTTGTTGCCTGTATGAACCTCTCTCCCCTCACTGTCGAGGAGTTACGCTAAAGCTACACATGTCAAACTAGAGGAGCCTTCACTAACAATAGAGGGAACGATCGTCAGCTGGGTGCAACAGAGACTCGTGGCAGCATTTCATTGCCCACAGTTGCTACTCCATCTTTGCACTTAAAGATGTGTGAATGGTAGACATGTAGCAAGTATACACTACAAACAACAATTGTGGGGCTTGCCAGAACCTTTTAGGAATGAGAGCTTCGTGGCAGCCTTTCAGAGGCTGACGGACAACAAGAAAACATGACCAAAAGAAACTTGTAGTTGCAACACGTGGAAGCATAGCAGAGCTTGCTGGGATGTGAAAGGAACACCGAGTCTCAGATTTGCGAAGAGTAGAAACATGGAGTAGTAGAGAAAAACCTTAATAAAAGGCTTAGTTGACTCTGTGAAGTGCAGGCCGATGCATAGAGGAAAAATACACCCGAAGGGAGCTAGTTAAATATTTGTTAACATTTACCAATCTAATGCCCAAACATACTATAGATATTCATAGATCCTGCCTATGGTGAGAATGTGATCACTGAGGAATTTTTGGTATTACATAATCTTTATCAAGATGATTATGACAAACTCAAATCATGGTTCAAAAAACACAATGGTTTTGCATGCCCTATGATAGGATCGATCACCCTTCCATTATAGATAGGACCTAAGAAATTGGATGTAAGATTTTTCATCATCCCACAATCAGATCAATTTCATTTGCGACTAGGCCATCGATGGCTTTGCTCGATGAAAGTTGTCCCTTCAGTCATTCACAAATGTTTAAAGTTTTTGCATGACAATGATATATTCACTATTCACCATAGTGGGTTTAACCATTTGTATTCTAAAGTAAAATTATCCTTAGAATCCTTTTGTATAGAGCCCATTCAACCCATCACACCTCACAAATATTTATTTTTCATTGCTTATCAAAAGTTAAAAGCAAAGAAAATTGTGAAATTTTCCCTCCATAATAAATCCCCATCCACTTTTGAAACTCCTAGCCTAGATGAGACAATGCTTCAACCTGAGCCTAAACCAGCAACTCCAGGTCAACCAATAGTAAACACTTCACCTTCCTCATCCAAATGCCCAAGAGATAATGAAACCAACACTATCATGCTCCCTCGCATAAAACAAGTTTATAAAGTAAAAGAGAAAGTTATTGAGCCACCTCCCATGGTTTCTTCTATTCCTAGGGAGAGTAAAAAGAAATTGAGGTGCTAGGGAGAGTAGGCGCTGATGTCCTCTCCTTGCTCATCAATTACAAACTAAAGAAAACAAATAAAATCAAAATTTTCATTTGACAGAAGTACAACCTGATGACCCTCCTCCCCAATCACAACAAAATTATCCAATACAACAACCACAACTCCTGATACACCCTTCATTGGAAATTACCATTCATCCTCCTGTCATGATTAATCTAGATGACAATGATGACATCTCTAAAATAGATGAAGAGGTGCATAATAATCTAAATACATTATTTTCCTCTTCCATGAGCTTAAATGACAAATCTCCTACAACAAGTGTAGAACCTGGTACTTCCCCTAGTTCAACACTTGCACTAATTCCTTTGGCTAGTCAACTGCCCTTGGCATATTCTGAACATGAATGGGAGGTGGCTCATTTTCTCATTGGTTGACTTGCATCTACTTTACTAGTGTTTTGCATTTTATTTTCTTTTTCTTTTCTCATGATGTGACATTTGATGTTCTCTCTCTCTCTTTGTAAAATTCCTCTATTTGTACATTCATTCTTCTATATGTCGTATGCCACTTTCGCTTTTTCCTTTTTCATTTTCATTTTCTTTTGTTTTCCTTTTGGAGATGACGCAAAGCATTGAGATTCCCTATGTATCTTCCATGTTGACCTAAAAGGTCCTTTTATTTTCTTTTTCTCTTTTTTTTTGTGTTTTCCTTTTGGGTATGCCATAAAATGTTGAGATGCCCTATGTCTCTTCCATGTTGACCCAAATGGTCTTTTTATTTTTATTTTTCACTTTTGTATTTTCCTTTTGGGAATGATGCAAAGCATTGAGATGCCCTATGTCTCTTCCATGTTGACCCAAAAGGTCCTTTTATTTTCTTTTTTCTTTTTTTTGTGTTTTCCTTTTGGGGATGACGAAAGCATTGAGAGCCCTATGTCTCTTCCATGTTGACCTAAACGGTCCTTTTATTTTTTTTTATTTTTTTTTTTTGTTTTCCTTTTGGGGATGACATAAAGTATTGAGACTCCCTATGTCTCATCCATGTTGACCCAAACAACCTTTTTATTTTTCTTTTTCACCTTTTTTTTTGTGTTTTGATTTTGGGGATGACACAAAGCATTGAGACACCCTGTGTCTCTTCCATGTTGACCCAAAAGGTCCTTTTATTTTATTTTTCACTTTTATTTTGTGTTTTCCTTTTGGGGATGACACAAAGCATTGAGATGCCCTATGTCTCTTCCATGTTGACCCAAAAGGTCATTTTATTTGTTTTTTTTTCCCTTTTGGGGATGATGCAAAGCATTGAGACACCCTATGTATCTTCCATGTTGACCCAAACAGTCATGTTACTTTATTTTTCACTTTTTTTGTGTGTTTTCCTTTTGGGGATGATGCAAGGAATTGAGACTATAATGTCTCCTTCATGTTGACACAAAATATTTTCTATTTTCATTCATCTTTTCATTTTTCTTTGCTTATGTTCTCCTTTTGGGAATGACACAAATAATTGAGACATCTTGTGTCTCTTCCATGTCGACCCAAAATAGAATTTATTTTTCTTTTTTTTTTTGGTCTCTTTGTGTCATTCTTCTAGTTCTATGTGTATTTGGGGAATGATGACAATTCCAAACTCTTTAATAAAAACATTGCAGCAATGAACATACTGACCCCAAATCCATAGATCCCTTATGTGTTTGATGTGTTCCTTTTTGGGGGAAACCCCTCTTTCTTTTTTTCCATTTCATTTGCATGACACAACCTTACTCAGAAACATATGACTTGGCATAGGGGCTTTCCAAGTTGGCTCTCATGTCTTGTTTCTTTTTTCATTTTTCATGCGCTACTTTAAAGTAATTTCTCAAAATACAATGTGCAACAATTCATTTAAAATGGGGGCATACATTGGCATTATTCATTTACATTTTTATTTTCTTGGTTCTTAGTGTAGCCTTCTTGTTCCATACAATGCGTTTGTCACTTTGTGGATGACATTGGGTGCAATGTCTTTCATAAGCATGATCTATCTTAGCATATTGCATGCCTCTTAGTGGTTTGATGCGATGCACTAAATCTCTTAAGTTGTGAATATTATATTCTTTGATTGGTCCTCTCTTGGAGACATTAGACACAATGTTCCATAAGTTAAGACCTCACATGAACTAAGCAAGACTCATTTGAACATATTTTGCATGTTGCATGTTGCATTTACATGGCCACCTTGCATAACACAACTTGCATGCCTATGGTGCCATTGCATTTGTTCATGAGTTCTAAGCATACGAAGCTTCACTCGTCTCATGAAGCAAAAAATGGCATTGTCTTTTGTGGTTCCTTATTAAAGTTATTAGGAGGTATAACTTTAGTATGGTTGAGTGGGAAATCCCATTTCAAGGCATGACTTTTCCCCATAGCCACCTTGTGGATTTCTCACCTTGCAGACAACCAGAAGTTTTGTGGCCCTAGAGTGAGTATACTTGGCCTTCTCACCCAACAGAAAACCATGAGTTATGTCACCCCAGAGTGAGTATGCACATTCTTTCCAAACAAACAAGGCTAGATCTAATCCATAACAAGATAGACAAACGATCAAAGCTTGATGCAACTTTCAACTTCCCTTTTCATTCTTTTCATGTGTTTTCCCTTTGTGCTTACGATTGGTTTGCCATGTGATCTTGATCCTAGGGGCTTGATCATCCCTCTTGATTGTTGTTGTCCCATCTTACCAAGCATTAGTGCATTTGGATCCCTCTTGAGGTACATTGCTCTACTTTAGTGTGAGTTTGAAGCAAGTTCATCCTCTCACTAAAGTGGGGGCTAACTGTGGACACAAAAAAAGTAACCCTTTGAATTTTTCTTATTTTTTCCCTCCTTGTGCTTATTTGGCTTGATTTCACCTCAATTTAATGTTGTAATGTGGCCCACATATTCACATTAGGTCACGAATCTTTATGAATCATTAAGACTTTATGATGTCTTGTAAAGGTGTTGTGAAGTGTTGTGACACATTTTCACACGTTTCTAGACTCTTCTTATCATAATTCATCTATATAACCTCTTTCTATCACTTACCAAATCTTATTCTAAACTATTGTAAAGTCATGTAGCAAACTTTCACTCTTTTCTATATTTGTCATCAATAAATACACCTTTATTATGCTTTATATGGACCCTTTATGCACTTACATGCCTTAATCAAGTGTACTTTTTTAATACAAACCTGAAAAAAATCATTAAAGACAACATAATTTTTGACACCCATTCACTTTCCTTGAGTGGGACCCATTCGCCACTAGGGGCGAATGAGTCCCTCTTGGCATAAAAATAAAAAATAATTCAAAATACTGGCAGGTTTTTATTCTTAAAGACCCAAGGTTGGCTTGTGATGTATTTTCAAGAAATTAGGGCATAAATATGTATAAATACATGATTTTCTATTCATTTTAACCCCCATTCCCCCATTCATCATTAATCAACATAGTTCATTCATGAATCATAACATTCAAGAATTTTAGCATTCTCATCATTCAATCAAGCATTCAAGCATCTTAGAGTATCATATCTTCAGACTTCATCATCAAGGGTTTGGTGAGTTTATGAAATTTGCATGTTAATTTTTCATCATTCTCTTCTTATTTCATTTTATTATCAAGGGTTTTATTACCAAAGTGGGGTTTGACCAAGGAAAACCCCTATACTCTAACCCTTAACCCTTTTTACCCTATTTTCATGTGTGTTTTTAGGTCTTGTAGGAAGGTTTGTCAAAGAGAAATGTGTCAAAAAGGTGTTGCAAAGTCATCTAAGTCATCAAAGTCAACATAACCTTATTTGGAGCTTGGAGATCACTTTCCCATCAAATTTTCCAAACTCAGATCCGACAAGTTGTCAGGTAGAAAAGTGAAAACTAGGACCCACAAATTTGACCTTTGTCTTTTCAAAAATCTGTAGGTGGATTGATTCACCATCTATGGCGAATGAGTCCCACTGTTAGGTTTGAAAAAGAGTTTTCTGAAGTTATGTGTTCTCGGCATCCTGAAACCTATTCCAATAGATTTTACCATAAATAGGACTAATTCACCATTTTTGGTGAATAAGTCCTATTGGTATTCAATAGTGAATTCTATAGCATTCCAAAACCTTCCCAAATCTACTTTTATTTTCTAGGTGCACCCTAATCAGTTTCATTCAATTTTGTTTTCATTTATTTATGTTTCTGGTTCATGTTTGCATATAACACTATGTTTTCAAAGACTTCATATTTCTTAGTTTTTCATACATAATTAATAGTTTTTATCAATTCTTTTCATTTATTTTATCTAACCTAGGCACATTAAACCCACATCACATCAATCTTTGAATGTTTACATTGCATTTTGGCCCCAATCTTGTCTCCTTTTAGGTGAAAAACCCTAGAAGGACCACAAACCATTCAAGTTGCCAAAATATTTGTTTACATTTCCTATCAAACTACCACAACCTCCCTAAGATTAAGTTAGATACATCCATGAGCATAATATCACACCACACCTCATCTTCATATGTGCCTATTTGAAAATTTACAAGGCATTGTTGATCAACCAAGAATTGGTGTCATTTTTACAACCATGACACCTTATAAGGGGTAAGGTGAGCTATCCTTTTTAACCCCAACTTTTGCACCATTTCAACTAAAACACTACTTATCAGTGTTGCCACTATCTATTATGACTTTGTAGCATGATCCACCTGATTTACATACTATTCTAAATAATTTTTTCCTTTGGACAGATTCATCTTTTTTCTTGGTTGGCTACAATAATTTATTCTTCATCATAAGTGCTTCTCCTCTCTCAAGTTCATCTAGCTGGCTAATATATCCTAG
Organism: Sequoia sempervirens; assembly: GCA_007258455.2. Lineage (NCBI taxonomy): Eukaryota > Viridiplantae > Streptophyta > Pinopsida > Cupressales > Cupressaceae > Sequoia > Sequoia sempervirens. The sequence goes on along the minus strand of VDFB02256132.1, from coordinate 53,786,395 downwards.
AGATTCATTATCCCCCTTTGCTACATGTGCACTTGCTGCCCCTATTTTGTTTGATCCTTCTAGTCTACATTGTGGGAACTCATAAAATCTATGGCAAGATTGTCCATAGTTAAAACATGTGACTTGGAAGCCTCTACCTTGGCCTCTTCCATCTCCACCTCTACCTCTCATTGGGTATGGTTTGGATATTGTTTCATCTTTCTCCTTTTGTCTTTTTGATGGGATGGCCTCCTTACCATGGCTATAGTTTTTTTGTTGCTACACTTTACCTTTGTTGAATCCACCTTTTCCTTTGTTTGTTACTTGCTTCCTTTCCAATTTCTCCTCAGCCTTTAGAGCATAGTGATATGATTCTTCCACATTTATTAGCCTTATCATGCTTAGTTCATCTTGGATGTTTAGCCTCAATCCATTAATATATCTTGCTACTTTTTCATGGTCTAATTTATTATGACTGGATCTAATGTAAATTTTGTAAAACTCCTCTAGATATCCCTTCAAACTTAACTCTCTTTGTTTTAAATTTTGCAACTTATTGAGAAGTTCAATTTGGTAATCTCTAGGAAGAAATTTAGTCTTCATCTTGCTTACCATTTGATCCCATCTTGTGATCTTATCTCTCACATTTCTCCTTCTTTTAGCCTACACCTCTTTCCACTAGAGTGCTACATGACCCTTCAACCTTGTTTGAGAAAAAAATACACTTTTGGGGTCCTCTAATTCATCATAATCAAAGTATTCCTCCATCTCTTTTATCTAGTCAATTAGTTCATCTGGTTCTGAACATTCTGAGAAGCTTGGTAACTCCACCTGTTGGCCTCCTATAATGATATAATAACTAAGCCCTTATAGCCATGATTCAAAGATTGGAAATCTAACATAAATAGCTATTTCAATCATCATGAAGGTGCATTTAACTTGTAAAACCAAGGATGTGAACTTGAAATGCGTCAGCATAGTATGTACACTAGGAATCCAAAGTAGCCATTTTCATTCTACAACTAAAAAACACACAATGCTGAAAGTAAAATTCTTAGAAGGGAATACCATAAATGTCAATCATCAATAAACAACTACATCAAACTAAAATTCATAATAGAAATAAAAATATGAGCAACAAACAGGGCACTACTATATCTGCTTTGGCTACAGGAACAGTCATAAAATGAAATTATAGTGGCTGCAAGAACAATCAGTGTCAGATTTCTAACTAATTACTAGACAACAAGTAATACTAAACTAATGCTAAACTAAAAGGATGGATTACTCACCAAGTTGGTCCCCTTGGATAAGTATCTCTAAAACTAATGAGAAGTTAGACGCTCAAACTCATAACTTTATTTTATTCACTATAAATCATGAGTACAAAAGAGTAATGTATCTGTATTACTGAAAACTTGAGAGTGCAAGTATAATATCAAATCGTGCAACCCCCTAATAAGTAGCATTAGATCTTTATTTATACTATCAACTAAGCAATACAATCAACTCCATGACTGGGAGGATGCCATTTAGGGAAAATAGAGAAAGTGGAGTGTTAGTGGTTACATGTACATGGAATCTGGTCAAACATGCAGGTCCAAATGCAGATTTAGCATAGTAGTAACACCCACATCTACTCAACCAACATTAAAGTCCACTACAAGTTGGTTACATTCATTTTGCATGAGAAATATTTTATTGTCGACCTCCTTTGACCTTTGAGCAATTCCTTTGATGTACGTTACAGTGCATGTCCAACTGGTCGTGTCTTCCTCAACTTAGCATCCTCAAATTAAATCTTCATGACAATGTTAGTACACACAATAACTGCATATCTATAACCACCTTAAGGAACATTCATTAACCACATTTAAAATCATATAGATAATCCACATAATATGCCAATGTCATTAAAAATTGTAGAAATAGGATTAAGCCCAATGTCTATGGTTTGTAGGAAACATGATGAAAATATCAACATTTAACATCAAAGTCTATGAAAATTTCCAACAAATAAACTATAGATTCTACCCAAAATTAGACCAAAAAATAGGCTCATCACTCCCCCCAACCTAACTTTTTGATGGTACTCCAATAGGGGAAGGGTTGTTCTTCTGCTTTGTCAAAGCTCTAAAATTTGCAACTGATAGTTGTCCAACATTAGTGTCTATTAAGCATGAATCAGGGTCCCAATAGAATCCTCCTAATCTATCAAATCTGCTCCATCTCTTCTTTTTCTGCAACAATGTCATATTGGTAGAACCTAAAGTTTGGCATGGGCCATGTTGGAACTATAAAAATCTGATGATTTTACATATTTTTCATCCCCCTAAGTTTCCAAAATATTTATCATCATATGCACAAGGCCCTCCATCATGAAATTTTGCTTACATTTTTCCCATATAGCCCCATAAAATCCATCGAATCATGCATTTTTCACGTTATGGTCTATATCAGCATAAGTCTATCTAGGTCTCCCCGACCCGTGATGCTTTTGTGTTAACATATGTTTGTTGTAGGTGATCGGCAGGACTTGCTCATTGTTACAGTGATCGACATTCACCTATTGGATTCTATCGACATGACATTCACATGGTTTCGGTGACCGTGGAGGAACCTATCGATGGGAGTTTGGTCTTCGGTATATCATCTCACCGAGTGCCTTATGTCTCACTGACCGATATATGGAGATGTGTCGGTGAGAGTTTTTCCTTCGATGAAGCATCTTGGCGAACTCACCTAGTCTTTCCAACTGGTGGCGGATGCATATGTCGGTAAGAGTTAAAGCTTTTGGCATTTGGTCTTGGCGAGTTTGGATTGTCTTACCAACTGACAACATAAGGACATGCGTCTCAGTATGACTAATGGGCATCGATGTAACATCTTGGTGATCCTGTTCAATCTTGTTGATTTGTTTTTCATGTCAACATACAGATTGCATCGGCATGAAAATGTTTTTGTCTCAGTGAAATAAATGTATCATGGGGTGCTTTCGATAAGACACAAGATAAACTACGAAGCCTCTTCCCGACTCGGTGTTGTCTTGGTGATCTAAAAATGAGCTCAGGGTGTTTTGTTATGGCATGGTCTAATTTGCATAGGGTCTCCCTAATATCAGAAAGTCACAACGACATGCGAAAGGTAAAAGAACTCTTGGGGAAACATAAGGTGATCCACAGGATATCTCCTCGACTAAGATAAGTCATGGCGAAGGCGAATAAGGCACAGAGCAAATGTAGCAATCGAATTTCCTTTGGCATGACTGTGATTTGTCTTGGTGACTGTTCTAGTGTCGATTAATAAAATTCAAATGTTGTGGCTGACATGTGGTTGTTCAATTACCATTGCAGGCAGACATGAAAGGAGCCTGAATTCTGTGGAAGGCCGACATGGGATCTCAATATGATATGTTTTTCTCATGTTGGTGTATAAATAGGCATTTTGTATTTGTAAAATAGGATCAACAATTAGATATTCAATACACAGCAAGTAGATACTGTAGAATAAACTTCTCAGATCAGAGACTATTGATGCATGTTTTCAAAATGGAGGTATTTATGAAAATTAGTTGATGTTGCTACATTTCTGGTATCAATTATCCATTGAATTTAATGAAAGTATTGCTAAGCTGTCTCCAAGATGGATTCTTTTTTATTGTTTAAATTGATATAACAAGTTTATATTAAATTCATCAGTGCACATTTGTTGTTTTTGTGTGGTTAATCGATTGGTTCTTTCAAGCAAAGATTAAATCCTTTTAATTGATCATAGTAATAAGAGAGATTCATTTGGATTATTAAAGTAGAGCTTAGTAGTTACAGTATTGCATGTTTATACAAGTTGTAAACATAATGTATGCCAGATAGTTTGAATTTTCTACAGAGTGTGTTGCTCATCTTGATTTCATTTGACTCCGCATACCTAATAAGGCACTGGTCTCTGTAGTTTCATCATTAAGATTCATTTATTCTCTTTATATATATTAATTGAGTATTTTAGGATTTAGATTAAGAAGATTGCTATTGTGTTTGAATTCATTTGTTCGTTTGCATCTGCCATTGTGGACAAATCATTGCAAGAAGGATAACCATAAGTCAAGTCTGCTTCATTCAGAAAGGTACACCTGCCTAGGTTTAGCAACACCTAAAGAGTAGAAGGTTGAGTTCTCTTGACCTTGTCTGTTACCCTCAAACGTATCAAGAGATTGGCAACCTCTTGAGACATCTTGCTTGCATTTTTGAGAGCTAACAAATTGGCGACTCTACTGGGGATACATTCAAAATCAAGGCCTTAATCATAGAGTCAAGAACTTTATACAAACTCCACTAGGAATAAGAAACATCAAGTTTTTCTCATTTTTGACAAAAGTGACTGGCGACTCTGACAAAAAATTTGCAGCTATTCAAACATGAATGGAAGAAGATATCAATACAGGGGAGGTCATCCTGGAGCTCCTTCTGGCAATAGTAAGTGGACACACAAGAATGACAAGGTTGATAAGGGAAAAGGGATAAGTGAGGATGTGCCTAACAGATAAAGACAAAGTATTAGGAGCACATTGTGAAATAGATGATCGCTATGATACATGGAGAAACAATTTGAGTGCAGAGCCTTGTACTCCAGAAGATCAAAGAAATCCTTTCTTTTTTCTCGATCCTCAGAAATAGGTCAAGTTTAGAGTTGAACTAGAGGCTGAACGAATCAAAATTCAGCATGAATATGATCAGAAGATGGAAGGTAACCAAAATGACTCTATTGATCATGAGCTTCCTGAAGAAGTAAAAGCACAGTTTGAATCTCAGAAGAAGGAGATAGAGGAACTAAGGGTTGCATTGCCAAAAGCCCAAATTACTTCTCAGACAGCTGATTTCCCCCTAAAGTATGTACCACCTCATAAGCAGGGTAATCATAGTGTAGGGCCTTTTGATCCACTTGTGTCTCCTCACCATCAGATAGGAAATCACTATAATCAGCCAATTATCCACCTCATATTCCCACACAACATACAAATATGCAGCCACCTCATGGTCAACCTTTTGTCCCACAACATAATGCACAATATAACAATCCTATGAACCAATATCAGTACCTGCCTTTTCCTCCACCTCACCAGTATATAGCAATGATCAGATAGTTTGATTTGACAGGGTTTCATCTATACCCTTACCCCATAGATGGCAGCTGGAGAAGTCTGGTACCTAAGTTTATAGGGAGTAATGCAATTACTGCTGAAGAACATTTAAGGAATTTCAATGTGTTCATCTAAGACATAGGTGTGCCATATGAATATTTACATATGAGGCTATTTATGATGTCACTTCTTGAAGATGCTAGGGATTGGTTCAACAGCTTGCCAACACTCTCAATTAATTTTCTCCAAATATTTCAGGATAGATTCCTAGAGCAATATGGGAATCTAAATACACCAGATGTAGCTCTTCATGAATTGATGTGAATTCAAAAAAATTAGAATGATTCAGTTTATGATTTCAACTGAAGATTTAACAAGTTGCAGACTAAAGTACCTCCTGGATCAAGGTTGTTAGATTCTATAGCATTGAGTGTTTATTTAAATGCATTTGATCCTAAAACAGGGTATGAACTAAGAAATAGGGTCCCAGGAGATCTGGCTAAAGCTCAGAAGATAGCACTGACAATTGAAAACAACAGGAAGGCTGTAGGTATAATCAATAAAAAAGATAACCCTAGGGCTCCTCAGTAAAGCAATAATTATTAGTACAGACAAGAAAGCACATACACAAATGAAAGGTCAAGGTTGTATGAAATTCCATATAATGTAGATTGGGAGGATGGAAAACCTATAACAGCTAGGCTAAGAAACAAAGAGACTCCTGATCCATTGAGCATGAAGGGAACCTATATGGTGAGTAGAAATTACTTTTTTGAAGCTTGTATAAGCCACATTCCCCAGACTATTGTGTTGTAGCTCAAAGGATGCAAGAGGAGGGAATGTTGATGGAAAATAATGGATAATATTACAAAGTTTATTTGACTTCAAATACTTTTCACCATGTGGAGGAAAGGTACTCATCTTCAGAGGATGAAGGTTATGAGTATGATGTGTCAGATCAAAGATACAATGTCCATATGGTTGAACAACAGGTCCTTTCTAATTCTGAAGAAAATTATATAGGGCCACATTCTGTTGAGGTGCCTACTCAATGTAGTATGAGGAGGCTCACCAAAGAGGAGATAGAGAGACTAACTATTGCTGCAGTTGAGGAAGCAAAGAGTAAATACTAGTTGAGAAATAGAACAGTAAATGAGAATGAAGGTGTCCCCAGGGGAATCTTTATGAAGGATCAGAAGGTAACACAAGGAACTGTAAAGAAATCAGAAAATAAACAACATGATAAAAGTGAACAGAAGCCTGTCCAAAAAGAGGAAGTGAAGGAATTACACAAAGAGATACAAAATCCTGATCAGCCTAGTAAAAGAGAAAAGGAAGAAAACAAAGGAGAAATGCCTGAACAAAAGAAAATTGTTAAAATGGAAAGCTCTTCTTTTCACTTCACTCAGGCATTATCTCAAGTAAAAATTTATGTTCCACTACTTGAAATGATGAAAATTAAGGAGTACAAAGATAGTGTTGTTTAATTGATAATAAATGGAAATGAAAAACATGTGAATTCTGAAAAATAGAGTAGCTATTAAAGCAGTCAATAGGCAAGAGAAAGTAAATATCCCAAAGGTCTACTTGAGTGATGTGTTAGCAACTCCCCCACAAGTTGATCCTTTTTTCACTACATTACTCATAAATAAAAAATTGCTGAGAAATTGCATGATAGACTCTAGTGCTACTATAAATATCATGCCAGTAGGAGTTATGAAGCACCTTGGCATGTGGGTTGATACATGTGAAGGGAAGTGCTATGCAATGGATAACAAACCTATACCTGTGGTAGGAACTATGAGAGGTGTTGAAATCAAACTGGCTACTTATCCACAGGTGGCATATAATATAGATATAATAGTAATTGATACTCCTTCGCAGTTTGGTATGCTTCTGTCAAGACAATGGACAACAGCAATTGGAGGAAACATCTAGTTTGATTTATCTTATGCTACTATTCCAGTCAATGGTTAAGAAGTGAAATTATATAGGGAGCCAAGAATGAACCAGCTTGTTGACTGTGTACCTCAAGATCAGATCAATTGTTTTTGTGATGTTGATCTTGGAAGTTTTAAGATAGAATCAGCCCAGCCAGAATTAACCAATAGTGATCCAATTGAAAAGCATGTGGCACAAAACTGTGATGAAGTGTGGAAAATGTATTTTGATGGAGCATACATCCAAGAAGGTAATGGAGCTGGCATTGTATTTGTTTTACCTGAAGGTATTACATTTAAATATTCTTTCCTGTTGGCATTTGAATGTACAAACAATGTGGTGGAATATGAAGCTTTATTGATAGGTCTGAACATAGCTGTGAAACATAAGATCAAGTTGTTATCTATTCTTGGCGATTCTAAGTTGGTTGTTTTATAAATTAAGTCAAAGTATGCAGCAAAGCACAAAATATTGAAGCAATATAGGAATGCTATATGGGACACAATTGAGTTGTTTGATGATTTCTCAATTGAGTGGATTGAAAGATCAAAGAACGTAATGGCTGATTTTTTAGCAAATATGGCGCTAAAAAGAGATGATATCACATTGGCTGGGGTGTCACAGATTGAGATCAAGACAAGGACTGTTGTTCCTGATAACATTTATAATTGGCAGGTTTTCAATGATGATACTGACCTTTTGAAATTCCTCAATTGTATAGATCAATATGAAGCCCAGGAAATTGACTTCAATGCTTTTGTTGAGGAAGTGGATGGGAAACAAATAGTGTTTGGCAAGGAGATCTTGTAGCTGAAAACAAATAAGCTTCCTAAGGACTTGGTGGCATTGGAGAGGTTGTATGATGGAAATGATTGGTCCCTCATGAAACAAACACCAAATAGAAAAGAAGATATTGAAGAAGTTAACTTGGGAACTGAGATAGCACCAAGAAAGGTATACATAGGAAAGAAGATAAGCCCTACAATTAGAAGAATGTTGATAGAGTTGCTAAGAAGGTATAAACATGTCTTTGCTTGGTCTTATAAAGATCTTAAAGCATACAGGGAAGATTTATTTTAGCATGAAATACCATTGAAGCTAGATGCTAAGCCATTCAGACAAAAGAAGACCCATAAATCCAACATTGGAGCCTAAAATGCAAGAAGAATTGACAAAGCTCAGAGATGGAGGAATTATCAAACCAATTAGGCACTCAACATGGGTCTCAAATTTGGTCACTGTGAGGAAGAAGAATGGAGATATCAGATTATGTGTGGACTTTAGGAATTTGAATACGACATCCCTCAAGTAAAATTATCCTCTACCCAATATGGAGGCTATACCACATAAGGTGATAGGGTGTGAGCTGTTGTCCATGATGGATGGGTTTTTAGGATACAACCAGGTCAAGGTCAAAGAATCTAAGAAATACAAGACAACATTCACAACTCCTTGGGGAACATATGTATACATAAGAATGCCATTTGGTCTCACTAATGCAGGAGCAACCTTCCAAAGAGCTATGGATGTGGCATTTGCAAATTTGATCAATGATATCATGGTGGTGTACCAAGATTACCTGACTATCAGGATAGATCATGAGAGGGTTGAAGCTATTGATAAAATTCCTATTCCCAAAATTGTTAAGGCTATACAATCATTTTTTGGACAGATTAATTTTGTTAGGAGATTTGTTTCTAACTTTGTTGAGATCATTAAGCCCATATAAAAAATGTTGAAGAAAGGATAGAAAATGGAATGGACTGCAGAAGCCTTGAAAGCTTTCATATCTATCAAAAGGGCCATCAAGCAGGCTCATGTCCTCAAATCACTAGATTTTGCAAAACCTTTTTAGATATTTTCATTTGCTTCAATGCACACAATTGTTGTTGTTATGTTACAGAAGAATGAGGATGGTCATGAACAGCCTGTCTTTCTTCAGTAAGTCATTACAAGGATCTGAATTGAAATATGACATAATGGAAAAATAGGTGTTTGCATTAGTAAAGGCTACAAAGGCTTTCAGGCCATATCGTGTTGGAGCAAAGGTGATTGCTTATGTCCCTCATGCTCTTGTCAAAGATATTCTAACATAGTCTAAAGTAATAGGAAAAAGATGCAAATGGATTAACAAGATCCAAGAATTTGACATGGAGATACAGATTACCAAATTAATAAGAGGCCAAGGCTTGGCTAGGTTGATGGCAGAATCAAATATTGAAGCAAATTAGGTTTGTAATGTAGATGAAGGGACTGAAATTGCAAGCATTGAGCACACTCCTTGGTATACTGATATCATGCATTACCCTAAGTACACAAAGTGTCCAGAAGGATTGAATGACAGCCAGAAAAGAACTTTGAAGTTGCAAGCATCTAAATATGTTTTCATGGATGGAGATCTGTTTTGGAAGAATAGGGATGGTATACTGTTGTTATGTCTTGATGAGTCTCAGGCCAAGCATGTTCTAAGTGAAATGCATGAAGGAGTTTGTGGAGGACATTATTCAACAAAAACAACTGCACATAAAATTCTCAGGGCAGGTTATTACTAGCCAAATATTCTTAATGATTCTTTTACACATGTGAGAAAATGTGAAGCCTGCCAAAGGTTCTCTGGAAAATTGAAGTATTAGGGTGCTTTACCACTTCGACCCTTGTAGGCTGATGCCCCTTTTCATCAATGGGGAATTGATTTCATTGGAGAGATACAGGAAAAATCAAGTGGAGGATACAAGTGGATACTGGTTGCCACTGATTATTTTACTAAATGGGTAGAAGCAATCCCAACTAAACAGGCTATAAGCAAAGTGGTGAAAAATTTCTTGATGGACAACATTATCACCAGATTTGGTACACCACTAAGGTTAATCAATGATAATGGGATGTGTTTCAGGTTAGATGAATTTAAAGGTTTCTGTGACACATATGGCATTACTATTTCTTATGCAGCTCCTTACCATCCACAAGCTAATGGTCAAGAAGAGTCTAGCAATAAGAGTCTTTTGAAGATTATACGGAGGATGTTAGGACAGAACAAGAAAGCTTGGGATTCAAAATTAAAACTGGCTGTGTGGGATAACAGGATTACTGTGAAGAAAGCAATTGGAAAATCCCCATTTAAATTGGTATATGGAGTACAGGCCAGGATGCCTTTACAAAATTTGTTTCCAATCTATAGGTTTGTCCTTCAGGAGGATTTGGATGTTCTTAAGCCTATGGAGGAAAGATTGGAGCAACTAGCTGAACTTGATGAAATAAGGAGAGTTTCCCAAAATCAAAACATGAAGTTACAAACACAGATGAAATATTTATTTGACAAGAAGGCAAAGGATAGAAAATTTGAAGAAAATGACTTAGTGTTGATGTGGAACGCAAGATGTCAAGAGAAGGGTAAGCATGGTAAATTTGAAGCTTTGTGGCTAGGACCTTTTGTTGTTGTTGGAAAGAAAGGTGAAGATTCATATTATCTATAGAATATGGCTAGCGAAGATCAAGAGTTGCATGTTCATGGGCAATTCTTAAAGCATTTTTTCTCTTGAGTAACACAGAGGATTAAGGGTTGCCATTGCATGGACAACTCTTGTTTATCCTTTTTAAAATTCTTTTCCATGCACAGTAGTTTAGGATTCTGGTTCACCTTCATTTTGCATTCACTTCCATTCTGCTCATTGGTTCATCACTCTGTGTCTGGTCTGCTCACCCAAAGTTCTGGATCCTTGTAATGATCTCACTATCATTCATCCCTAGATGGAGCCACTGTTGGAACTATAAAAATATGATGATTTTACATGTTTTTCATCCCCCCAAGTTTCCAAAATAATTATCATCATATGCACAAGGCCCTCCATCATGAAATTTTGCTTACATTTTTCCCATATAGCCCCATAAAATCCATCGGGTCATGCATTTTTCACATTATGCTCCATATCGGCATAAGTCTATCTAGGTCTCCCTGACCTGTGATGCTTTTGTGTTAACATATGTTTGCTGCAGGTGATCAGCAAGACTTGTTCATTGTTATAGCGATCGACATTCACCTATTGGATTCTATCGGCATGACATTCATGTGGTTTCGGCGACCGTCGAGGAACCTATCAGTAGGAGTTTGGTCTTCGATATATCATCTCACTGAGTGCCTTATGTCTGACCAACTGATATATGGAGATGCGTAGGTGAGAGTTTTTCCTTCGATGAAGCATCTTGGGGAACTCACCTAGTCTTACCGACTAGTGGCAGATGCATATGCATATCTACAAAAGATTTTCTTTGGGGTAACATCTTAGCAAGTGACCTTCGGTCTCGCCGATATTACACAAGAGGCTCGTCGATGAGAGACTTTTTCTTCGGAGTAAGTCATAGCGACTTCACATTGTATCACCGATCGATGGCGGAAAGATGCACTTATCGGTAAGAGTTAAAGCTTTCGACATGTGGTCTTGGTGAGTTTGGATTGTCTTACCAACTGACAACATAAGGACATGCATCTTGGTATGACTAATGGGCATCGATGTAACATCTTGGTGATCCCATTCGGTCTTGCCAATTTTTTTTTCATGCCGAGATGCAGATTGCATCGGCATGAAAAAAAATTTGTCTCAAGGAAATAAATGTATCATGGGGTGCTTTCGATAAGACACAGGATAATCTATGAAGCCTCTTCCAACCTCGGTGTTGTCTTGGCGATCTAAAAATGAGCTCAAGGTGTTTCGTTATGCATGGTATAATCTGCATAGGGTCTCCCCGATATCAGAAAGTCACAGCGACATGCAAAAGGTAAAAGAACTCTTAGGGAAACATAAGGTGATCTACAAGATATCTCCCTGACTGAGATAAGTCACGGCAAAAGCAAATAAGGCACAGGGTGACTATAGCGATTGAATTTCCTTTGGCATGACTGCGATTTGTCTCGGTCACTATTCCAGTGTCGATTAATAAAATTTAAATGCTATGGCTGACATGTGGTTGTTCAATTACCATTGCAGGCCGACATGAAAGGAACCCGAATTCTGTGGAAGGCCGACATGGGATCTCAATATGATATGTTTTTCTCATGCTAGTGTATAAATAGGAATTTTGTAATTGTAAAATAGGATCACAATTAGATATTCGATACATAGCAAGTAGATACAGTAGAATAAACTTCTCAGATCAGAGACTATTGATGCATGTTTTCAAAATGGAGGTATTTATGAAAATCAGTTGATGTTGCTGCATTTTTGGTATCAATTATCTGTTGAATTTAATGAAAGTATTGCTAAGCTGTCTCCAAGATGGATTCTTTCTGATTGTTTAAATTTATATAACAAGTTTATATTCAATTCATCAGTGCACATTTGTTGTTTCTATGTGGTTAATCATTTGGTTCTTTCAAGAAAAGATTAAATCCTTTTAATTGATGACAGTAATCAAAGAGAGTCATTTGGATTATTAAAGTAGAGCTTAGTAGTTACAGTATTGCATGTTTATACAAGTTGTAAACATAATGTATGCCAGATAGTTTGAGTTTTCTACAGAGTGTGTTGCTCATCTTGATTTCATTTGACTCCACATACCCAATAAGGCACTGGTCTCTACAGTTTCATCATTAAGATTCATTTATTCTCTTTATATCTGTTAATTGAGTATTTTAGGATTTAGATTAAGAAGATTGCTATTGTGTTTGAATTCATTTGTTCATTTGCATCTACCATTGTGGACAAATCATTGCAAGAAGGATAACCATAAGTCAAGTCTGCTTCATTCAGAAAGGTACACCTGCCTAGGTTTAGCAGCACCTAAAGAGTAGAAGGTTGAGTTCTCTTGACCTTGTATGTTACCCTCAAACGTATCAAGAGATTGGCAGCCTCTTGAGGCATCTTGCCTGCATTTTTGAGAGCTAACAAGCCACATGAGAATGGGCAGCTAAAAAGTCAGGGGAAGCCAAAATCTCCGCTTCATTCTCCCAATCTGAATATACCTATCAATATTTTTTAGTGCTATAGTATAATTCTGGATGGAATTGGGTTCAGCCTATTTCAGCTCATCAATTAGGCTATTATATCTTTGTGATAGGTATCCTCTAATAATTTCTTCCCTCATTGTTTCCTTTACCTCATACTCAATGTAAATTTCTTCAATCCAAGGCATAATGTAGTTGCCATAACTAGGTCTAAGAAGCATTCTATGCCATTCTCTGTAAATATCCCTTGGGTTTCTTGATTTAGCCCTAATGGGTAGAGGGATGTTAGACTCTAATTGATTATAAGCTCCATGTTGTTGTCCCCAACTAATCTCATTTTTCACCCAAAACATAAATTCCCATAAGTGGACATCCCCAACATATAACAATGGATTTCAATCATGGTCTTTAGTTACAACATAATTATGCAAGTAAAACTCACATAGAAAATTTTTCATTTCAGGGGAGGAAATCCTATAAGCATTGAAAAATTCATTAAGAGTGTCAATAGAGGGATTCAAACCTTAGAATATCCTTGATAGCCTAAAAGAGAAATATTTCTCTTTCAAGTGTAGAGCATAGACCCTTGGAGGGGTTCTACATTCCAAGATTTGTGGTACCAAGGTCACAATGTTATCCCCTTTCTTCTTTAGAATAGTTATTTCCTCATTCTTTTCTTTAATGACTTCATCCCTCTTTTGAATTTCCTTTTTCAATTTCTATTTTTCCATTTTCCATTCTTCCTCCCTCCTTTGTATTTCTTCCCATTAATTCAAATTTGTCATATGTACTGTAAAATTAGGAGAATTATGAATTCCTAGTAGTATTTTTGTTGATGGTTGCTCCTCATATAGTACTATCTACATGGACTAAGGCTGTCCAGTTGTCTCTAGCTATAGGGGTACTATTTCTTCTCCCACTTCTTGTTGTAGGATATCTTGTTCTTGTTCTTGTTGTGGCTGTAGGATCTCCTTCTCTGGTTTTGGCTATTACTGCAGGACTTCTTGCTCATGCTGTAGGAAATTTTGATTTTTCTCAAACTCTTCTGCAATGTTAGCAAGATCATCTAGTGTTATATTTGTTTCTCTCAAATATTTCTTCTTCTTTGACATTCTCCTACCCCATTGGAGCTTTACTGTCCTTATGTGATGTCTCGCTAGGCTTAGGGATTTCTTGTGGATGTGTACCAAATGTTGGCCTAGTTGGTCTTGATTTTCTAGGAGGGCTTTCACATTTTTCTTTGGCTGCAGGATGAACAGTGTCTGCCTTCCTCTTCTTAGAACTTGACACCTTTCCTTTTGTCGACTACCTTTTGGCCTTTCCTTTTCTCATTTCTACTTCTATCTTCTATGCCTTAGTTTTCATCAGAGTTCCAAGTGGAACACCATCATCAAAATCTAAGGAGTTGTCTTTTTCTGAGTGCTCTATTCCAAAAGAACTAATTTCTATGGTCTCTTCTACTACAGGAGGGTTTACACTAGGGCCTCTGCCAGAGGTTGAAGCACCAAGAGTGGCTTTAGTCATGCTCAATCTCCTACTAGACCTATGAGGTTGAGGAAAAACCCTAGGTTGCAAGTGTTGAGGTCTAATTTGATCAACATTTATAAATTCTTCCTAGGTCATTCTAGACACATCATGCAGAGACTTCTCAACTAGAAATTTAATCAGATAATGGTGGGAAATAGAATTGTCCCTACCTTTTTGGGTCTCAGCCGCCATGATTAAGAGAAGATTGTATAGCACATTAGGCACATTCTTCCTCCTCCCATGCCTCATGTGACCCAAGAGTTTGAAATGTACTTAATGCAGGTTCGACAAATGACATTCAAAGGTGAGATACCTTATAATGTAGACAACTTCCTGCTTCCATGGTTCAAGTAGAGAGGTTCTTTGTACACCCTATTTATCCACACTGATTGGAGGGTCACCATGTACTATAAATTTGGCCCTAGCTTACCTAGCGTCTCTGGAGGCAGGGTAATGCTCGCCATCAGTAGGTAACCTTGTAACCTTTACAATTTTTTCCTCAAGTGCCACAACCTCCAACCCTTTTACTATGGCTTTTCCTTTAGAAAATGTCTGGGTGAATTCTAGTGCAATGCCTTCATCAAAGCCATGCAGCTCTAGGAAGTAATCTAACCATCCACAATTTCTAAATTTGGCCAGGCATTGTGCATCCTACAATAAAAAATCATGAACTGAGGGATCATTTCTAATTAGCCCTCCTCCCATTTTCTGCAATCAATTATCACTCTGCAAAATTTCCTTCCTGTAATTCCTATCTAAAAGACAAACACCTTCCTGCAATACCTGCTAAATTTCTAGTGCCAATATCGACTGAATTTTCCCTTTCTTTTGTTTTACCTTTTTGCTTGCAACTCAAGATTACGACAGGGTCAATAATTGCAAGAAAAGGAGTGATAAAGGATAATTATGATGGGAAGAAATGGTAGCTGCAGTTAGTGTCACTTCACACATGTTATTAATCCTCTCACTCAGATTTAAATCAGCTCATTTTATTTTTTCTGATGTATCCTAGCATAAATTGACACATGGACAATATATTTGCATCTTTTTCTTCCCCCCCAACCTAAATTTGGACATGTTTATGCACATGCGAGATGGAAGTGGTGATTTGATAGGGAATAATGACATGTTATGTGGACATCTATACTAATACATAGTGATTAAATGAGTGCACTTAAAAGATGATTAAAAGATAGCAATTAATGTGCACATACTTGAATGTGTGGAGGATTTGTTGCAAAGATCATGGAAAATGTATTGTTCATCTTTTTAGGGAATAAATTGAGCAATTAATGAAAATGAAGTGGAATGAAGTGAGGTGGAATGAAGTGATGGAAGAGAGAGAAAAGTGGTGATGAATGGGTGAATGGGTAGATGGGTGAAGAAATGGATTTCCGCAAGAGTGGAAGTCTTTATTATGACAAGTACATACCTTAATTAGCTAGAAGGAGGGACACTAGGTTCACTTCCTTCGGCTGTAGGAAGCTCGGGTACTAAATCTTGGGTGAATTACTGCAGGAATTCTTCTTTGGAAGCTAGCTTGTGATATTATCTAAGGCGATGACCATTGACAAGTAACTTGAATCTGACAGGGTCAATGGTAATATTCTAAACAACTCTATTAGGAAAGACCTCAGTGACTTCATATGGTCCTAGCCACCTTGTCTGCAATTTTCTTACATTGTCTTGATATCTTGAGTCATAGAGTAGGGCCCAATCTCCTGGTTGGAATTTCTTGTCCTTGGTAAATTTGTCATGCCACTTGATTCTCTGATTCTACACTACCTTTGTATGATGCAGGGTTTCTCTTCTTATCTCATCCAAAGCATTTAGTTGCATGATTCTTTCTGTCTATGCCTTAGAAATATCCATTCCCAAATCTATTGCAGTTCTAAGAGTCTTATATTCAAATTCAATGGGCGTCATAGTTGTCTTTTCATACAACTCAAATGGAGTGAAGCCTATAGTTGTTTTCTTGGTTGTCCTATAGGCCCAAACAACTTTTGGTAATCTATTTTCCCATTCATTTTTATGAATAGCTACTGTTTTGGTCATAATGGCTTCAACTTCTCTGTTGGTCACCTCAACTTAGCCATTAGCATGGGGGTGATAAGGAGTACACTTCCTATGCCTTATGTTGTACTCATTGACTAGTGTTGCAACAAGGGTTGATGTGAATTGAGCTCATTGATCAGTCACTATTTCTCTTGGAACTCCATATCTTGTGAAAATATCCTCATAAAGAAATTCTGCAACCTTGTTATCTCTTGCATGCTTCATGGTCTTAACTTCTACCCACTTTGTCACATAATCAGTACATACCATGATATAAGACTTACCATTTGATGGAGGTTCAATGGGTCCTACAAAATTCAATCCCCATTTGTCAAAGGGAGTGATTACTACTTGAGGGAAAAGTGGTATCTCATTAGATTTGGTTAGTCTGCCCATTCTTTGACATCTATCACATTTTTTGGTATACCTTCTTGCATCCTTATGGAGTGTTGGCCAGTAATATCATATGTTCAAAATCTTCATTTTTGTCCTCTTGGCTGCAAAATGTCATCCACATGGTTCATTGTGGCATGCATGCAAGATGTCATATGTCTCGTCTTCCCTCACACATCTTCTCATGACATGGTTTTGTCCAATATAAAACAAACATCCAACAATCCAAGAGAAAGGAAAATATTTTTCAATGAGTGCCATTTTCTCTTTTGGAGAGAAGTGAGAAGGAACTCTACCTATGGTCAAATAGTTGGCTATGTCAACATACTAGGGTGTTTGTATACTGAGGGAGAATAGATTCTCATCAAGAAAAAAGTCATCTATGGGCTGATTGTCTTTTGATGTAGTCATCCTTGAAAGAAAATCTGTAACAACATTGGTCCTCCCTAGCTTATCCACAATGGTTATATCAAACTCCTGCATCAACAATAACCATCTTTCCAGCCTACCTATGATCAAAGGTTTATTCATGAGATATCTAATGGATGTATGATTAGTTTACAAAAATATTTGGTAACCTATTATATAATGTTTGAATTTGTTCGGTGCATAGATTACTACCAACATTTCTTTCTCTATCACTATATAATTGAATTTAGCCCCTTGTAAATTTTTGCCGACAAAGTAAATGGCATTTTTAACAACTCCTTTTTTCCTAAGACTTCTCCTATGGCATAATTGAATGCATCAGTATGGATGTGGAAAGGAAGTTCCCAATTAGGCCCTTTGAGTACACGAGCATGAGTCAAAGTTTTCTTCAAGTTAGAAAATGCCTTGTCACAAGCTTTAGTCCACTGTAATCTAAAATCCTTGATGAAACACCTATAGTATCTTGCATGACCCAAGAAACTCCTAATATCCTTTTGTTTTGCAGGTGTGGGTAGATTTTTGATTACCTCAATCTTTGTAGGATCTACTTGAATTCCCTTGTGGGAGATGTAGTGGCCAAGAACTACACCTTCTTGCATCATCATGAAACACTTTTCACTATTTAAGGACAAGTTTTTGTCTTCACATCTCTATAGGACTCTCCTACAATTTTCCAATGCTTGATTAAAATCAACACCATAAGTTTTAAAGTCATCCATATAAATTTTCATGTAATCATGAGAAATGTTTGAGAATATGCTGATGAATTCCATTTGAAAGGTTGTAGGTACATTGCATAAGCCAAATGGGAGTAATGAGTAGGCATAAGTCCCCCATGGATAGGTAAATGTAGTCTTCTCCTAGTCCTTTGGTACAATTTGGATCTAGTTGTAGCTGCTAAATCCATTTAGAAAAGAAAAGTATCGCTTTCCTACAAGTGTGTCCAAAACTTGATCAATGAAGGGTAAGGGAAAGTGGTCCTTCTTGGTGGCAGCATTAAGTTCCCTATAATCAACAAAAACTCACCATTTCAAACCTTTTTTGGGCACAATCACTAATGGGGACACCAACTAGCTATCTGAAATGGGGTAGATAAATCCTGCATCTAGTAATTTATGTAGTTCCCCTTTTACAATTTCTCTTAGTGCAGGGTTAATTCTTCTTTGTGGTTGTCTTATTGGGGTGCAATCATCTCTAATATAAATTCTATGTGTACAAATTTTAAGTTCCAATCCCTTCATATCATGATAATCCCATGCAAATGCTTGTTGATGGGTCCTTAATAAGTTTTCCAATAATTGTTGTTCTTCACTTAATTTACTATTAACATTCATATATTTTCATTTTGACACCTATACTTGTGTAGTTAACTCTATAATGGTTGCTTTATTAACACATGGTACTTTTAGTTCATATGGTAGAAATGTATGGGACATACCTGTTGCTGTAGGAAGAGTGGCTATAGGAATAACGTCTGTAGGAATAATGGTTGTAGGAAGAGTAGGAAAAAGTGTCTTGACTGGAGTAGAAGAATGAGAAGATGATGCTTACTCTACTTCACAATGGTTTTGAATGATGTTAGCCAATACTTCATCCTCATCTTGGAGCTGAATGAAAGAGATTATACCTAACATCATAAGTTGTGCCACATAATTAACTTCCTCAGCCTCTTCACCAACATGTGGCCATATGGGATTATCTTCCTCATGAGATGGCTGAGCAGGAGGATAAAGAACAAAATTTTTAGTGCTCTTCCCATCTGAAATGGTCATGTCACCTGACTGAAATCTAATGTATGCACCTATAGTTGCTAACCATAGCCTTCCAAGAATAACGGGATATCTGCCTACTGTAGCTTTAGGAGAAATAATTATAAAGTCTATTGGGTACTCCCAGGAGTCTAAAACTACCACAAGATCCTCCACTAGACCATCAGGCTTAATAGTAGAGCTATCAACAAGCTACGAGATAGTAGGAGTATATCTCATGCTTGCAATGTTTAGTTTCTCAAGATTTCCTTGGTCATTACATTTATTGTTGCCCCTCAATCAATCAGAGCATTCTTTACTTGGATCCCGTTTATAACAACTGCTACCACGAGACTACCTAGGTCATTATACTTGGGGATAGTTACTTTTCCCAGCATGATGTCAGCTACCTATCCCACCATGTGATTTGTAGTTGGGTCTTTCTTTATCTTACCTGGCTTCTTGAGGCATGCTTCCTTGATTTCCTTGTTGTAGATTGGAACATCCTTTATGGCCTAAAATAGAGGTATCTAGACACATATATGCCTTAGCTAATCCAAGATGTCAAAATTTGTATCCTCATTTTCTTCCTTCTTCTTGGTAACTTCCAATCTCTGAGGAAATGGTGGTTCTTTTTTAGTCTTCTCGACTTGGACTGGTTCAGTATTTTTAGGTACACTTGGTTGAATGGGATCATTCAAAGGTTCCTCCTCCTCTTCCATAGGAAGCTCGGTGATAATGGGCTTGAAAGGGGTTGGTAGAGTAGTTCCTGAATGTAAGTGGATGTCACTTACACTCACAACATATGCAAGGAATTGATTTGAATCAATAGAGTATGCAAGCTACTGCTATGGTTTTTTATTTGGATTGGGTGTGGGTTGAGCTAGTAGCTAAGTAGGTTTAGGTGCATTTGAGCTTGGATTAGTAGGTGGAGGAATTATAGCAGGTTGCTAGGGTTGAGAAGTTTCTTTCATGTAATTAGTTGTCTTGGTAGGCCATTGTTGTCCTCCCCTCCATTGATATGTTTGCTACCAGTTTCTTGGAGGTGGCTACCAATGCCCTTGAAATTACTACCAATTCCCCTGAGGTTTCTACCACTGGGATAGAGATTTTTTATGATTGGTCCAAGAATTTGGAGGTTTATTCCAAGGCTATGGTGGATATCCTTCATAGTTGGATGGATATGGGGTCTAGCATTGGTTACCAGATGAATAGGAATTAAAATATGGCCCAACATAAGATAGTGGATCCGGTGGTATACCTTGTCTTGGATCCCAAGGCTTCTTTTGTGCAACATAGTAGACTTGGTCTTCTTCAATCTAGATTATTTTGAACTCAGCTGGAATCTTCTTTCTTTCAAGATTAGCTACCATATTGCATCTGCAGTCCCTCTTCTTTTGTCTACAGTGGGGGAAATACTCTATCAACATTGCCTCTACCTCTTCTTGCTTCTTCTTGGCCTAAAGTGTATGTAGCTAAGTAGCTAGATTATTTATAATGTCTTGCTTAAATTCTTCCAGCAAATGAGTAATCTTCATTCTTGAAACTCCACCAGTATTTGACTTACCCATGGAAGATTGGTAACCTCTCCCTTTCTTTGAAGCTGCCCTAGAGTAATTCTAGCATATTTTCTTGATATGTTCCCAAGGAACTTGGGAGATATCTCCTCCTCCCACGAGGTCCAAGGCATAAGTGCAACTATCATTGATTCCTCTCAGGAAAAACAAATTTTGTGAGTCTTCATTGAGTGTATGGTGTAGATACTTTTGTAGGAAAAACAAAAACCTTGAAATATAATCTTCCAGGCTCTCATCTTCCTTTTGTTGCATCCTAAAAATGTCCCCTCCTCTGATGTCATTTCCCCTACAATATTCCTTGTTTTTCTCAAGGAATTTTGTCTTCATGTCTTCCTAATTTTCCATAGTATCTCTGCCTAGGCTCATAAACCATCTTAATGCAACCTCTTTCAAAGTGGTAGGAAATAGCTTAAGCCTATGGGAATTGGTGGTATAATCATAACTCCTACAGAGTATGTCAAACTCAAAAAAAAATGTATTAAGATCTTCTGTGACAAGTCCATAAAACTTGGGGAGTGTTGAAGAAGGGATGTTCTTGATGTTGTCAACTTCATTTTGATGGGCAATGGGGAAAGGAAAAGATGGTTGGTTAGGTCTATTCCTATTTGCATCAGCCATGCCTGCTTGATGTAGTTCCAAAGCAAATGGGTTCTCAACCTAATTTTGGTCTTTAGAGGAGACTTCAAAGCTAGTTAGTTCAAGAAATTCATCAACAAAGGGGTGTGGATCTTCTTCTTCTTCTTCTCTTGGTAGGTTCTAATATTCAACTAGCTAGAATGGATTAGGATTGTTAGGAAGAAATATCCCATAAGCATCCCTTCTCCTCCCTCTATACATGTAGTATCACTCACTATTAGCTAGATCACACAAAGAATTGGTAAAGAATAAGGGGGGTCATTACTTCCTAAATGAGGATATACTAAGAACAACTTCCAGAAACACTACAACAAGAAAAACCACCAATGACTCCAAAGAACTCCCTAGTTTAACACCATCCCCAACAATGGTGCCAAAAATGTTGGCCTCCTACAATGATTTAATAACTAAGCCCTTACAACCATGATTCAGAGATTGGAAATATAACCTGAAAAGCTATTTCAATCACCATGAAGGTTCATTTAATTTTGCAATCTAGGGACATGAACTTGAAATGGGTCAGCACAGTATGTGCACTAGGAATCTGAAGTAGCCATTTTCATTCTACAGCTAAGGAACACACAATGCTGAAAGTAAATTGCTTAGAAGGGAATACCATAAATTTCAATCATTAATCAACAACTACATCAAACTAAAATGCATAACAAAAATGAAAATTTGAGCAACAAACAGGGCACTACTCTATCTACTTTTGCTATAGAAAAAGTCACAGAATGAAATTCTAGTGGCTGCAGGAACATTCGATGTCAAATTTCTAACTAATTACTAGAAAACAAGTAATACTAAACTAAAATGATGGATTACTCACCAAGTGGGCCCCCTTGGATAAGTATCCTCTAAAACTGATGAGAACTCAGATGCTCGAAGTCATAACTTTATTTAATTCACTATAAATCATGAGTACAAAAGAGTAACATGTATTTGTATTACTAAAAACTTGAGAGTGCAAGGATAATATCAAATCATGCAACCCCCTAAGGAGGAGCATCAAATATTTATTTATACTATCAACTAAACAAGGTAGTCAACTCCATGACTGGGAGGACACCATTTAGGGAAAATAAATAAAGTGGAGTGGTGGAAATTATGCATGCATGGAATCTGGTCAAATGTGCAGGTCCAAACTCAGATTTAGCACAACAGTAATGCCCACATCTGCTCAACCAACATTAAAGTCCACTACAATGTGGTTACATTCGGTTAGCATGAGGAATGTTTTTCCATCGACCTCCTTTGACCTTTGAGCGATTCCTTTGCTAGACGTTATGGTGCATGCCCAACTGGTGGTGTCTTCCTCAACTTAGCATCCTCAAATTAAATTTGCATGGCAATGTCAGTATGCATTATAACTGCATATCTATAACCACCTTAAGGAACATTCATTAACCACATGCAAAATCAATATAAATAATCCACATAATATGCCAATATCATTAAAACTTGTAGAAATAGGAGTAAGCCCAATGTCTATGGTTTGGGGGAAACATGATGAAAATATCAACATTTAACATCAAATTCCATGACAACTACCAGCAAGTAAACTAAAAATTCGACCCAAAATTAGACCAAAAGCTAGGCCCGTCACTACCCTTGTTCCTTTCCCAATATTGGAAATAGCTCTTATAAGTCTTCTTTCACCCACATCCATATGTCTATCTCCATTGTCACCATCTTGTTCAGCCATCTCTACTCCTTTATCATCTTCACTGTCACTTTCTTCATGTGCTCTACCTCTTCTCATTCCACCTTCCAACGCATTCATTATTTCCTACATTCCCCTTAGGATTTCCAAAACCTTGTATATTCTTCTTGTTGCTTCTATAGCTGCAACCTTTTCCATCCTTCTCCTTGGTGTCATCTTATTGCTCTTAATCTTTTTCTTACTGTAGTCTTCCTTGTTGCAATATCCCTTGTTGTAGGGACACACCTACAGTTCAAACTCAAAAGGGATTACTCTAACCCCAATCTTAAGCCACTATCGTTCTTCCCAGAGTTGTAGTTGTGCTATGATACCATGTTGATGGAACCCACCCACTTGTAGGCACCTAAAACTCACTTTAAATCAAGCAAATAGCTAGAAAAAGAGAGGTTTTGTTGTTGTAAGAAACTCACAAAAACTATACAAAGTTTTAGACACATTATGCAAGCTAAATAATAAGTTTAAATGACATAAATAAGTTGCAAATATACAAACTAAATTGTTGTAAAAAAAAATTGTTGTTGCAGGTACCTGCAACATTGGTTGTAGATGACTATTTAAAATTTAAGCAATGTAAGATACTTTAAACTTGCACAAAACAACCTATACTTCTAGAACAACACATTTATATAATATTTCATGCAAATACACACTCAATATTAGAGAACCAAGGCTTGGAAAGAAGCAAACAACTTTTCATTAACTTAGAAAATATAAATAGTTACAATCATTTTGCACATACAACTGTTGTAATAAAATATAGAGTCTATTTCCCTCTGCTTTTTCTTTTTCCTATCTGCAATGATCCTCTATGGCCATTGACAAAAAATTCCTACTATCATTCTTTGATATTCTCTACTAACTTCTTCTATTCTCTTCTATTTGTGTTGTGTTGACCTCTTTTATCTATTTTGTCTTTTTATATCTTGTTGTTGTGCGAAACCCCCTTCCTTTTTTTCTCTACCCTTTTATCTTCTTTTTTTTGTTTTATTCTTCTCTTCCCAACTGTCCAAAATCTAGAAGCTTCCTCAAAAAACTCCAAAATATTTCCTAAATAGCTCCAACGTCCAAATTTTGGCATTAATTTCTCCAACAACCAATTTTTGACTTCAAAAACTCTCACCCAGTTGCCCTTTTTCATTTATTTTATTATTGGTTCTCATTAAATGAACATACGATGGGTTATGTTTCCCTTTTAATCAAACAAAATTTTAAATTTAAATATTAACTCCTTACAGCTCCATGTGGCATTTTATGGGGAAAATAAAAAAATATTTAAGCAAAATGATGCCCTTGCATCATTTTATAATGAGAAAGGAATTCCCTTATTATTTTTTAATCACATCTTGAAAATAAAAGAGATTATTTATCATTTTAGCATGCTTAATTCATAAGAAGTTTTTGTTTTCATCTTAGTTTCAACTTTTCAATCAATTGCATTCATTGAAAAAACATGGAAAAATTCAAATAAAGACTTCATGTTATTTAGTTTTAAAATATCACGAATCATAGGTAATACACATATTTTATTTCTTTCCCTCTATGTACACCCCTTTATATTACACATGTTTGCAGTTATCTATATCTATCCTAGGATGATTGTATGGATATTCCTACACAATCATTTCAATGGGGAATACCCTTTATACCCTCATATATTTAGCATGTGTCTATACAAACCATTTCATCATATCTCCTAATCAAATATATATCATGAGTGATGAGCAACAAGTCTTTTATTTCTATCCTTTTCCACTCTTTAATGAATCACCTAGTAATAAAGTTAGAGAGCTTGAGATTCATATTTATAGGCTTGTATAGAAATTCCTTCTCTATATGTGACATAAGAGTTTTTTTTTCCTCGACATGCCTATGAAAAATGCATTCCTCTTATGCCAACACATGCATATCACTTTCTTTTGATTTGGTTATCCTTCTTGTGTAGACTACTTACTTATTACTTCATTCTCTTCTATGTACACACATATATTCTCTTACTCTATGTCCATGAAGGTATACTATGTTCTCTTTATAGATCTTCACAAACATCATTTTCCTCTATGTTTATGCAAATCTTATTTTTCTCTTATATTTCCATAAGCCTATAAAACTTATTTCCCTTGTTGTTACCAACTTTCATGCCCAAAAATTTTGCTAAGAAAACCTAACTAATTTTTTTTCAAACATCATTTAAGTATAAATAGTTTCCTTAGTGTCCAATTGGCAATAGACTACATTGTGAAAAATTGACACGGTATAACTCTACCATTGTCATCTTGTTCCATATTAACTCACATGTGAGGTTACCTTAATGGGTTATACTTGACAATTGTGAACTAGGATTTATATACAAGGACCACTTGTTTTCATGTCTAAGGACATGAATCTTACAACTAGTCTTTATGGCCTAGGGTAGTTCTTATTTGATTAATGATCATTATTTTAAATAGTGAAACATAATAGGTTAGAATTAATTTAATATTGATCAAGACCCATTTGATTCCTAAGAAATAAATCCTTGACTTTACCCAAATTGTTTTTACTCTATCATTAAATAGTTAAATACTTACTAATCCCATTTCTTGGGATAAGATGAAATCGTCATATTTCCTGATGATTAAATTAATTCTATGAATTCTTTAACTTATAACCCTAGATACTTATTGTTAATAAATAACAAGTCAAATGGGAGATTAGAGTCATCCTTAAGTAATCTCTATGTATTAAATTAAAAATACTTAACTCGTAAAGTTAAAATTTAAATAAATACTAAAGTTTAAAAGTGACTTTAAGTCACAAGTTAAAGTGAGGGTCCTAGATTCATTAGCCCCCACCAAAACTAAGATTAGGTGAGATTAATTAAAATAAAAGTGGATTAAAAACTAGTGGGATGTGCACTCAACCTCCACCCTTAGATTAGATTTATTTTTTACCCTTAGATCTTAGGGTTTCACATACAAACCCTAATCCTTACAGGTGTCTCCTTAAAAGCTCTCTTTATCCATTTCTCCTTCTCTTATTTTCGGTTTTCTTCATGCAAGTTATGGATAATTTTGAGTAAAGAGGAAATATTATTTATTTTACACATTTTTGAGGTCTATGGTCTCCATGGGAAAATACATTTTCTTATGCCAACATCCAAGTTTTTTGTTGTTTTCTTCCAAGTGCATTTTTCACATGTTATATTTTTTAATATTTTGATAAAATATTATTTTTCATTTATGATAGCCCTATGACTTCTATGCCCAATTGACACTTAAGGCTTTAGGATCCCATGATTAGTAGGCAGCCATCCCATAAAGGTTTTCAAAATGTTGAAATTGCATTCCCCCCTTTACATCCCATCAATAATAATTGATTTGAGAGATCTTACCTAGGCCATTTGGTATGATGTTATTCCTCTATACCTTTCATTAACCCTCTTTTTCCTTGCTTTAGTCAAAAAGACAAATTGTAAAAAGCCAAAAAATTGGTTGTGTTGGACTTGTTGGATTTTAGGAGTTTTATTGGTGGCCATACCATCATACCTTTCCTATCAGCTCTAATTGCCCATATTGAACCTTAAAAAATTGGATAAGTGTTTATTTTATCGATATTTTATAATTTCATGGTTTCCCTTCCATTCATGTCAAGTTAATTACCCTTCTTGAAGATTCCCTCATCCCAAAATATTGAACTCTTGAAAAATTCCTAGGTGTTCCTTGTCAAACTTTAATACTTTTTCTTACCCTCATACCTACATGCAATTTGTAAAATATTCTAAGTATAAATTTTGTTTTCCCATTAGGTCATTTGGGTTTCCTCTCATCATCTTCTATCCTAATTTTCAATAATTCCCCAACCTTGAAGTCCAAGTTCCTTAAAGAAATAAGTGCTAAGTCTATTGAAATTTCAAATTATTTGCATCTTTCTTATGATTCATCCTCTTTTAGCATGTTTTATGCGGTAAGAACAATACTTGAGGGAAAAAAAAAGAACATTATTAAAATTCCTAAGTATGAATTTTATTGGAGTTTCAAAGATCTTTCAACAATACCATTTTGGCATGTGGTATGCATTCTTCCTAATTCTTGATCCCCGACTCACTCCCTTCACCTAGTTCACATTCAATTGATTCTTTTCATCTAAATTTTGAGGTTTCTCATACCTTCTTCATTTTTTTCCATTCTTCCCCTTCCTAAAACTTCACCCTTCATTAGTGGTAAAACTTTTAGGATTCCTCATCCTCCCCTTCATCATTAAAAAGTATCATGATGGGCAAGAGATTCTTGATGCCTAATAAAGGAATTAGATGTGGACATGCTCTTCCTCTAACTCACTAGTTTTTTCCTTAGCCATTTTATAAAAATGGCTATTGAAGTTTCTAATGGTTTCAAGAACCATTAGAACCTTCGATATCTCATAGTTCCAAGTAGACCATTGAAAAGGAATGAGGGGAGTGAAGAAATAATAGGCCAAGGAAAAAAACATAAGTATGCAAAAGTGTTGGAGGCTTCATTGGTTCCAGGAATTGCAAGAACCTATGGCTGGTTCCTAGTTCCTAATGAACCCCCAACAAGGAAAAAAGAATCCCAAGGATTCAAACACAAAAAAAATAAGTCAAAAATATATCAGAGCTTCCCACGGTTCCCAAAACCATGGGAAAAACTAACAAATTTCTCATCTCCATCTAATCTCCAACCCTCGATGAAGTAAAAGAACCCAATAGAGGAATCAAGAGAATTGGAGAAAGAAAGGAAGGAAAGTATAAGTGTTGATGGTTTGATTTTCTCCAAGAACTAGTGGAACCTTAAACAAGTTCTTATTTCTTAAGAACTCTCTAATGAGGGATTGATCTAGTTCAAAGAAAGGGATGAAGGTAAAACTAGCTAAGTCTAGGAATAGAGGGATCAAGTCATGAAAGAATGACGTAGGAAAGAAGGGAGAGAAGAAAAATATGTGTTAGATATTTTTATGGTTTGTGGAACCATGTGAACCTCTAACAATGTTTTTGGTTCCCAACTTAGGTTTGAGAGCCAACTCAAAAGAAACGAAGGTAAAGTAACAAAGAAAAAGGATTGAGGAAAGGTGCAAGGTGGGAAAAGGTGCAAATAAAAGGTAAAATAATAAGGTTTTAGGGGTACTTGAGGTTCCCAAATGTACAATAACCTATGATAGGTTCCTATTTTTGGGTGAACCTCTGAATTGAAGGGGACCTCATTGGAAACAAAAATGAAATCAAAGGCTAAGGTCGAGAAGGGCAATATAAAGGTGTCAAAGCTCCCACAAGTTCTAGGAATCTCAAGAACCTCTAATAGGTTCCTAATGCCTCTCCAAGCCCTAGAAAATAAAAGAAACCAAAGGTATTTAAAATATGAAGAGTTGACTAGGGTTAGGTAAAAGCGCCAAGGTAGGAAACCATTGATAAATAAAAACTAGGGTACAAATTGTTGGTTTTTTTTTAGAACCAAACTTGATCTTACTACTTACCTATGGATCTACTAGAATCCAATGATTAGAAAGGGTAAGGATTGTCCAAAAAACAAGTAAGGACTACTAGACCTCTACTTCTACTCTCCAGGATCTATGAAACCCAAGAGAGTGATTTTGACACTATTTATATGATACTCACTTGTCATTTTATCACTAACATTGAAAATGAAATAGATATTTTCCTACTTAGTGCAAATAAGAAAAGTTCCCAAAGGATTTGGAAGACCCTCTAGTGAATTTTACCTTCTACTAGTAATAAGTAGTACTTCATACTACTATACTACAATCACAGGTGTGTTAGAAATTTTCATAGAGATTTGTGCTCTTTTTTAGGTACAGAAAGCTCATTGACTTCAAAGATGACCAAACAAATGGACCAGTGCCTTATCTAAGGGTGATAGATTCGCATATGTAATAAACAGTAATACAATAACAAATAGAAACAAGTATTTGTGGAATATTGTATATTACTTTGTAACACAACTCAATATTTCCAAAATTAGAAAATTCTTAACAATCCTTGTATTTTACTTACAAATCTATGATCCCATTTAAACACTTACTTAGCTCTTTGAACTAAAGAAAAATATGAAATCACACATTCAATCGAATTGATTGAAGCTGAATAGAAGAACCTTGATTCCTTTATTCATAATTCAAAAGCCAAAATTATAGAGGAGAGAAACTAATTCAGGAACTTCCAAATATCATTCATATATCTTTGCTATTGTAGAAAAATTAAGGCTATTACAGATCTGAATACATTCCTAAGACTTAATACTAATCTATCTCTTTGTGCTTGAAACTATTAGAATTCACACGTGAGCTTAAAATTTCTTAAACCATCAAAATACTTCTATAATTGGCCTTGAAATCCCATTTATAGAAAACATGGGAGCATCAAGCATCAGGCTAAATTACAATTGAAGTCACATTTGCATTTGACATACATTTCAATCTTAATTTCAAAATTCCCCAAAAAGTTATATTTTCACTTTGCAAAGTGGGGGGAAAGCATATAAGACAAAATTTATTTTTATTTGTTGAAGAAGATATGCCATCCTTCCAAAAGGAACCACTCACTTGTTGCAAAAAAATTACATCTTCTTCATGAGCCAAAATTTTAACCATGTGCATGCCTAATTAGTAAATACTCCTAAAGCACAAAAAGCAACGGAAAGAAAGACGATTGACTCATCCAAGTTAGCATTTGTGCAATCAACCTTTCTGATAGGGAGAGAAATATTCTACAATACTTTAATGAAAGCCTAATATGTATTGTTTCTAGACTATGAATTGTTTCTCTCATGTCTATTATTCACCATGTTTATCATCAACTATACACATATAAGCTTACTCAATAAAATTTTCTAACCAGGTGTTGTATTAATCTTTAGTGGGCCACTTTGCATCCAATAAAATCTACAATTTTGCACTATGCTAAGTGTATCTAGCATCAATTAATGCTTTGGCTTCCCTATCAAATACATCCATTCTCATTTCAACTCCAACCATGTTGTCAATGTGGAGGTTCAACATAGAGTAATCAATTTCAGTCAACATCACCTTAGCCCAAGGAAACCATTCCCAATTCATGCTTCCACTTGGTAAATTGCATCAACTCACCCTTATCATCAAATATTTTAGGCATACCATGCTCTTCCATATCCATGAAAATTTTCAATTTATTTTCAAGTTGCATTCCCAACTTCCCATGGAAAGTTTTTATTTCATTAATTAGATCAATGGCCTACAATATATCAGGAATATGAGTAGGGGCCTCAGGATATTCCTTCATTTTGGACATCATCTCTTTCAATGTTCCTACCCTAGTACTCCATTGTATCCACTCAATTTGAAAATCCCTTTGGACCTACATATATTTAATGATAGCCTCATGGATGCTCTTATAGGTTTCCCACACATCATCAACTCTATTGATCAATCTGGTCACTCTATGTCTCAATACATCCTTCAAAATATCATTTTCCACTTTAACTATCTCCATTTTAGCCTTCTTTGTATTCTCTTTTTTTGATTTCAAATCCTGATTCAAATTCAGAATTTTGAGGGGGAAAGTCTCTCTATCTTATGTAGAAAAGTCTGAGGTAGAACTTGTTGGAAATGGAAAACCCCTTTGTACTATAGAAATCACCTTATTATGTTCATCCATTAGTTTTTTGTATCTATCCAACAACCTCTTGTAGTTAGCCTTTGTAATCTGAGCAGTATCTATAGTTAACATTGTAGCATGAATTTTCAATTGTGCACCTATAGTATTAGTCGTTTATATTCCCCTCCTAAAAAATACTACTCCAATCTCCTTTTCCACATATTTTATGACATTAGGCTTTCACATGTTTGGATCCATAGACCAAATGGCAAGTGTATGCAACTTGGGGCTAAAACCTTAGCCAAAGATCTTATTTTCAAAAGCTTCCTTAGAAACAGAGGCATCGGGATCTTTCCTATTTGCATCTAGTGCAATAGTAGATGATATGTCACATTTGAGCAACAAGAGTGCCCCACTTCCTTTCACCAACATCCTTGCTTCTTTTGATGAAATGCTAGCAATTTCTTGTATTATTTTATCTTCCTCCTCCTTTCCAACTTCTTCTTGTAAGGAGGAGTAAATTTCTCCTTCACTTCTTCAATTCTTCTTTTAATATTAGAGCTTTTGACATGGATGAAAAACTCTCTAAATTCTTTGGTCTTGAAAAAGGCATCATCACACATAAACTCTGCATAGGATTTTATTCTGGCATCATCATCCTCAACTTCATTGTATACCCACTTCACAACCCTACTAGGGGGAACCACTATAGTGAAGGCATCATCCTTGTCTTCAGGGAAATATTGATCCACCTCCTACTCCATGGGAATGTGCTCTCAAGATTCATCTGGTACTTGAGCCTCACTAATCTACTCACTCGTTGAATAAGTCACTAATGGAGTGATTGCAAGTTGTCTAATTGTCTCTTTTGTTTGCACATGGATGCTTGGAGTAGAGGATTGAGCCTAATTGCTCCTTAACTAAGCATCATGATTTTACTTGGCCACCTTGGCTTTAATCTTATCTTGCTTCACTTTATTCAAAGAAGCTTTTGTCATTGAAGTTACCAAGCATCAATTTCATCTTCATGAACTTATCCTCCACCTCTAAAAAAGGACTGACATAGAAAGGGTTCTCCTTTAGCATCTTCTCTTCAATTGCACATATCCTTCTCCATTTATTCTTCCTTGCATTAACTTCTTCATTAGTAGATAAATTCCTAATCACATCCTCTTGAAAGAGGAACTGATTGGGATTTCCTGGAAATCCTCTGGCTCTTCTTTCAATAGAGATCACTCCCTTGGTGTCATTGAACCTAATGACCTCTTGAATCAACTTGTAATTTTTTAGAAGAGATCCAAACCTCTCAATACCATCCTTTGAGGTGCAATTGAAGTACATGACCTCCACATCAAGGTTCACAGGGGATTTCTTTCTTGTCTTTCTAAACT
Organism: Sequoia sempervirens; assembly: GCA_007258455.2. NCBI lineage: Eukaryota > Viridiplantae > Streptophyta > Pinopsida > Cupressales > Cupressaceae > Sequoia > Sequoia sempervirens. The sequence continues at coordinate 53,754,342 of VDFB02256132.1, read as the reverse complement.
GCTCCTTGTCTAGGGCTTCCATTTGCCACATTATTTCCATAAATGCTTGTCTATCTGACACATATATTGGAAATTTGTGAGGTGTAACTTGAGTTCCATAGATTTTGATTGTTGTGTAACTGGTATGAAGGTACTAGTCTCCCCAATTGAATTTTTGTTTAGTGTCCTCATAATCTAAGGGCCTCAACATCTCCTTGACACCTTGTGAAATTCTTTGTATGAACTTCAAACCTAGATCCTCAAGCACCAAGAATTTGAAAATATTGCAAAATATATTTTAATCAAAATGTGGACAATGCACATCCAAAATATGTGTCCACATGTACACTAATAATTCATTTCCCATGTCATCTCTTTCTCTTAACCTTCTATAATTTCTCATCACCTTTTTACACTTTCGTATTAGCAAGTGCATCAACAAAGAATAGTGTCTGTAAGATAATGGATGAGTGGCATCTTTCAATTTTACTAATTCCTCATGTAAATGCTTAGTAATGTAGGAAGCATAATTCTAAACCCTATTTTGATACTTTTGTTGAATATCAATCGCTAAGGTCATTAGGGAAATATCCATCTTAATGTCATAATATTTATACAAGACCTAGCATATTGCATAATAGGTATTCTTGAAGTAATCTTCAAATTCAGCATAATCAAATGTTTCCATCTCAAGGGCGCTAAAAGGCACACCATTTTTCTTCAACCCATACCTCCTATGTATAGGAAAAACACCCTTCCTATACCAAAATTTATTTTTCTCATACTCATTATACATTTTTCAAAAATTAATGGACTTAGAGGAAGATGGATTCAATTGAAACACTTCCATTATCTGGCTTGCTAAGATTTCCAACATGGGAAAAAGGTCTAGGAATATCTTAATTGTTCTATCCAGTGGATCATAGCACCTACCCAATTCCAACATCAATTCTTCCCTCACAAACACATTTGGGCACACCAACTTGCCTATGTCACAAGCCCATATGTTGCAAGCAGGGTGGTCAACATTTCTCCTTTCGAAAGTATAGTAAAACAAATCCCAACCACTCTGTGGAATTGTAATATCACAAATCTTAGAGGAAACATCCTAAAAATGGGTAGTCAAGACACCCTCACTAGTTTTTCTCTTTCCCACCTTCTTCTTTACCTCTTGAGTTGAGTCCTTAGGAGGTTCCTGCAAAAACCTAGGACGATCCTTCTTTACAGCTATTTTATTTTTAGGCGTTCTTACTACTTTAGGCTTGGGCTGGTCATCCTGGGATTTGGGTCTTTTAACCCATTTTTTAGTAGGTTTTCTTTCATTTCTAGCTCTAGACCCACTAGGTTCACTCTTTTTTACTCTACAATAAAACTAGGGTTTTCCAAATAATAGGAAATTGCACCTTAAGCTCCTTAAAGTCACAAGGTTCGAAATAAAAACAACAATTCTACCTTCTTTACCCCAAACCCTATGAGTAACAATTTCAATTCTTTGTAAGTAGACAAAAATGATAAATTTGAACATAAACCCTAGCCAATTACCCAATTCCCAAACTACTCAATGCATAAACTACCACAGGGGCCAAGATATTAACTTACTCGAGAGAATAGCTAGTTGTTCCTTAGAATTCGCCATACTAGGAGCTCTACTTTCTTCACTTCTTCGCTTAGTTGATTCCTCTACTTGCGATGACTACAATTGTAGAAGAAACTATCCAACAACCTCCTTAATACCTCAGAACTGAAGTGCGTTCATGATTAATGGTTGATGGATTGTTCATGCGAGTGAACCGACAAGTATTTGTTTTGGTTTAAACCCCAATTGTCAATCTTCTAGATTTAGAACATGATCAATGATCCTCCTTAACCATTTCCACATGTTCTTACAAGAATACTTTAAAACAATGATGGAATTCTGAGCACTTGCCACCAAGCCATCCACTAACCCACAATGCATCATGGACTTCGTCCCTCATCATAGTAATACCTCAAATTTATGTCCAAACTTTGGTAATGAGTGACACAAAAATATTCCACATCGTTACATTTGTATTTCAGCAAAGAGGATGCTCCAGTGATACCACCATACATTCTCAAGCCATCACATATCACAGTAATAGACTTGGAGTTGAAAATGCTTTTGGTGATGAGAAAACTTGGTGATAGCATCAAATTCAAACATGTGGTGATCATGTCAATCCCTTCAATCCATTCCCATCACTCATCGTTGAAGAGAAACAAGAAGTTGAAAAGTTTTAGTGATAGGTGATACACAAGACCTACGGTCATATTGCTTATCACTGTAATCAATCACAAAGAGTTGCAACTTTTAGTGACACACAATATAAAGAGAAAAAAAAATCATGTTGCTCATCACTATAATGAGCCTAATGACAAAAAAACTTCAGTGATGAACAATCGCTTAAGTGATTGAGAACTGCACATGCAAATAAGATGTTTTAAGAAAGGGGTCCTCCTAGGATAACACATGATAAGGTCTCAAGAGATTTAACAACATTTATTTCAATGGATGTAAAATCCAAACAAGGATAATAAATCAACCTTTTAAAATGAAGAAAATTCAAGGACCAAGGCATACGTAAAGATTTAGCCACAGGTGCAAGAAATCCTATCGATATGGGGCCAGTTACCCAATGAAATTTAATGAATCAAGTTTTTTTTTCATAACCAAGAAACAACTAGTATCAGGTCAACATAAAAATAGACCAAGGAACCAAGGGTTAAGAAAAAACCTAAAATATTTCAATGTAAAACAATCCTCACACAAAACCCTAAACCCTAATCCTAGCCAATTCAACATACATCTAGGAAATTTCCTTCTCACAGATCAGTGGAACATTAAAATTTTATGAGGGTTCCACCACAACTATAAAAAGGAAAAAATAAAAGTGAATTTGATTGTTTCAAAAGAATGAAAATTATTCCATGGTGCAAATTTCTCTACCTACCTCCTCAACACATTAAATTCACAACTACCCTACAACTACCCATATCTCACTTCATTGAGTTTTCTTGACATATTTTAATGCATTTATGGCATGATTTTTTGGGGAAAAGTGGAAGCATTCTTCTCTCATCATTAACCTACATTTTGTTAGGAGGCCACTCTTGGGCCATGTTTTCTCATAAATTTTGTGGGAATTTTTGTTATATTTATTTATCAAAATCATTAATATAAAAGTATGGCAGGGGTTTGTAATGTCTTCCAAACCTTTCAAATTATAATTTTTGTGTAAATCTATCAATTTTAGTATGACCACAACTAGGGTTTATCTCCCTACCATGTGTTCCTTCTCTCTCATGAATTTTTGATATTAAATATTTATGGGTATCCATTATAAGGGATTTTTCCTTTTTTTGGAAGATAGATACATTTTATATATTTACAACTATAAAATTGGATCTAAGACTCAAATTTAAGAAAAGGCTACTATTTTTCATTGCTTTTCACTTTTACACTTTGTGTAACATTGCTACTTTTGTGTTTGAATGATTGTTTACCATTTTTTGATATTTATATTGTGTTAAAATACTTTCAAGAACTACCAATGGAGTTTATCTTTCCCTTAGTTCTTGTCAAACTCTAACCTCTATACATATCCCTAGAAACTTGTATAATAGGAAAATTTGTGGGTTCTTTTGGTATTTTTATTATTTATTTTTGTTGATATGAGAAAGAGAAACTCATTTTACTCTAGGTGCATCACCACCCCTTTCATTTTTTGTATTCTTTCTTCCCCTTTTTCTTGGAAACTAATAGAATAGGAATAGGTTTTAGGTTTAATGTATGTTAAGTTGGTTCAACTCTTTGCATCAAAGATAAAAAGAAATTTTGACTTCTCCAAAGGTTTGATCTCATTTGTAAAATCCTACACCTTGAGATATTTCTCATTATGTTATTAGAATGTTAGAGCTAGTTTCAGTAGGATGCATTTTTGAGTGATAATAGTAATCATAAATTGGATAGAAATGTCATTATTTGGTCTTCTACTTTTCTAACAATGATGAAGATAAACTTTGATGAAACCTCTAAGGGAAAATTAGGCCTATCTAGTGTAGTATATGCTATTAGAGATAGTGTCTGCAAACTCCTTTAAGAGAAGTTAAAAAAAATATTTTGGATCTGAACCATTGGGGAATGGATTCTTTATGGCCTAGGTCATAAAACACCACTTTTTCCCAACGATCATTCAAGGATTCCCTAGAACCCCAAACATGAATTAACTATCAACAAAAAGGTGAGTCAATTCTCAACAAGGGAGACCTAGGGAGGTTCCTTAGGCTTTGAAGGATTCACCACCAAGAAAAATATTGGAAAAGATAACTTGATATTCAACTCACAAAACCTAGTTATGCAAGCCAAATAATGAATGCAAGTGAAAACATTATGTAACAAGAAGTTAGGATGTATGTACCTAGGAAGTTTGGAAATATGATAAGGTTTCTAGAAATGCAAAAATGCAATCAAAATATACTAGGGAGGACTAAGACACCCTTACTTTCTTCTCAGTCCTACTACTATTTTTTGGGAAAACACGAAATCTTCAGATGTCAGAAGAAAATCTGAAAGAATCTCTGAAAAATACCTCTAGGAGGACAAATATTCCCTTACTGTCTTCTTAGTCCCAATCTAAATTTCTACAATTTTAGAATGTGATCCTTAGGTCCAAGGTCTACACTTCCTTCTTCTCATATCTCATGTCCTAAAACTTCCAGATCTAATCTGTAGGTGACTTTTCGTGAAGATGACAACTTTGCAACTTTGCATTCCAAATGATCTTCAACCTAAGTCTACAAAAACAAACACACAAAGGAGGAAAAACTTGTTGATTGTTAGTAAATTGGGGGTTTTCCTTAGTCAAACCCCTTATTGGTAATTAAACCTTGGAATGAAATGAAATAATGAAGGGAAATGATGAATGAAAAAATTGTTATGTTACAATTCACCAAACCCTTGTTATGAAATCTACAAACTTGTGTGAAGTGCCTAGCTTGAATGTAGATCTTGAAATGCATGAATTCCTGATAGATCTTGACTTAAATTACTTTCTTGAATCAAAATCCTACATCACAAATGTTAGCTCAAAAACACACATGATGCAAGAATATCTTTGACATGATGCTTGAATCTTGATGATGACTCCAAATTCTTGATGAATTTCTCTTGAAGGCTCTCTTGATCACAAACTTTCCTTAGGCATGCTCTCATCAAATTTCCATATGATCTCAAGAACTTATTAGATGAGAAATGAGTGAAAGAACCTTGTATTTATACTTATCCATGCTTAATATCCTGAAATTACACCACAACAAGCCGACATATGAATTCATTAATTAAAGGATGCTAAATCCCGCCAATATTTGAAATTAAATCCTAAAAAATAACTTGAGTTGAACTAAGATGCCCTAGGTGGCATATTAGTATCGAGGCTTGAAACTTAGGGCATATACTCCAAAGGGGCCCCTTTAAGGTGCCTTTGAAATCAGGGTCCCAAGACCTTTGGAGGAAAAAGACGCCCTAGGTGTCTTATTAGTCCCAGTCCAAAAATCAAGGACACACAGCTAGAATCATTAATTATCACTTATCCTTGGATGTTTGTCGGGATTAGCCATAAAAGGATATAATTTATTAGGATTGTGGATGCAAAATAGGACCAATTAAGACATAAGTAAGAATAAACAAACCAAGGTAGGCCCAAACAAGTGTGAAAATGCAAGGGTATGCAGTTTCCTACACTACATTTTGCCTCCACTTTAGTGAGAGGATGAACTTGCTTCAAACTCACACTAAAGTAGCCAACCATGAAGTCAAGAGGGGTTCAAATGTACAAATTCTAGCAAGATAGGATGATAATAACCAAGAGGGTGGTCAAGCCCCTAGGATCAAGATCCTATTACAAACCAACATAGGCACAAAGGAACACGCTTATGGATGATATATGAAGCCATAACAAGATCACCAACATACACCATCAAAGATAGGAAAAAGGAAAATGAAAAATTCAATGGATCAAGCTTCGACTAGCCATCCAACACACTGTAGACTGGGTCTAGGCTATTTTTCCAAAATAATGTTTACAAGTGGAACGTGCTTTCCACTACACAAACAAAATGCATGCTCTCAAGGGCTAGTGAAGATAGTTGTCCACTAGATGAGCCCCAGAGATCCATATCAAAGTCGTACCCCCATGACTATGACAAGTACACAAATAAAATGCATGCTCACAAGGGCTAATGAAGCTAGTTGTTAACTAAGTGTGCCCCAGGGAACCATATCAAAGCCATACCTCCATGACTTTAATAAGGTACAAAAATGCACACAGCAAGAAAGAGGGATGTTCGAAGGAGTTTTTCTTAGGTCATGTGAGGTCTTAATCTTAAGGGGAGATTGTTCCTAATGTCTCCAAGAGAGGACCAACTATAGGATAAAAGATTCACAACTTAGGGAATGTAGCATGTTGCATCACCACTAAGAGGAATGTAATATACTAAGATAGATCAAGCTCTTGAAGGATATTACTCCCAATGTCACCACAAAGAGAAAAACACATCACATGAAGTAAGAAAACCACATTAAGGAACATGAAAAAATGCCAAAATAATACCAATGTATTCCCCCACTTTAAAGAGATTGTTAAACACCATGCTATAGAAATTACTTTAAAGTAGAAAAAAATGAAAAGGGAAATGAGGGTTTCCCCCCAAAAACACATAAGGGATCTATGGATTTGGGGTCGGTATCTATCTTTGTTGTAATGATATTAGAGGGCTCAAAACTATCATCATTCACCAAATACACATAGAATTAGAAGAATGACACAAAGAGAGTGAAAATAAAGAAAAACCTTTTGGTTCAACATGGAAGAGACATAGGGTGTCTCGACACCTTGCGTCATCCCCAAAAGGAAAACACAAGACAAAAAATGAAAGGAAAATAAAGGATAATGAAAAATCTTTTGGGTCAACATGGAAGAGACATAGGGTGTCTCGACGCCTTGCATCATGGTGCAGAAGCACCTTGGGATCCCCATGCCTCTTGGAGGTATTGCTTGTTTTATTTTATTTTTGTAAAGAATTTTGAGATGTAATAAGGTTCCAAGAACCATCTTTCATGTCTTGTAACACGTTTTAGATTTGGATTCAAGTCTTGTTGTAAGAACAAGGTCTCCTTCCTCACCATGTAAGCTTGGTTCATCTAGGAAAACTAAAGAATTAAAGTGCCTTGATGTATCCAAGTCCTTGAGGGGAGTTTCCTTGACATTTGAAGTGTTTTTGGTGTCTTTTATACATTTGAATACACCTTTGAAGCCTCATTTCAATCGGGCTTTTGAGAAGTAGTAGTCAGTTGCCTTAACTAGGCAATTAAGAGTCTAAAGTGAAGTTTGAGTACATCCAAATAATTCAAATCTCAGTTGGAGGACGTTGGGAAGGGTTGTTGGAAGTGAAATAAGCCTCTAATGGTTGAGGCATGGTTGTTGAATCATTTTCTTTGAAGTTCTAATGAAAGAAGTTATTGTTTTCTAGAATTTTTGTGTGTGAATTATTGATAAAATGTGTAGTACAGCCTCTGTACAATTTGTACAGGCTCAAACCTGTTATGGTTGGAAAGAGGAGAGTGTAAGATTTCATTTGAAGGTATTTTGGTGAATTTTCATTAGGTATAAGAGAATATATCTTCATTTTAGCAGCAGTAGGTCAAGGAACACTCAAAACTAGCGTTTTGGTCAAAAAATGCCTCTATCTTCCACTCCCATAGTGTAAAGTTACTAATTATTTATGGGATGGAAGGTATGTATGTCTATTTTCACTTTTTCAAGGTTTTTGAGAATGGATTATTGTGTGGAGGAGATTACAAACTGATCTAGGCCTGACATCTTCATGTGACATGCCTAACTTGTAAAGAAAAAGTTTGAGTTTTGCTTGTTTTGAGATATTTTGGTCAAGGTGGCACTTAGGAATGGTTGGAATGGTTGTAATTAGCCTATTGGAGTTTGGAACAAGGCTTTGGGGAGAAGGGGTGAGCCTAGGTAACTAAAAACCAATCAAGTACAATCAATTAGGCCTCTTGAGGACATCGATAGATTGGTCCATGGTTGCTTTTCCATCCACTGTCAAGAAGTAAGATTTTGTGGCCTTGTAAAGGCATATTATAATTGCCTAAAAATAGTAGTTTGCACTAGATACAATTTTGTGGGTGAAAATTAATTAGACTATCCTACCGGTAGTGCTACAAGCAATTAAGGGTAGAGAGGCCTAATAGTATGAGAAATGAATTCATGGGGTTCCTAAGTGCTTAGTAGGTTGTGGTATTTTGATTTGGGTATGTTAGAGCATGTTCCAAGTGGTTATAAGGCTCTCAATTGTCTGAGATTCAAATATCCTTGGTGAGTTGAGTTTTCCTTAGAGAGGGACAGTGATTTGGTGATGTATTGATAAGAGTATTTGAGAGAAGCACTCATAAAAGAACCTCTACCATCTAAGATTGGTGTACTTACCTGATCACTCTGCATCAGAGTGGTATCAGAGCAAGGTCTAATTGTGGAAGAGTAAAGAATAATTGTGTGTTGAGGTGCTTGAAGAAAAAAATGCCTCCTAAAGGTGGGTCTATGGTGGTTGCAAGGGAAATGAAGGCCTTAAGAGATAGGATAGAGGCCGTAGAAAGAACGAAGGGGAATGTTGAGGAAGTGAGTATCTCAGAAGAAGAGGTAGAGGGTGGAGATGATACCAATCCTGAAGAGCAGATCCCTCTTGAAGAGAGAAGGTTCATTGGAGCCTTGAAGACAATAAGAGCAGAAGCCACCGAGGTAAAGATAGACATCCCTATGTATGGGGGAAAGATGAATGTTGAGGCACTCCTAGAATGGGTTGATGCCTTGAACAACTACTTTGAGTATAAGGAGATGGTAGAAGATAAGAAGGTCAAGTTTGCAAAGACCAAATTGAATGGGGCTGCCTTGACTTGGTGGAATTATCACCAAGGAGAAAGAGTGAAAGAAGAAAAGAACATGATTACTTCATGGGACAAAATGGTGAGCAGATTGAAGACACAATTTCTTTCTGCAGATCATGAAGTGCAAGTTAGGAAGCTGCAAAACTTGAAGCAAAAGGACATGGACATGGCAACCTACACTAAAGAGTTTCATAAACTTAGCATGAGATGTGACCATGAAGAGAGTAAGAAAAAGAAGGTGGCCAGATATTTGAATGGCCTAAGATTTGCAATTCAAGATGAGATGAGTCTAGTGACTCCTAAAATAGTAGAAGAATGCTTTCAAGTGGCATGTAAGGCAAAAGAAAAGTTGAGGAGGTAACAAGACCAACAAGGAAGGGGTAGAGGCAGAAACTCCAAAGGAAGAGGCAATTTTGGTGGTAGAAACCAATCACAAAGGAAACAAGGGGAGTCAACTGGAAAAGAGGAACAAATTCAAGAGTCAAGAGGAGGATTCAAAGGTAGTAGGTCTAATGGAAGAGGCTCCAATTCATTTTCTAGAAGATGCTACACATGTAACCAATTTGGGCACCCATCTTTCAAGTGTTCTAGAAAGCAAGCTTCAACCTCTCAAGGTGCAGATAGGAGGAACCAATTGGTACAAAAGGAGGATGCATAGAGTGTAAATTCACCCTCTAGGCCTATTGATCCTAAATTTGGAGAGAGCTTGATGATGAGAAGAACACTTCTCAAGGTGCCAAGTGCCAAAGAGCCACCACATAGGAAGTCTTGTTGATGGTCAAATGAGCACAACAATAGTAAACATAATATTACTATTTTTCTCTCTTGAAAGAGAAAGAATAACGCATGGATATCTAACTCCCAAGGTCTTGGTAATTGGTTCTCGACTATGCTGATTTCACTCAATGGTTGATGTGAACTATAATGTTTAAGGGGCCTGCTGGTGTTGAGCTTTTGGATTGTTCTAAGATCAAACATAAATTCAAACCTACTTTAACTGGGGTTTTTAAAGAAATATAAAAAGATAGATCAAAGCTTTGGAACTGAAAAGAATAATAATTCATCCAACTTAACCAAACTTGTTACCTTTCAAGGAATTGCTAACTAAAACTGGAGAACAAAATTAACTTGTTATTAACACACAGTTTCATTCATTCACAATGCTAACTTCAACAATAGATTTTAAATCACCATTTAGACAAAACATAAATAAAATTTCATCCCTTGAAATCTTTGCAAATCAAATGATTAACCCAAGATAACTACCATTCTGAAGCATAATATGAAGTAGATTTAAATCTGGTTGTTTCTACTGTTGGTGAAATAGTTAATCAACATTTATACATCTGGCACAATCACCAGTGTACAGAAAATCCATGTCTTCAAATAATCTCCATCTACACTAAGAAAACTTAAAAGATACATCACCTCCTTCTGCTAAATCTAACTCCTTCTTTATTCTATTCTTAAGTTTCTCTACTTTCAAAAAATTCCTACTGTTCAAAATCTATCTCTCTCTATGTATCTCATTTTTCTCTACTCTTGGTCCTACCTCTTTTTAAAAAGAGGAAAAAATCCCATAATATACAGAACATGCCAAAAAGAATGTCTTGGCCCCTATTTTAGGGTTTACAAAATCAGTCCGTTTCAGAAGAATTAGCCCTAAAATCTTTTGGAATAAAGTTAATGTTGCATTCAATGTGCATCCCTCTGTCCATGTCGGTGAAAAGATCACCCTCAGGAGTAGCCCTTAGATCTTTTGGAACCATCGCATTAACTTCTGTCCTCCGTGTCCATCTCAAACTTCCTTGTAGAGCTACTTTGAATGCTGTGAAGCACTATCATTAATGTCGACTCACCTTTGCCACTAGACACCACAGCTGTCCCTGAGACTCACGGCCTCTTCTTCCTTTCGACTTTCTTCCTGCTCTAGATCTTTCAGCAAGTTGACATCCTCTGGAAGCAGCATCAAATTTTCCCATTAGATCTCCACACCATTGTTTACCGAGTTGATCCATCGCTTTTGATCTCAGAGTAGATCCATGCCACTTATGCTCTGTTAATTTTCCTCACAAGAATAGTCAATCAATCAAATTGCCAATGGTTCACCTTTAGCTCCCTCTGATTGCTTGAACACACTCCATGTAAGATTTCCAAGTGGCCAAAATTTATTCAAATAGAATTGCATGTCGGTGAGACACTAGCCGTGTCTCCCTGATGCAATTATACTTCACAGTAGCAGTTGACATAGCATACAACTGTCGGCAAGAGGTCATACCAAGCTGCAAAAGTTATATCGATACCCAAAAATTGTTGCCCAGACTATTGCTATCACCTAGACATCATAGCAAGTCCCTAAGAGTTATATCATTGTGCTCCTCCATTGGAAAAACATCCGCATTTGGAAAGACATCGTTCAGTCGACAAGATGTCACAGCGAGTTCCCATTAGTTACACCGAAGAGTGAAACCATTGGCGAGACTCTTCAGTCAAAAAGACCTCATATCAAAGACAAACCTCTCAACCACGAGTCTTACCGAAGTCATATATTCTTGTGAACCACTGTCAGCAAGACCACCTTTGGTCAGTGAGACATCAAACTGAGACCACTCCATGTCGGCGAGAGATCCAGCAATCGGATAGACTTCTCCTCGAGCCACTGTTCTTTCTACGAGACCTCACCCTATTGGTGAGACATTACACTAAGCACAAAACACTACACTAAAGGCACCATTCCATTTCAATGAGACCTCAGACCATTTCATTTTGGTAAGACTCCCCCCAGTTGGGAAGACATCACACCAAAGGCACAAACCTTTGGTGAGACCACCTTTGGTCGGTGAGACATCACACCGAATGAGCCTTCCTCCAGCGAGTGCAACTTCTTTTGGCAAGACCTCACCCTGTTGGCCAGACTTCTCCCTGATGCTGACCTTGTGAACAACTGTTAGCATGACTTCCTCGGATCAAAGCGATTTACAAAAACTCATGGCGACCGAAATGTCTGGGCGACCGGTGGATTTCAAATTAATATAACACACTGTGAGTTGGCAAGACAACTAGACGGTCCACTGACTTTCTTCCCTAAAGAGTTTTATGCCAAATATAATTGAGGCATGCCTTCCAACTGACTTCTCTATGAAATAGCATCAGATGTATGATTTAATCCTACAAAACCATGCCTCCATTAGTCTCAAAAGCATATAAAATATATCATTTTTTAATCATTTCTCTCAATTTTAACAAAAAAAAACCCAACTCTAGTTGAGGTAGAAACAAAATCAGACAAAACAAAAGACAGACCTAGGAGGAAAATAAAAGAACTTCTAAGACCAAACCAAACAACCAAAGGTGATGAAAGTAAAAGAAAAAGGGGGACCCATTTTGTTCCAGAATAAAATGGGGTGGTTATGCAAGGCATAACAAGTCCTTATTTAGCACTACATGCAAATATCATGGTAAAGTATGCAAGGTAATTGTAGACTCAGGATCCATTGATAATTTAGTGTCTCTTGAAATGGTTGAAAAGTTAAAATTGAAAAAGATTCCTCACCCTACCCCATATAAGGTATCATGGTTGAGTAGGGAGCAACAGGTGCTTGTTAATGAGCAAGTTTGTGTAGATTTTCAAATTGGGGAGTATAGGAACAAAATTTTTTGTGATGTCACTCCCATGGATGCTTGTCATCTACTCTTAGGATGTCCATGGTAGTATGATAGGAAAGCCCAACATGATGGGAAGAAAAATACATATACAATCAAAAAAGGTGGGCATATTTTCACCATGAATCCCTTACCAAATGAGGGAGTAGATAAGAAAATTGAGTCTAGTATTATGGTGGTAGGGGAAAAGGAGTTCTTGTAGACCTTGATGGAAGAGGGAGGTCTAGGATTTTCCCTAGTTGTTAAGCCCAAGTGCAGGTCTATTCTGGCTGCAAACAAAGAAGAACCAATTCCTAGTGAAGTCCTACCCTTGTTGGAGAAGTATAAGGAGATAGTGGTGGATGAATTGCCTAGTTCCTTGCCTCCAATCATAGATATCAGTCACCATATTGACCTGATACTAGGTGCCACATTACATAATAAGGTTGCTTACAAAATGACACCAACCCAAAATGAAGAGATAGCAAAACAAGTGCAAGAACTATTGGATAAGGGCCTAGTGAGGAAGAGTTTGAGCCCTTGTGTTGTTCCAACCATGTTGGCCCATAGGAAGGATGGTAAATGGAGGTTATGTACTGATTCAAGATTCATAAATAGGATAACCATCAAATATAGGTTTCCTATACCAAGGATGGAAGATCTTATGGATTGCCTAGGTGGGGCTTGCTATTTTTCAAAAATTGATATAAAGAGTGGGTACCATCAGATCAGGATTCATGAAGGGGATGAATGGAAGACAACCTTCAAGACTAATGAGGGTCTCTATGAATGGATGGTGATGCCTTTTTGCTTGTCCAATGCCCCTAGTACCTTCATGAGATTAATGAATGAGGTACTGAAACCCTTTATTGGAAAATTTGTTATGGTTTATCTGGATGGCATTCTTGTTTTTAGCAGGTCCAAGGAGGAACATTTGAAGCATCTTGAGATGGTCCTAAGGAGGTTGCATGAAGAGAATTTGTTGATCAACATGCAAAAGTGTGAGTTCATGAAAGAAGAATTGGTCTACCTTGGGTTTGTCATAGCAAAGGGCAGTTTGAAGATGGATCCATCAAAAGTTGAGGCTATTATAAATTGGCCACCACCTAAATCAATGGGAGATGTGAGGATTTTACATGGCCTTGTAAGCTTTTACAGGAAGTTCATAAAGAACTTTAGCCAAATTTTTGCACCCATCATTGATACCATCAAAAGAGAAAAGAAGAGTAAGTTCAATTGGACCAATGAAGAAAATGAAAGGTTTGAGTACTTGAAAAGAAAGGTATCACAATAGCCTATCCTTGCCCTTCCTGATTTTAATAAATTTTTTACCATAGAATATGATGCAAGAAATCAAGCAATAGGTGTTGTTTTAAGTCAAGAAGGTAGACCGGTTGCATTTTTTAGTGAAAAAATAAATGAGGCAAAGAGAAAATACTCTTCTTGTGATCTTGAACTATATTCTATGGTTAAAGCCTTAAAAAAATGGAGGCACTAATTGTTACCAAGGGAGTTTACTGTGTTTACTAATAATCATGCACTTAGTTTTTTGAATGGGTAGGAAAAATTGAACCAAGGGCACATGAAGTGGGTTGAATACCTACAAGCATACACTTTCTCCATAAAACATAAGAAGGGGCGGGCCAATAAAGTTGCAGATTCCCTTAGTAGAAGGGTCATGATGTTTCAAGAAATTTAGTTACAAAGTGTGGGCATAGAAGCTCTCAAAGGTATGTATCAAGAGGATGAAGATTTCAAGGCTGCTTTTGATGTTTGCAATCATTTTTCAAATGCTTTTCATAGTGATTTCGTTGATTATGTGTTGCAAGATGGGCTATTGTTTAAAGGGGATCAATTGTGCATCCCCAAGTGTTCTATGAGGGAGAAAATCGTTAGAGAAAAGCATAGTGGGGGTCTTGGAGGACACTTTGGGCTTGAAAAAACCTTGGAACAAGTGAGAAGATTCTATTTTTGGCCCAAAATGTAGATGGATGTGAGAAAGTTTGTGGAATCTTGCACAATATGCCAAAGAGAAAAAGGTACTACCTCCTATGTTGGTCCTTACCAACCTTTACCAATCCCAAATAGACCCTGGGAGAGCATAAGCATGGATTTTGTCTTAGGACTACCTTAGACACAAAGAGGAGTGGACAATGTCTTTGTAGTAGTTAATAGATTCAGCAAAATGGCACATTTTATTCCTTGTAGATGCACTAGTGATGCCTTTAACATTGCAGGTCTATTTTTCAAAGAGATTGTAAGAATGCATGGCATTCCTATGAGTATTGTATCTGATAGGGACTCTAAGTTCCTAGGTCATTTTTGGAGGACCTTGTGGAGAAAGTTGGGGACTAATTTGCAGTATAGTTCAACCTACCATCTTCAAACGGATGGGAAAATAGAGGTGGTTAATAGGTCACTTGGAAATATCTTGAAATGTTTGACAAAGGAACATGGTGTGTAATGGGATTTAGTGTTGCCTCAAGTAGAGTATGCATATAATGATTCTATTAGCAAAAGTATAGGTAAAAGTCCCTTTGAGGTAGTGTATGGAATGAATCCTAAAGGTATCTTTGAGTTGAGAGATCTAAAAGGAATGGAGAAAAGAGTGTTGAAGGTGAAGAGTTTTCTATGGCAATGAAGTTTATTCATGATCAAGTGAAGGAAAATCTCAAGAAGAGTGGAAGTCAATACAAAGAAAGGGCAGATTTGAAGAGAAGGAATGTGCAATATAAGGTGGGAGATATGGTTTTTTCCTAATTGAAGGAGAGGTTTCCTAAAGGAAAATACACAAAGCTTCACATGAAGAAAATAGGCCCATGCAAAATAATTCATAAGTTTGGAAAAAATGCATATGAAATAGCACTCCCTCTTAGAGTGGCTATTTCTCCTATCTTTAATGTGGCTGACTTGTACCCCTTTAAGGGATCTTTGGATGTAGGTATAGGTGTGGAAACTGATGAATATTGGGTGCAGGACCTTCCACCATCTAAACCCTTGAAATTTGAAGCCATCCTAGACACCAAAGAGGTAAAGAGGACAAGGAAAAAGCTATATAATGAATATCTTGTTAAGTGGTAGGGTCTTCCACCTGAAGATGCAACTTGGATGAGTGAAGAGGATATCAAACAACATGGTACTACTCTGCAACATCTGATCTCGGGTGGTACTTGAGATCTCTTCCACCCCGGGTGCATGGTGCAAGAGCACCTTGGGATCCCCATGCCTCTTGGAGGTATTGCTTGTTTTCTTTGTTTGTTGTCAAGAATTTTGAGATGTAATAATGTTCCAAGAACCATCTTTCATGTCTTGTAACAAGTTTTAGATTTGGAGTCAAGTCTTGTTGTAAGAATGAGGTCTCCTTCCTCACCATGTAAGCTTGGTTCATCTAGGAAAACTAAAGAATTAAAGTTCCTTAATGTATCCAAGTCCTTGAGGGGAGTTTCCTTGACATTTGAAGTGTTTGTGGTGTCTTTTATACATTTGAATACACCTTTGAAGCCTCATTTGAATTAGGCTTTTGAGAAGTAGTAGTCAATTACCTTAACTAGGCAATTAAGAGTCTAAAGTGAAGTTTGATTAGTTCCAATGTCCAACTAATTCAAATTTCAGTTGGAGGATGTTGGGAAGGTTTGTTGGAAGTGAAATAAGACTCTGATGGTTGAGGCATGGTTGTTGAATCATTTTCTTTGAAGTTCTAATGAAAGAAGTTGTTTTCTATAATTTCTATGTGTGAATTGCTGCTAAAATGCGTATTACGGCCTCCATACAATCTATACGAGCTCAAACCTATTATTGTTGGAAAGAGGAGAGTGTCAAATTTCATTTGAAGGTGGTTTGGTGAATTTTCATTAGGTATAAGAGAAGATATCTTCATTTTAGTAGCAGCAAGTCAAGGAACCCTCAAAACTAGGGTTTTGGCCAAAAAAAATGCCTCTATCTTCCAATCCCATAGTGTAAAGTTGCTAATTATTTGTGGGATGGAAGGTCTTTATGTCTATTTTTGCTTTTGGAAGGTTTTGGAGAATGACCTATTGTGTGGAGGAGATTACAAAATGATCTAGGCCTGGCATCTTCATGTGACAGGCCTAGCTTGTAAAGAAAAAGTATGAGTTTTGCTTGTTTTGAGAGATTTTGGTCAAGGTGGCACTTAGGAATGGTTGGAATGGTTGTAAGTAGCATGTAGGAGTTTGGATCAAGGCTTTGGGGAGAAGGGGTGATCCTAGGTAACTAAAAACCAATCAAGTACAATCAATTAGGCCTCTCGAGGACAATGATAGATTGGTCCATGGTTGCTTTTCCATCCACTGTCAAGAAGTAAGATTTTGTGGCCTTGTAGAGGCATATTATAATTGCCTAAAAATAGTAGTTTGCACCAGATATAGGTTTTTGGGTGAAAATTAATTAGATTGTCCTACTGGCAGTGCTACAAGCATTTAAGGGTAGAGAGGCCTAATAGTATGAGAAATGAATTTATGAGGTTCCTAAATGCTTAGCAAGTTGTGGTATTTTGATTTGGGTTTGTTAGAGCATGCTACAAGTGGTTATAAGGCTCTTAGTTGTCTGAGATTCAAATATCCTTGGTGAGTTGAGTTTTCCTTATAAAGGGACAGTGATTTGGTGGTGTATTGATAAGAGTATTTGAGAGAAGAACTCATTAAAGAACCTCTGCCATCTGAGATTGGTGTACTTCACTTCTCACTCTACATCACATCATCCCCAAAATGAAAACACAAGACAAACATGGAAAGATAAATGAAAAGGTAAAAACCAAAGAAAAGGAAAAAAGCTTACAACATATAGAAGAATGAAGGTAAAAATAAAGGAATTCACATAGAGAGAGGAAACATTAAGCAATATGGGGGATCACATTACACATGCAATCAACCAAAAAGAAAGAAAAAATTAAAAAAGATAGTAAATCACATGCAATTCAACTATCCAATAGGTCATCCACATCCCAGTCTTGTTCAATATATGTAGAATGGAGATCAATAGTGAGAGGGATCATGTCAAGTGTTGTACTAGGGGAATCACTAGGTTCAACATGTGGTCCATCACTCAATTTAGGAGGATCATCATAGTTGTTATCATCTAAGCTCATAGAAGAGGAAAATAACAAATTCAACTCATTATGAACTTCCTCATAAATTTTAGTAGTTTCTTCATGATCATCCAAGTTAACCACAATAGGAGGATGAATGATAATATCCATAGAAGGTGTTGGTCTTTGTTGTGTTGGAGACATAGGATCTATTAGTTCTAGTAATGGAGGAGACTCATCATTTATTTCTTTTGTCAAGTTCAAATTTTTATTTTCTATGTTGTTCTCTTCATTCATCTTTCAAGCAATAACATGACATCTACATCTATGCTCTCTAGCATTTCTATTTCTTTTATTATGATTTTCAAGTTGCATTTGTGTAGGATTGGGTTTGCCAACCATAGGTTCCTTTTCTTCTTGTGAGGGAAGAATAGAAGAAACCATGGAAGGTTGTTCAACCACTTTCTCTTTGGCTTTATAAATTTGATTAGGAGGTGGATTAGGACTTGTTTGGTTCTCTCTTGGCCTTTTTTAGGAAATAGGCAAGGGATTTTTGATGGATGGGTCTTAGTTAGTCAGAAGGGATTTAAGTTCAATATTTTTTTCTTCAACGAGTAGAGGTTCGATCATGGGTGTAGGAAAAATTTCAAGGGATAACTTGGCTATGCATTTTTCCTTAAAATTTTGGTAGGATAGGAAAAGGAAGTCCTCACAGGGTCTTATAGGTTCCATGGGCTCAAGCTAAAAATAGTCTAAGGAAAAATTTCCACTGGAAGACAGAGGTCTAAAGCCACTATGGTTCATAGTGAATATTTCATTGTCAACTGGAAACTTTAAGCACTTATGGACAATGGATGGGACCGCATTCATGGAGCGAAGCCATTTGTAGCCTATATTCACATGAAATCGATCTAAATTAGAGATGATAAAGAATGATACATTTAATTTCTTCTGTCTCACTTGTAAAGGGAGTATGATTGATCCCATCATAGCACGAGCAAAACCATCATGTTTTTTAATCCATGCTTTCAATTTATCATATATATATTGAGTGAGTTCATGCACATATAATAGTTCCTTTTTTATCACATTCTCTCCATAGGAAAGATCAAGTAAAATCACAGGAGTTGGCTTGTCATTGATTATGTTGGCTATGTAAAGAGGACCATCAGGCACATTTTTTATTGTTTCTTTTGAAGAGAAATTAATGTCAATGGGCATTATGGTTTGTTTTTTATGATGCTCGATTTCAATCAATCCTATCATTGTACTAATAGGATTTTGTTCATTAGTATCCATAGGATTTTTTTCATCATTATCCATAGGGTTTTATTTGTTATTATTCATGTTATCATCATTCATGTCAACACTCATCATATCGATATTAGTTTTACTAGCCCTAACAAATGAAATATTGTGGTTAGGCATGGGATTGGTAAAGATTTACAAGTTTTGGTTAGGAGGAGCTACAGATTTATTACCATTTTCATTCACACCTCCAATTTAAATATGATTAGAATCATTGAGGTCTTGCACAAGATGTTTAAGATGCTTGCAATATTCTCTATCATGTCTTTTTTTTTGGTGATAAGAACAATAGGAATTGTGTCTAAAGCTTGGAGGTAATGGCTTGCTAGGGTCGAGAGGTCAAATGGGAGGTAAGGTAAGCATATTTTTCTTTATTAGCTGAGTCATGATATTTTGAAGTGTGCCAGGTAAGGGAGTAAATTGTCTTTGTGGATCCCAAAATATATAAAGATTACTCTTCTTTATAGCAACTACTTGGGTATCAACTTGTTGGGTAGGTTGAGAGGTAGAATTTAGTTGAAGGAAAATTTTATTTTGTCTTTTGAAAGGCTGGTAGGTGTTTTGGTTTGAAGATTTAGACTTTTCAAGATGGGTAGGGGTGGTTTTTGCTTCATGACTACCTACAGAATTCTAATAATCATAAAGGGCAGTGCAAAAGTGCATGAAGGAATGGAATTTCATCATGGTAAGCTTGTCTTGTATCTTACTTTGTAAATTTCATATGAACATCCTTTGAAGGTGAGGATTGGGAATCTTCACACTGATTTGGGAAAAAGGCAATTGGTAACATGAAATAAAGTTAGCGAATTTTTCACCCTCGTTTTGTTTACATCTCATCAAATCAACTAATGCCATTTTAGGAACCATATGCACTTGGAAATGGTTAATTAATTTTTTAATGATTTCATTAAATGAATGAATTGAGTTATTTAGTAATGTAGAAAACTAGTCCAAGGAAACATCTTTCAAGGATCATGGAAAAATCTTAGCCAAAAGTTTATCCTTGAGGATAAAGTCACTACACAAAGTAGTAAAGGAATTAACATGATTATTAGGATCTCCCTTTCCTTCATATTTCTCAAAACTAGGGATCTCTATAC
This sequence comes from Sequoia sempervirens, assembly GCA_007258455.2. NCBI lineage: Eukaryota > Viridiplantae > Streptophyta > Pinopsida > Cupressales > Cupressaceae > Sequoia > Sequoia sempervirens. The sequence continues at coordinate 53,734,298 of VDFB02256132.1, read as the reverse complement.
CTTGTGGCACTAGAGTTCTCAATATCTCCAAAGATAGTAGGTTGCTTTTGACATAGCATGAAGGTGGACCATTTTGATTTTGATTTATGGTGGAAAATTGACGTTGAAGGGATGAAAGGTTTTGTAAAAGGTGGTTGATGATAGTGTCATTGTTTATGGTTTGAGATGGAGGTGAATATGGTGGTGGTGTGTATGTGTTGGAAGGACAAATGAATGGATAAATTATGGGAGGAGATATAAGGTTGGATGCCATATAACTATAAGGAGTACTAGTGGAAATGTTCGAAGTAGGAAGGATATTAATAGTTGGTTGCATAGTTGTGGTCACTTGAGGATTTTTATAGGTGGGAATGGAAGTTATGGTTGAAGGGGGAGGAATTTTAATTTTGCCTTCATTTTTCACATTTTTTGAAGTTTGAGCACCATTGGTGGTGGAAGGAAGGTTTTTTTCAAAGATTTGAGCTATATTACACACAACTTCAAGTCATTCATCACTTTCCATCATGTGGTAAATACTATCTATGGTAGGTATAATAGTGTTGGAAATATTTTCAGTACTCACATTATCTTGTAAATGGGCTAGGTCTTCATGCATTTTCATTATGTTTTCTTGAGGAATATGATCAACCATTGTTTGAACACTTGGCATAGCACTTGTAGGTAAAGTAGGAATAGAAAAAGAGTTATCAAAGGTAAAATCCATACATCATGAGCTAGTACCAACACTAGAAGTAAGAGAGCTAGATAACCCAAGATCAACAACAAGTGTTTTATTGCAGGATGCCATGAGTCTCACACTTTATCTCACCATAGTATTAGTAGTAGGATACCAAGTAGTACAACTCATGCAAGGGATAAACCAAAGAAAGTGCAATGAACACAATATTCTATGCTTATGGTCACACTTGAAATGAAAGAAATTGAAATAACAGTAATTTTACAAACTATAACAAAAACCTGAAAGAAGCCAATAGAAGCACAAAAAAGCAATTTCAAACCCTAAAAACTACAAGGTCAAATTCAAAAGGGACTAAGATACCAGCAAGGGTTTTTGGGTCCCGCTGAAGGAATTTTGAGGTTTCAGAAACTAGAACAGACAACACACAACTCAGATAGGGTTCTGAGCCAAAAACCCATAGAGGGACTAAGATGCCAACAAGGGAATTTTAGTCCTAGTAAGGGTTTTTTTTAGAAAGAATAGCAAAATATAGATTGTTTACAATATTTCTAGGTTTCCTACCTAGGGACCTGATGTTTAGAAACAAAAAAGTGTGCAAATTAATGCAAGAAAAAGTGACTAATGACAAGCAATTGAATGCAAGGTTGGATGCAATTTTTTTCAATTTTGAATGCAATAACAGTGTTCCTAAATGCAATTAGGATAATTAAAAATTCACTTTTTAGTTTTCCAATGAGATAAGATGATGAAAGAAAAAAAATGCAACCTATATGCACTTTCACTAATGCAAATATGAGAAACCCTAGATGCACTTTCACTAATGCAAGATGCAATGTAAGAATGAATGCAACCTAGATATAGGACCTTAGTGAACTCCGAATTAGAAAATGAATGTCCAAGATGTCGGGTTCACCAAAATGAACCATTGGGGAATGTATGCTTTATGTCTTAGGTCATAGAACACCACTTTTTCCCACCTATCATTCAAGGATGCCCTAGATACCAAACATGGGTTGACTATCAACAAAAAGGTGAGTCAATTCTCAACAAGGGAGATCTAGGGAGGTTCCTTAGGATTTGAAGGGTTCACCACTAAGAAAAATCTTGGAAAAGACAACTTGATATTCAACTCACAAAACCTAGTTATGCAAGTGGTGCAGGAGCACCTAGAACATGTGATGCCATCAAAAGGATAGTTTGTCAAATGTATGTATTTAAGTCTAAATTTGTGTGTCAAGTCCATAAAAAGGATAATTTGAATGTAATAAAGTCATAAAATAAGTCAGTAGGAGGTGAAAATGTAAAAATGCAAATAATACAATGTTGTCAAAAGTAGTCATGATGTAATTATGCAGCAAGAGAGCATAAATCAAGGAAATTTAGAGTTAAAGGGGTAGTTACACCTATGGGAATATTGGGAAAGTTAGTTATTAAGAAGGGAAAGATATATAAAGCCTTGAAAAGGCCGAGTGAAGGAGAGACTTTGTATTCTTGGACAAATAATTAATAAAGTTACTTTTTTTTCAGTTTTAGTAACTATCCCCTCCTTGTTTTAGTTTTGTATAAGTAGTAAAAGCAATTTAGTGGCCTAGTTTCCTTGTTTGTTTCATCAAGAAAGGTGATATATTTCATTTGGAGGAGTGAATGGTTGTTCATTTCAAGAATAAAGAAAGAGAGGCTAATTATTTGTGCCTCAAACTGTGTTCTTTAATCAACAGTTTGAGAGTCATTTAGAGAATAAGGTCTCCATCCCATCGATGTAGGAATGATAGGTCGATGGGATGGGTTGTAATTAGTGGATTTTTATGTGTTTAGTTCTTTTTGTGTGGTGGAAAGATAGTATAAGACAAAAACACAAGGATATGATGTTGTTTTCAGAACAAATTCTGAGTTTCCCTCATGAACATTCATGGCTACAAGTTGGTATTTGTGAAAGAATCATTCAAGTACAATGGGAGATGGTTTCCAAAGCATAAATAGGGGTATTCAATCATGTTTGAAGGGGTGGCCAAGAATTTTAAGGTTTGTAAGTGTGTTAACTATGAAACCCTCATTGTTTTGGTGCCTTTTCACCCTATAATCAAGGGTTTGATGGATCAGTATGTATTCAAGCCTTTTCAACCTTAAAAACTAAAGAATCCTAATTTTGGAAGTGTAACTAAAGATTGATTATTGTTCTTTGATGATTTGGTGGAGATTTATGAGCACTTCCTTTGTAAATATGGCCTAATCTAGTAGCCTTTCCCAGCGTACAGTTTAAGAATCTAGAGTTTTCTTAAAAGAAGAGTATTGAAAGCTTTTGCTATGTTGATATGGAAAGTAAAAGGTCTTTAAATGTGTATTTAGCTTTTGGGGATTTGACTTTGGTTTGTGGGGTTTACCCGATTTAGGGAATGGGGTCCTATTTGTCAAATAATGATTTGATTCCATAGATAATGGAAACCTGGAGAAATAGCGAAAAGAGGGATTGTTGATGTTTGAATACTACTCTATTTATGTTGTCAAAGATGTTCCTAGGTTGGGTTAAGGTGTAAAAGATAGGTTTTTTGACTTGGATGGTTGGATAAGTGAGTAATATGAAGCCTTTTGAGTAGATTGGTGATTAACCACAAGATGATAATCAAGATTTTGTTGTAGCAGGAGTTTGTAACTTGTAAATAGGCTACTACAGTTAAGTAATGATGTGTACAATGCTTGGATGGTTTGGTAATGAACTGATAACAATGATGCATTATCTAGTTGATTGTTTTCCTTGGTAATAAGGTTCCCTAAAGAATGAAAGTGTGAATAATGAAGCGAATGGATGGGTTCTAATCATAATTGTGTTGATATAGTAATCTTTTGCCTTATAAAGATATGGATTACTATTTTGTGAGATAGAAGATTGTTGCCTTGTGAATGGCTGAGGAAAAATGAAGGATGTTGTTAAGTTGATAGGTGAGTTTGAAGAATAAATGAAGCAATTTTTGTTGTTAGTCTAATTTGATCTTCTCCTGGTTTGTTTGGGAATGAAATTCCCTATTGAAATGAGGTTGTTGTTATGATACTCTACATCAACAAGTCAAATAATGAATACAAATGACAAAATTAAGTAACAAAAAGTTAGGATGTATGTACCTGGGATGTTTGGAAATGTGATAAGGATTCTAGAAATGCAAAAATGTTGTCAAAATATGCTAGGGAGGACTAAGAAACCCTTACTATCTTCTTAGTCCTGCTGCTATTTTTTGAGGCAAACAAAAAATCCTTGGATGTTAGAACAAAATCTGAAATAATCTCTAAAAAATTCCTCTAGGAGGACTAAGAAGCCCTTATTGTCTTCTTAGTCCTGATCTGAATTTCTACAATTTCGAAATGTGATCCTCAGGTCCAAGGTCTACACTTCCTTCTTCTCAAATCTTAGGTCCTGAAACTTTTAGATCTAGTCTATAGGTGACTTTTCATAAAGATGATAGCTTTGAAATGCAAATTTTCAACTTTTCACTCCAAATGATCTTCAACCTAAGTCTGCAAACACAAACACACAAAGGAGGTGAAACTTGTTGATTGTTAGTAAATGGTGGTTTTCCTTGGTCAAACCCCTTGTTGGTAATTAAACCTTGGAATGAAATGAAATAATGAAGGGAAATGATGAATGAACAAAGTGCTATGTTACAACTCACCAAACCCTTGTTATGAAATCTACAAACTTGTGTGAAGTGGATACCTTTAATGTATATCTTGAAATGCTTGAATGTTTGTTAGATCTTGATTTGAATTGCTTACTTGAATCAAAATGCTACATCACAAATGTTAGCTCAAAAACACACATGATGCAAGAATATCTTTGGCATGATGCTTGAATCTTGAGGATAGATCCAAATGCTTGATGAATTGCTTATGAATGCTCTCATCAATTTGCTAAATTATCTCATGATTTTCTTAGATGAGAAATGAGTGAAATAACCTTGTATTTATACTCATCCATGCTTAATATCCCAAAATTACACCACAACAAGCTGAAATATGAATTCATTAATTAAAGGAGGCTAAATCCTGCCAAGATTTGAAATAAAATCCTTAAAATAACTTGAGGGGCACTAAGACGCCCTCGGTGGTGTCTTAGTCTCGAGGCTTGAAACTTGGGGCATAAACTCCAAAAATGGGTCCCTTAAGGTGTCTTTGAAATCAGGGCCCCAATACTTTTAGAGGAAAAAGATGCCCTAGGTGTCTTATTAGTCCCAATCCAAAAATCAAGGACACAACTAGAATCATTAAATTATCACTTATCCTTTGATGTTTTTCATAATTATCCATAAAAGGATATAATTTATTAGGCTTGTGGATACAAAATAGGACCAATTAAGACATAAATAAGCATAAAAAAAGAAAGGTGGGCCCAAACAAGTGTGAAAATGCAAGTGTATGCATTTTTCTACACTAGAGGATCTAGTAATGTCTTTTAAGCTCTTTCTTTCTCATTAGCCTTGCAATGGCTAAAGGAAGTAATTTTAACAAAATCAATATTGAAGGAGATTTTATGTTTATCATTATTTCTATAAATTATATAAAGATGAATAAATTGAGTCTTCTTTACATGTTTCAATCCATCTAGTATATAATATATGGCCTTGAACATTTCAAATGTGGATATTATTATAGGGAAGCTAACAAATTACTAACTATTTGGAAAATATTTCAATTGATCAAAAGGAAGGCTCAAAAGAGTTTACTTCCATATCAACTAATGAGAATATGGGTGAATGCAAGATCATGATGGCTCAAACTATGGCTCTAAGTGGCAATGAGACGATAGAAAAATAGAGTTAAGAAACTTCACATAAAATTTTGAATAGGTCGATAATAGTGGCATAGTATGATGGTTAAGTTGTTGTGGTGTTGTTCTTGCCATCAAGGTTCAAACCCCATAGGGGTGTAATTTGCTAAAAAAATTAATTGGGGATGAAGTCGCCCATTTGTGGCCTCACTGGTTCATAGCTCTCAGTCAAAAGTGTTTAACATTTTAAAAAAATTGAACAGGTTTAACATAATTTGGAAAATATGTAGGAGTAAAATTATAATAATTTGAATGTAGTTTGTAGCCTGCTACTAGTTTTTATTTAAAATAAAGTAAATTTATATGGTAAAATTTTGAAATTTCAATGTAGTTCTATATTTAAAAATAAAATAAAAAGCATGTGTCATTTTGACCAACCCAAGCATGAGAAAATAAAAATATATTTTTTGAATCATTCAATATGACTAAAGGAAACATGCCTAGATGTGACAAAAAAAAATTGTAATTTTTATACAAGTAACTAATTAGTTATGAAGTTTTTCAGTAGGACTTTTTTGAAATATTAAAAACTAGATTTCTAGAAAACCTAACAAGTTGTCAAAATAGTTTAAAATCTTAAAAAATCAACCTATAGTTTTTAAAGCATAGAGTGTGATGCATCTTTCAGATACAAAAAAATGTAAAACCATTTGCAAGCTATGGGTGTTTTTCAATTGAAGTTGATCAATTAAGACATTAATCATAGTTCATGTAGAAAATAAATAATAATTATATATTAAATTCAAAATAAAGAATATCTTATATTGGTAGAATGTTGATAATTTCTTGAATAAAACCTTCTCATTTCATCAAATTCAAATTAAAAAGTCATCAATGAGAAGGGTGAATTCTTAAAAAGAGTATGAAACCTCTAAACACATTGGAGCAATTGACCTTTTAATATTAACACTCCCAAGCCTAATTGTAAAGCATTCCTAAGGAAAAAATAGAGGGAAAAATTAATGTAAAAAAGGAAATGTGTTTGTAATGAATATCCATTTTCAGAAACAGATATTTCTTTTTGATAAGATAAGATACATTTGTAGGATGCAGTACCCTTTACATAAATGAGCTCAGAGAGCCAAAGTTAGATCAAACACCAAAAACTTATAGAAACAACAAATTGACAACAAAAGGAAAGCCCACCCAAGAAAAACACACACCCCACCCATTACTTAGCTAAACCCTCCCACTCCTCAAAGAGGAGTTTCATCACATCATCCCCAACACACTTGTTGCTGAAATCCTCCTCTATAGTCTTCTTGTTGGCCTCCTCCTTCAACACCTCGGATAGGGTAACAACTGAGTGGTGTATGACCTTGATAATGTTCAACATGTTAGCCTAGTAAATTTATTTTCTAATTATCAATCTGAGCTTTCATATTATTGATCTCTTCTCCCTTGTTTGTTTCCACCTTGTTAGTAACCTCAATCCATGTTGTATGATCCAAGTACTCTAGTGTGTATTCCTTGAAGTTCATCTTGTTTAAATTAGAGAAATGGCTCAAACCTTCCACAAAATCCTTGGTCTCTTCAACAATACCATGCTTGCTCTCTTTACCACCATTATTCTTAGAACTGTTGGAAATATCATCCACCGACACCTCCTTCTTGTTCTTTTCTAGTGTGTTAGATCTTCTGACACTAGTCTACTCAGTGCCCATGTCAACACTAGCCACAACCACCGTATCACCATGGGAGTTTTTGTTATAAAATTCTCCATCTTCGTTGTCTGTGGGAGGTTCCTCATCCTAGAAAGGGTTGCCCTTCTTACCCTTTTTTGTTTTGGCTTGGTCTTGTCAATTAGTTTACTGTATTTCTTAGAGGGTGTGTTTTTCAGCTCACATATCTTGACAATAGCTTTTGACTGAGCTAAGACCATGCCACATTTTTTCATTTTGGTTGGTGGTTTAATTTTAGGATCCTTGGGGGTTTGACATGCTACAGAGGGGTTATTTCTTTTAGGCCCAATTAAAGCAATCAGAGAGGCTTTATCAGGGGAATGGTCAAAGGTTTCTTGTTACTCAATTCTAATGGTCAAGATGGGATTAGGAGGATAGAGTACCAATTGAAAGTGGTGCAAGAAAAGAATGATGCCTTGGTGTAGGGGCAAAGGGGGTGGTTTTTCAAGTTTTTTGGTTGCTAAATCCATAGTTTCCCTCATAGAGCTTTTGGGAGATGAAAGTAAGAAGAATGAAAAGCTTATGCGAATCCTATGTTTGAGATGGTTTAACAAAGGAAAATAATAAAAATAGTAAACCTTAAAACTCCCCTCAAGGGTAACGTACTTCATGATAGCCATATAAACCTAGTCCCATAGCTTCAACAATGAGCTTTGTTCAAATCTGCCATGCAATTTGAACAACTTTTGGAGACTCTCTAAATCTTGCACCTGAGTATGTTTTTTGAGTTTTTGACCCATGCAAGATAGGTTTGTAGCTTTTCCTATGACCTCCCGATTGATTTCAAATGAGATGCCACCAATAGTAACTCTTTTTTTCATTCCAAGAGCTTGAAAACTGCATTAAGAGTTTCTCATCATGCCCATGTAAGCTCTTCATTAGAGGCACAATGCCTCCTTCCACACATATGTGCTAGATGAGGGGGTCCCTCTAGAATTCATTGCAAGAACCAAGCTCAATTCAAACCCTATCTCCACCCATTTTCACTCTCATATCATAAAATTTTAGTAGGGTAAACAAAGTGAGAATTTTTCTAATTGCCAATGAGTAAAAAACACAACACATTTATCACCACCACCATACCAAAATTGAAAATATTTCCTAATTAAGGCAATCAAATTTTCACATGTACCAATGGTCATTCTTGATGAGTTTAGGGTTGTGGGGCCATAGTAAATCTTGCTTAAGTACAACAAGGTATAGCCAAAATCGATGATTACACTTATTGGATCATTATTAGCCAAAGTATTGATGATAATTTTAGCCTCACACATGTCCCAAAAATATGGTTCAAAACATGGAATTTGTACTTATGACAAGACAAATCATAAAGCTCTTGATAAGACCATATGATCTCCACGAATACGCCTAACCACCTTCCAAAAATATGTCCACAACCCTCCACATTATCATGCATATTCCACATCATTATGAGCTCAAGTGTGTAATACTGAATACCATCATTAATGGTAATGTTGTTTTTTTAGCATGGATATTTCCTTAGATGTTCACTAGGAGATCCCCCATACTTCTCCAACACTTGGATAACACCCATGAAGAACCTAGATTGGCTAAAGAGTTAGCCACCTAGTTTCCCTCATGGTGATGTGGCTCAATTTATTTCTTTCTAGTCTATTGAGTAGGAATTTTGTATCCAACTATATGTCCTTGATACTCCAACCATGGCAATGATTGTGATTGAAGGAATCACTCACAGGGTTGGAGTCTCCTTCAATGTACAAGTTTTTATTCCTAGATTGATAGCAATTATAATACCCTTGAGCAACACTCTTGCCTCTATTGTCATAGAGGTTTTTGTTTCAATGCCCCTAGCATATCCAACCACCAAATTTCCCTTTGGGTATCTTATAAAACTTCCTATGCTAGCAATCCTTGGGTTTCCTCTCATCACACCATAAAAGTTAAGTTTGTGCTAGCCAATATCATGGGGTTTCCAAATGGTATTAAATCTAGCCAGAGCTTTAGATTTGTTAAATGAGTTAATCTCTAATTTCTTATTCCAATATTTCACCATGTTGATATCCTACTTTGAAGGAGCCCATTCTAGTGGTTTCCAAATGTATAAGGCTACATTCTCCATAATTAGTCTAAGAACAATGCTAAAAACCTCCTTCGATATTTTTTCCATACTTTTGAAGATTTGATTATTTATTTCTTTCTACAAACACCAACAAAGGATGAGAGGAACCTATCACCATTTTTCCTTAGGTAGAGGGTGGTGATAAGGACCAATCTAGTTATCAAGAAAACTCTTAAGGTCACCATTCATGGTCTAATGAATACCGAATCTTCCAAATATCAACTCCCAAACTTCAGTCACAAATGGGGAAGTGGAGTAATATATGAGGAATAGAATCCTCATCATTGCATCTATTCAAGATTTAAAATCACCTTTTCCTTAGGCTGTCCTAAGTGAAAATCCTATTGTGACAAGCCATCCACCAAAATAAATTAATTTTTCATGTAAGTTGTCTATTCCATACCCATTTCCAAACATTGTTCTATGTTCCTTGCCTCAACAACATGTTGTAAGTAGTCTTAATAGAGAGAATGTTTCCCTTTCTTTCCTTAGTCCAATAAAATTTATCGTCCATGTTAGATATGGGTATTCTAGTAAGAGAGAGGGTGTCTTTCTGAGTCCTAGCATGATGCCTTAACTCTAGAGAAAGAGGACAAGTACTCCTCCAACATTTTCCATTTCATAGAACCATGTAGCCCACACAAGTAATCTCTCACATTCATGCCAAAAAAAACCCTAGCAAGAATCATTAGATTCTTGAAGTCATATTGAGAGAGGAACTTTAAGGAGCTAGGGATCATCCCCAAAATCTAATTTTATTTCCATTTACCAATTTCCATATCAACCTAGATTGTAGCATCTTTTTCATCCTTTAGATATTATTCCAAATCAAGGAACCACTGGGGTGTTCATCTGAGAGGCACCTGATTAGAGGATAGTTGTTTAGATACTTAACATTTAGAAACCTACAACATTCCCTCCTATTTCTTAGTTGGTCCCATCTGACCTTAGCAAGCAAAGCTTTATTGGTAGATTGATTTTTTCTTATCCCTAGTCCCCCACTAGATTTGGGGGGACATACCTTATCTCAACTTATCAAATCCAAATTATTTTTTCCCTCTATACTAGACCAGAGGAAATTCCTTTGAATTCTTTCAAATTTCTTAGCTATATATCTAGGGATTTTGAATATGGATAGAAAGTATACTAGAATCCCTAGAAGAGTAGTAGATGGGAGTTGTAGCTTACCAACATAACTAGGTATGGTACCTTTTCATCCTGACAGTTTTTGATGAGGGTGCAACCCAAGACTTAGAAAATAACCCACATACAAGAGAATAATTTTATTATTCAAAAAATGGAGCTTCTTACATGCAGAGGATCTCAAATCCCCAAATTCTACAAAACATGCAAGTTATAGAAAGCTACAGAATCACCCTTTCGCAGTATGCGAGCTTGTCCCCAAAAAGTTACTCAAAAATTAGAAACCCGCCCATAAATAGAGCTCCTCTTTAGTGTGGAGCCAAAACAACATTCAAATTTGAGTTTAGGCGGTTTGGTGCCAAAAAAATACAACTTGAAGTTCAAATTTCAAAAGAACATTTGCAATTGTATCTTCTAGAAAGTGCGCCAACTTCCCAGGGCCATAACTTTTGATTCGGGACTCCGATTCATGAACCGTTTGAACCGTTGGAAAGGTCTCGAAGTCAAGAATGTGCTTGAAATTAGCTATGCTGATTTCAACAAGTTTCAAGGCTGATCTTGGAACTCTAAGTGCCTCAAATCTAACTTGAAAGATTTTCAAGTGCAAATCTAGGAAACTAAAACTGCAATATCTTTCAACCCAGGAATAGAAAATGAAAACCATCAATAAGGAATTTCATTATGATGAAAAGGGTATCCAAAAATGTAAAAACATCTAAAAACCAAGAAACTTGAAATTTAACTGTTTTTGGGTGATGCAAGATTTCCCTTACACCACTGGATGCTTCTACATCAGACACCGGGGTAATTTGAGAAGTGACCCCATCACATCTCGATGGTTGAGAAAACCCAAATCCGACCTAAAGCTTTAGGCAAACGGGATGAATCTTCAATAGGCCTTCCTTTCCATTTCACGGATATTCTTCATACTGCTGTTCCTAGTACTCCTTCCCACCGACTATCCGGATTTCTTCAATCTCCTCCTTTTCTGAAGTAGGTGCTGTAATCCCACACTTCCATCATTGGTACTTCCTCTGCACCACCTTCATGATATTCTGTCAAATCTGAAATGTTGAACACAGGGGAAATGTTGAATCCATCCAACAACTCTACCTCATATGCATTCCCTGAATCATGCCTCTTCAAAATTTTATAGGGACCAAACTTCTTCATCTTCAATTTGTTATATGTTCCCACTGGAAACCTTTCTTTCCTCAAGTGGACCATCACTTCATCACCAATCTGAAACTCCTTATACCTCCTCTTCTGATCTGCCTTAGCCTTATACTACATATTCATCTTGTTAATATGTTCTCTTACCTTCTCATGTATATCCTTGATGTGTTCTACAAAATATTTGGCTTCAACACTTATTTTCTTCTCTTGGTCCATCTTCCTCAATTCTAGAGTTGTTCTGGGGCTACCTCCATACAAAATCTAGAATGGTGATCTACCAATGCTTCTGTTGACAGAATTATTGTAAGAAAATTCTACCTGGGGTAAGATCAAGTCCCATCCCTTGGGTTTATCTCCTACCAAACATCTCAGTAGGTTACCCAGACTCCTGTTAACAACCTCTGTTTGCCCATCTGTTTGTGGATGGTGTGCAAAACTAAACTTTAACTCTGTCTTCAGCTTCTTCCACAAGGTCCTCCAAAAGTACCCCACAAATTTGGTGTCACGATCTGAAACAATACTCTTTGGCAGACCATGTAGCTTCACCACCTCTTTGAAGAACAAGTCAACAATGTGGACTGCATCATGGGTCTTCTGACATGGAATGAAATGTGCTATCTTTGAAAATCTATCAACCACCACAAAGACTAAATCATTCCCTTATTGTGTCCTTGGCAAACCAAGAACAAAGTCCATACTTATATCCTCCCATGGCCTCTCTGGTACAAGTAAGGGATGATATAAGCCTATATTCTAGCTCACTCCTTTAGCCATCTGACATACCCTACAACTTTGTACAAACTTCTTCACATCCTATGACAACTGAGGCCAATAATAATGCTCACTGATAATGGCAATGGTCTTATCCTGACCAAAATGTCCTGCCATTCCCCCACTATGCTTCTCCTTTATCAGGTTCTCTCTCATGGAACTCCTCAGGATACATAATTGACTTCCCTTAAATGACATGCCATCTTGGATTATGAAATCCAGCCACCTTGTCCTGTCCACTATAACAGGTTCCTTGCAAACTTTCCAAGCCTCTGCAAAATTAGGATCTTCTGCATACAGTGTCTTGATTTCATTGAACCCAACCACTTCAATCTACATCTTTGTCATCAATGTATGCCTCCTACTTAAGGCATATACAACCCTATTTGACTTCCCACTCCTATGTTTCAAAACAAAGGTATAACTCTGCAAAAACTCTACCCATTTCATATGCCTCTGATTTAATTTTCTCTGACTATTTAGGTACTGCAAGGCCTGATGATCAGTATATAGAACAAATTCCTTCGGCAACAAATAACTGTCCCCATTTCTTTAATGCTTGAACTATTGCATAAAATTCCTAATCATATACAGAATAATTTCTCTTGGCATCATTTAACTTTTCACTGAAATAGGCAATGGGCTTACCTTCTTAGCTCAACACTGCTCCAATGGCACAACCACTGACATCACAATCCACCTGAAACACCTTGTTGAAATCTGGGAGGGCTAGAAGGTTGCTCTGTCACCTTCTGCTTCAATAGTTCAAAACTTTTTTTCGCTCCAGTGCTCCACTTGAATTCTTTTCTATCCCCTCTCATTGTTTCAGTCAGGGGTCCACAAATACTACTGAAGTTTCTAATGAAATTTCTATAAAAACTATCCAAACCATGGAAAGATCTCACCTCGGTAGCAGTTCTTGGGGTAGGCCATTCCAGAATAGTCTTCACCTTCTCTGGGTCCATCTTGAGACCTTCTATTGAGACAAAAAACCCCAAGTACACTAACTCCCTTTTCACAAAACTACACTTCTTCAGATTAATCAATAGTTTCTCTTCTCTTAACTTTTCAAAGGCTCTCCTAATATGCATCAGATGCTCATACAACATCTTACTGAAAATCAAAATATCATCTAAATACACAATAACAAAACTTCCCAAAAATTCTTTTAGTACCTCATTCATGAGCTGCATGAATGTGCTCGGTGCATTGGTTAGCCCAAAAGGCATGACTAACCACGTGTACAGGCCCTCTTTGGTCTTGAAGGAAGTCTTCCATTCATCCCCCTCTCAAATTTGGATCTGGTGATATCCACTCTTCAGATCAATCTTTTTGAAGTACTGAGCTCCACTCAAACAGTCCATTAGGTCATCCATCCTTGGTAGGGGAAATCTGTACTTGATCATTATCTTGTTTATGGCTCGGGAATATGTAAACATCCTCCACTCCACATCCTTCTTTAGTGCTAGTACTATAGGTACTACACATGGACTCAAACTCTCATGTATCAAACCCTTTCTCAACAACTCTTAAACTTGTCTGTTCAACTCATCATTTTCTGTTGGAGCCATTCTATGAGCTGCCTTATTTGGAAAACTGGCTCCAGGAATCAAGTCAATCTGATGACTGATCTTCCTTATTGGCGGTAAACCCTTAGGTACATTATCGAAAACAATATCTTGAAACTCATCCAACATCTTAGAAACTTCTTCTAGAACCTTCTCACTATCCTCCTTACTCACTCTAGGAATCAATGCATAACACACAAACTCATGCTTCATACCTTCTAAAAATTTTCTTCCATCTACATAACAAATTCTAGCACTACTACATACATTTTCTTCAGTCTCCTTCAGGGGTTTCAACTTGTGACGAACCCCATCCTTTGTCAAGGAATAAGTGTTTGCATGGCCATCATGTATGGCTTACCTATCGAACTGCCACGGCCTCCCCAAGAACATGTGACATGCATCCATGGGGATGATATCACAGAGTATCTCATCATGGTAGCTCCCGCTCTTGAAATTTACTAGGCACTACTCATTGACCAAAACCTTGTGGTCTTTTTGCAACCAGGCAATCCGATACGGATGCAGGTGTCTTTCCCTCTTCAACTTCAACTTTGTGACCATCTCTTCTGACACCAGATTATCGGTGCTCCCACCATCAATAATGACATCACAACATTTTCCTTCACACTTGCACCTTGTGTGAAACAGATTCTTCCTCTATTTTGGTTCCTTTTCCTCAGTCATCAGGGCTCTCCTAATCACTAGGGCTTCTCCCTTTTCAACATCATATGAATGTTTAGATTGGGCCTCCTCATTTGCATGCGCAACCCTTCCATGACCTTCTGGCCTTTTGTCTACCCTTCCTTGGTGTTGTGGACATTCGTAGGCTTGATGCCCTTCTTCACCACACTAGAAACACATTCCTTTGGAACCACCTCTTCCAGATCCTTGTCCATATCTCCCTCATCCTCCACCTCTTTGATCACCACTATTTTGATCACGAAGGCGGTAGAAGTTGTCATTCCTTTGGCTTCGGCTGGTACCCATATCTTCACTTTTCTTTTCATCATCATTTCGGCTTCCTAAAGGTCTTCCACTACCCCTTCCACTTTGACCTCCTCGTCCTTTTTTCTTGCCATCAAATCTTTTGTTCAGCTTCTCTTCCACCTTCAGAGCAAACTGATACACATCCTCAATGGTGGTCATTTTGACTAGGCTTAACTCCTCCTGAATGCTTGGTCATAACCCATTAAGATATCGGGCTACCTTCTCCTTATTGGCCTCTGTGTGGACCGTTCTGATGATTATCTTGTAAAATTCTTCAGTATATTCTTTTACAGATCTGCTTCCTTGCTTTAACCCTTGCAATTTCTTTAATAGATCTAACTCGTAGTCCACTGGTATGAACTACTTCTTCAGTTTCTCTACCATGCAATCTCATTTGGTGATATTTCCTTTTCCTCTTCAATTTCTTTACAATTGGACCTCTTTCCAGCAAATACTGGCATGGCCCTTCAGCTTCATTTTCGCAAACTTAACCCGATCTGGGTCCTCTATTTCCTCATACTCAAAATATTCTTCTAGCTCGTTGATCCAGTCGATCAACTCTTCCGGGTTTAGACTTCCGGAATAACTAGGGACTTCTGCTCTGGTTCTTTTCCCGATCTTTGAAATGGCCCTTATTAGCCGCATTTGGTCTTGATCAATTGCTTTTTCTTCCTCTTTTACATTTGAACCTTCTTCCTCTCCTTCATCCTCACTTTCCTCCCTCAGGTTTAACCCTCTTCTCAACTGCTCTTGTAACGCGTCAATTTGTCTCTGGAGGGCTGTCAGTGCATCTCTTCCACCAACATTTATGATTTTTTTATAATTTATGCATTGGCTCTAACTAGAACCATAATTATTTAGACAATTCTTCCATTACCTTGCTTCCACCATAGAAATTTTCCCAAAAAGGATGGTATCATCCACAAACTATTGTATAGTAGTCAGATCAAGGGTGTTGGTAGGTTTAACTCCCATAATAAAACCATCAGAAAGCATCCTTGAAATATTTATGCTTAGGACATCAACAACCATTATAAATAGATATGGAAATAGGGGATCACCCTGTCTTTTTACTCTACCAACCTCAAAGAAACCATGAGAAATTGCATTGACTAAAATAGAGTAATTCACAGTATAAGTACACTCCACAATGAGGTTCACCACCTTCTGATTGAACCTAAACTTGGATAAAACTTTGAGGAGAAAGCTCCATAGTACCTTTTCATAAGCTTTGTAAATGTCAAGCTTGAAATCTATACCCACACAATTGCCTCCATTTATAGAGTGCATGATTTTATGAGTGGCAATGGCAACATCTATAATGTGGCACCTTGGGACAAATCCTTTTTGGCATGGGCTAATCATTTTATCTAGAAAGGGTTTCAAGCAGTTCACAAAATTTTTGGATAAGATCTTTTAGATGTTATTACATAATTTGATCTATCTAAAGTCAACCATAATTTGGGGGTCTCCATTTTTAGGAATGAGAGCTAGAAAGGTGTGGTTCAACTATTTTAGGAGCTTACCCAGCTTGAAAAAATCCTTGGCATCAAGAAATAATTCTTCTCCCACAATATCCCAATACTCCTAGAAGAAAGCTGGAGAAAAATCATCTGGTCTTGGGGCCTTGAAGGAACCCATACTGAAAACATCCAATCTTAATTCCTTAGGAGTGACAACATGGAGAATATCATCATTATTCAAATTAGTTAGAGAATCAAGGATGGATTCTAGTAACAAGTCATCAGCAGTTGAGTTAGGAGCCTCCACAGGCTTAGATAAGGCATGCTGAAAATATTGAGTGACTATTAGACCAATCTAGGCTAGAGTAATAGCTTTTACTCCCAAATTATCATTCAAATTTCTAATCTTTTTTTTCTTGTGCTTTAGGGCTGAGATATGAAAGAAGGAAGTGGCGCGTTCTCCTTCTTTTAGCCATTGAATTCTAGATTTTTTCTTCTAAGATATTTCATCGTTTTTCAAAACTTTTCCATATTTCGTGCATTCCTCTTTCTCTTGTTGATAAGTATGCACACTAATGTCCCCCTCCATCCTTTTTTTGGGTTACATTAAGTTTTTCAAAGAGCTCTCATTTCTTATGGAAAACATCCCCAAACATCCACTTATTCCAACCTTTAACCATGCTTTTAATTTACTTGAGTTTATGGGAGATACTAAACATGGGGGAGCTATGGATAAGTATATTCCACCAACCAACAATTTTATTTCTAAAGTTTGGGTGAGCATTCCACATTATCTCAAACTAGAAAGGAAAGGGACCAACAACAGAGTGATAATTCATGATAAGCAATAGGGGATTATGGTCTAAGACTGTCTAGGGAAGCACCAGTAGGTTGGAGTTAAGTAAAGCAATCCAGTTAGGGGAGAAGAGAAATCTATCAAGCCTAACCTAAATTAGGCTATCCCCTATTCTCCTATTGTTCCAAGTAAAGTTCTAGCCATGTAACTCAGTATCCACTAGCCCTGTATGACTTAAGAGATCTGCTAAGTCAGACATACTATTTGAATAGTCTGTTAAACCCCCACTCTTTTCAAAAGGATATAGAGGAGATTTAAAGTATCCTACCACTAACTAGTGTGCCTCCTTATTTTTTTAGATCAACTTAGTGATTTCCAACCAAATAGATTTCCTAGCATTCCTAATGTTGGCAGCATAAATATTTATCAAAATCTATTACAACCCAAAATGGGTGAATTCGATCCCCAAACTATTCATATTTTGAAGTAGTTAAATACCCCTTAGTCTATTAGGGTTCCACATAACTTCCAAGCCTCTTGAAGACCCATCCACATCACTAAAGTAAAAGTGAGCATTCAACCATATGTTTTTAGCTATGAGTTCAAAATTTGTTTTAACCATTTTAATTTCTTGTAATAGTAGTACATCAAGCTTGTGCTCCCAAACATAATCCTTCAAGGTCAACTATTTATGGGGGCTATTTAGCCCTCTTACATTTCAAGATAGGACCTTAATTTTGACATCTTCTTTGAGAACATTTCCAACATCCTCTATTTTCCAATAGCTATCTCTTTGGCTATCTCTCTATTTCTAGTTTTTTGTTGGTTGGGTCTACCTAGCTTAGTTTCAAACCCCACATCTACCTTCCTTTGTTTACCCTTTTTTTGGGTTGACCAACCATCCTCTTCATTGGTTTGACTATGTGACTAGACACTTGTAACCATCCTTTTAAACTAGTTATAGGTATTTCTCCCTCTTCTATTTCTTTAATCAAATCTTGGTTAGCTAGGTGGGACAAATCTCCCAACTCATCCATCTTTAAATCACCAGTGGCCACTGGTTCAATTAGATTGCTCACATATGGAGATGCAACCTTCAAAGGGGTGGGTTTTTTGGGAAATGTCACAACCAAGTTTGTGACAGGATCTTCAAAAGGACCAGATTTGGTCGAGGAATCAATGATCTTTATGATATTAGTATTGAATGGGTAATTTTTTGTGATTTCATCCACTGGGGGATCACTTGGGATAGGTTTATTGTGAACCAAAGGAAATAGGGTTCCACCTTTTAGGAGATGGAACTTGGGGTTTAGGACTTATTTCACTTTTAGTTCATTAGGAAACCAAGTTCCCTCAACAAAGTGACTCGATTGAGGGAAGGGTATATATGAGAGTGGTTTATTTAGTTGTGATTAAAATGGGGCTCACCATTGAGCAAATGCTTAGAAAGAAAGAAATGAAAATAATATGCAAATCTAAGTATATGACCTAGAAAATGAAACATAAAATTGGAATGAGAGATAGAGGATAAACAAAGAAGCAACTAGAAGACTAAACATTTCCAAAACAAGTTAAAAAAATATAAAATTATGACTTTTGATGTGTACTAGGACTCATACACCAGACTAAGTGATTTAGTCCCAGTCTAGGGTTTCTGGGTTGAATCTAGAACCTATTGTGACAAACTAGGATCTACAGAAAATTGTTGAAAAGAGGTATACCGGGACTCATACACCCAATGTGATGATTTAGTCTCAGTATTAGGGTTTGATTGAAACTTCTATAGCCTCGATTAATCTTATGTAGCTTTCATCTTGTCTAATCTCCAAATTTGAAAGTCTGAATTATGTCCTATAGGTGAGTTTATGTCAAGATGAAAAATTTGACAACTTTCTTCAATATTGCAGTTTTGCCTTTAATGGGTCTTCAAGCCTCAAAATACCTAAATCTACAATCACACATGAAGAGGGGAAAATTATTTTGTTAGTGGATAGGGGTTTTCCTTGGTCAAACCCTATTTTGATAATCAAACCTTGAAATGAAATGAAATAGAATGAATGAATGATGAATGAACAATATGCAATGTTGCAACTAACCAAACCCCTAAAATAAAGGTTGTAATCTTGTTTGGAATGGCTCCAATGGATGTGGATCTTGACTCTTGATCTTGATATGAAATAATGTCTTTGAATGCTTGCTTGAATCATGAAAACCTACATCACAAATGTTAGATCAAAAACACACATGATGCATGATGACTTTGAAAAGATGCTTGAACTTAAATTGATGCTTCAAATGCTTGATAATCAACTCTTGAATTCTCTTGTAAACTCTCTTGAAAGTGATCTTATAATAACTTAATGACTTGTAAACTTGATAGGAGAAAATATTTGAAATAACCTTATATTTATACTTGTTTATGCCAAATTTCCTTAAATTACAACACTACAAGCTGACATTAGATCTAGGATAATAAAATCCCACCAAGAATTGAATTAAAAATAGGTCCAAGCTAAAGCAAGACTCATATGCTAGTTGGGGTGTATGAGTCCCAGTAGCCTAAGCTTGGGACACAAATTTCATGAAATGTTAAGTTTGATGCAATATTCAGGATCAGGCTCTGAAACCTAGGTGGGACCCATGTGCATAAGGTTGCATGAGTCCTTGATCACTAGATCTATAACACAACCAAAAAAAATGAATTATGATTGGTCATTAGATAAGTGTCGGGATTATCCTTAGAGACATGCATTAAATAAGGCTTTTGGATGCAAAATAGGACCAAATAAGGCATAAAGAAGCCTAACTTTATTAGGGAGGGCCCAAAAATGTATGAAAATGTAAAGAGATACATTTTTCTACACTGTAGTTTGTTACAGTGGACTTGAAATTGAAAATGATGTTCCCAAGTTTGGAGCACTTTTGACAATAAACCATAGCATTTTCATAACATATTTTTTGGTTCTAAGACCCAAACTTAGAGCTCAAAGTCACTGAGTTGGGTAGAGACTTTTTAATATCAATATTGACACATAACCTAGAAAAGACTAACTTGGATTTCATTCTGGTGATGGTATACAAAGTAATGAAGTGGCCCATCAAATCTCCTATACATTGAAATATTGAATCATCCCAATATTCAAATGGCAGTCCTGACAAATAGACCCAGAAAGGAGCAAATTTGTTGAGATCCACAGTAGGATCAAAGCCAAGCTTCCATTTATAGAGAAAAATGATATGTTTCCCATAAACTTAGGGGCTCAAAGATAGAACAAAAAGTAGATCCTCATAATGCATGAATTTGAACAGGAACAACCCTCCAGCCATAGCACAAACATCTACACTACCTTTAGTCACCATTTAGCCATCGACCATCTTCTAACCATATCCACAGTAGGGTGAAAAGAGAAAAAATTACCCATGATCGAGTTCTCCATTGAAGAAACACTCCTATCACAGGTGGATTCCAGGATCAAAATTTTAGAGTTGGAAAGATGGAGTTCACCACTTCTGGTCAAGGAAGAGACTTATCTATTGTTGGACTTTGGGAGGATTTAAGTGGCACATTATTTCAACCCCTGGGTTCTTGAATGATAGGAATCACAAGCACTTGTTCAATATATAATAATAGGAATCACAGGTAGATCTTCAACAAATGATACAAGAGGTTCACGTGAGCAAGGTGGTGGTGCATGTGTTGAAGGCATGTGGTTAGAAGGGGATAGGGGAGAGGGACCGTGGAGTACCCCCAAGTTGGCATCTACCATTCACACAAGAAATGAAAATTAATAGAGTTGGAAAGTAGGGTGGGTTTGTTTTCTATTTACCTAAAGGACCTTTTATTAATTTTATGTCTTCAAAATGGATATTTGTTATTGCAAAATGGATATCCATTACCTAAAAGATGAAAAATATCTCTTCAATAAAATGAGCATAAATTTTATGTTTCTAATAAAAAAAATTATTTTCATAGGAATTGGAAAGGTGACTCAAATATCTATACAATAAACTAGGTAGTGTTTCTACATTATACATCAAATATTAGTTAAAAGAATTTGAACTTCATCCTTCATTTTTGAAACATCAAATGCTCACAACTTTTGCATGTGAAGTCTCTTTTTCAATATTTTTTGTACAATCTCAAAATACTTGGAACATTCAAGGAGTAACCAATAATGAAATATTTATACTGTGTAGTAAGGAGAGTAAAAAATTAATAAATCATCATATTTTTCTATGTTTGTTTCTCTACCTCTCCATTTCACTCTCTCCCATTGATCTCTAAAAATATCTCTCAACGTCAACCTCCATCCCTCCCTCTCTCTCCTTGTCCCTCTTTATACATCTCTCTCTCAATCTATCAATCTCTAGACTTATCTCTCTACCTCTCCATCCCTCCCTCCTTCCCTCTCCCTTTGTCTCTTGTTAACCCTCTCTCTATATACTTCTCTCTTACACTCCCTCTCCTTGAACTCTAGACCTTTCTCTCTAACTCTCCCTCCCTCCATTCTTTCATCTCTTTTTCTCTCTAGACCAATATATCTACCTATCCCTCCCTCCCCTCTCTAATTCTCTCAATCTTAACTCTCTCTACCTATCCCTCTATATATATATCTCTATATATCTCCCTCTCCCCTCTCATTCTCTCTCTATAGTGTTATATGCATAGGACAACTAAGATGGGGGGTGAATCAATTATACATTAAAACATTAAAACCCTTATTAATATTTAGATATTTATTAAGCCATTAAACCCTTAATAATATTTAGCATGAAAGTAAACAAGTGAAACAACAAAACATTAAAACACCATGCACAATGGAACACCAAATTTACATGGAAAACCTAAGAATGGAAAAGCCATGGTGAGGATTATCTCACTATATAAATGAATTATAACACCAAATGTAATATTCTCGCTGTCAAAGGGCTCAATTCCCCAAAGAAAGAAGGGCTCATTGCCAAAGGACTCACTATCTAGAAGAAAGAAGATAGGAGTGGCTCATTGCCAATTTGAACTACTAGTAATGCATATCTCTTATGCCAAAGTTACAATTCCTTTGAAGCACAAACAAATCATTCAATAGACTATAATATAGACACCTTCTCACTACATCTAGGAGTCATATGCATTAAATCTCACACTCAGATCACCACTCTTGATCACTTTAGCATCTTTTGCATCACACACATGCCTTGTATTTATACCATATGTGGCCTAAAACAATCTCAATTAGGTCAACCTTAAGGAAATATATGCACCTCAACCATGCAATATCAATTAGGTCAGTGCCAAAAACTTCCACAGTCTAAAAAAGTGAAGGAAAACCATAATTCCTCTGAAGCACTAACAACCCATTCAATAGACTATAATATAGACACCTTTTGCTCACTGCATCTAGGAGTCATATGCATTAAATCTCACACTCATTTTTCCACGCTTGATCACTTTAGCATCTTTTTCATCACACATGTGCCTTGTATTTATACCATCTGTGACCTAAAACAATCTCAATTAGGTCGACCTTAAGGAAATGTATGCACCTCAACCATGCAACATCAATTAGGTCAGTGCCAAAAACTTCCACAGTGTAAAAAAGTGAAGGAAAACCATGTCACAATTTAATTTGGACCCAAATATATACAAAAAAAACTTCTCAACACTTCTAAAAACAACAATCATCATCCACAATTAATGCTAGCATGCTAGGTTAGCCAAACTTATATTAACACCTTTAACAATTAAGTTTATGCTTAACCAAGTTCAAAGAAAACTTTGTGGACCACATAAAAACACTCCAAAATATCCATACAACATCTTAGAATATTACAACATCATCAAAATATTTTACAACTTTTCCATAACCAATTGAAATTGAGAACACCATCATTTTGTGCAGCTAGACACACTAGCATAGACATCCAACTCACCAAACAACCTTATAAAACATCACAACACCTAAAAATTTGAGGAAAGGTAGACAAAACCAATATAAGAACATTTCCAGATCCAAAAGAAAATAACCTTCATTGTGGAGAAATGTGGAGAAATCTCATTTCTCTCAGACAACATGTTTCACCAAATAGGCATACTGTCAAATACAATTTTCATTGTGAAAAGATCTAGATCCTAAAACCTTGGATATATAACCTCTAAACACCTCTAATCATCATATTAAAACCATGTAGGCACATCTTCAACCATGAAGAAATGTGGAGGATAACACTAAACACCACTCTGTCACACTATAATCTCTTTTATTCAATTTTTCTAAAAAGCACTTGGAAACCAAATGAACCAATTGCATCAACAACACTACTAACATCTCTGCAACACATTTGTAGTATTTTTAGCACCTCTCATGAACTATAGCACATCCAGCTATCTCTCTAAACACAACTTATGAAACTATACTAAAGTAGGACATCAACGACAACACCAACATTGTGTTGACATCAATACCAGCAACTACAAGCTTCCAACAACTCCAATGCTAGGGGTTGATATCATCAACACTAGAAACATTCCAACACTTTCTTCATACAAGGTGCTGAAATCAATGATAACACCCAAACAACTCACAAATAAGAAAAGCTTCTAGCAATCCCCCGCTTTGTCATTGACGACAACACCGACTTTCTAAAAACCATTAATAACAAAAGAAATCAATAACTCTAAAATAGGCAATACTCCCCTTGACTGGCACAACTCTTTACTCTTCATACTCTCTCTTCATAGAATTCTCCTACAACACCAACTCTCTCCCCCTTTATTCCTTTTCTTTTCAGACAATACTTTTCCATACACTGCACTAACTCTCTCCATGTTTATTAGATTATTTCTTCGCCTTTAACATCAATGGAAAAGAGCCATAGACTCATCCAACTCTCTTTCTTGTACTGAATTCTTTTTCTCTCCCCCTTAGGGGCATGAAATATTCTCCATATGACTTCACCAACCAACCATACCACTACCTACTCCCCCTGAGAGGTAGCCTTCAACATTAGTCTAGGACCAAGAATGTATCTTGAAATACTTCACCAGAATGATGCACGCTCTTATGCATCTAGTTGAAAGGAGGGGAAATAACCCCTAATTTTTTCTAGAGATACTCAAATGTATCTTCAGGAAGAGCCTTTGTGAAAATATTTGCAACTTGATCCTTTGTAGGCACATACTCTAGCTTCACCTCATTTTCTACAACTTTCTCCCTTAGAAAGTAATACCAAATTGAGATATAATTTTTTCTTGAATGCATCAATAGATTCTTTGATATATTGATAGCACTTGTATTATCACACAAGATAGAAATAGGTTCATTATATGATATTCTCTTATCCTTCAATTTTAGCTTCATCCCAACATCTATGTGCAACAAGATGCTACTGCAATATACTCTACCTTTGTAGTAGATAATGAAATTGATACTTGCTTCTTACTCAACTATGAAACCAATATGCTTCTAGGAAAGAAAGTACCTCCACTTGTACTTCTTTTGTCATCCACACAACCTACCCAATCTACTTCAATATAGGCACTTAAAGAGAAATTATTATCTTGTGGATACCAAAGACGATAGTCTGGAGTTCTGAACAAATATCTAAATATCTTCTTTACTGCTACCACATGTGATTCTCTAGGATCTTGAAATATAGCTGCAAGACAAACTGCATGCATGATATCCGGTCTACTAGCAGCTAGATATATCAATCCACCAATCATTGATATGTACTTTCTCTAATCACTCTTAGGAGATTCATCATTCTTTCTCAACTTGCAACCAATAACCATAGGAGTACATACTAGTTTAGAGCCTTCCATTCCAATCTTCTTTAGCATTTCCTTGACATACTTTGACTATGAAATGAATATTCCTTTTTCTATTTAATTGATTTGTAGCCCAAGGAAGATATTCATCTACCCAAACATTGACATCTCAAATTCATTTTGTATCTCTTTTATAAACTACTTGCACATTGCATCATTTCCTCCAAACATTACATCATCAATAGACACAACCACAATCAAAATTTGATCCTTCACAACTTTAAAGTAAAGATTGCTATCTGTAGTACCTTTATTGAATCCCTACTCCAACAAGTACCTAACCAATCTTACATATCAAGATTTGGGAGCTTGCTTGAGACCATGCAATGCCTTCTTCAATCTATAAACAAAATTAGGATCATCTACTCATTAAAATCCTTATAGTTGTTCAATGTATACCTCTTCTTCTAACTCATTGTTCAAGAATGCATACTTCACATCCATCTAATAAACCTTGAAATATTATGTGCTACAAAGGGAAAAAAAATATTAATGGCCTCCATTCTTTCCACTGGATAAAATTTCTCCTCAAAATATATTCCTTCCACTTGTGAGTATCCCTTACACACAAATATAGCCTTATTTTTTACTTCTCCATTCTCATTCAGATTGTTCTAGAATACCCATTTAGTCCCTATTACATTCTTGTTTGCTAGTCTTGGGACTAATTCCCAAGAATGATTCTTCTTAATTTGCATCATTTCTTCTTCCATAGCTTTGGTCCAATTCTAATCCTTACATGCTTCAATCAATATCTTAGGTTCTACTTTGGAAAGTAGACTCAAATTTACCTATTCTTATGTCATAGTAGCTTTTCTTCTTGTCAACATGCCTCTGCTCTTATCACTAATGGTCTGATCTTTACAATGATTCTCTTGCACATACTTGGGAGTCTTAGGAAACCTTTCCAAAGCTTCTTCCTCCTCTACTTTTATATCATTTTCCTTTCCTTTTTTTCCTTCTTTTCTACAAGAAAACTCATCAAATTCATATCCTTCTATCATTATTGATATTTTATGTGGTTCTTCATCTACTTTGACACTTGCACTTTCAACTATCTTCTTTAGCCTCTTGTTGTAGAACTAGCAAGCCTTTCTTATAGTAGAATATTCAAGAAGATTCATTCATTTTACATTCCATCAAACTTTCCAAAGTTTTCTTCATCTCTTTTGAGATAACATTTTCTTCCAAACACTAACATATTTGATAGTAGTTCTTCCATACCATAGTTCATAGGGAGTCTTTGAACTTTTTACTCTTTCTTGTACTCTGTTGATTATGTATATAGCAATGTGAATAGCTTCTCTCCAAAAGACATATGATAGATTTTATTCCTTCATCATTGTACTTGTTTCTTCCTAAACTATCTTATTCTTTATTTCCACCACTCCATTATGTTGAGGAGTCCTAGGAGCTAATAGATGCCTCTTTAGCCCATGATCTTCACAAAACTTGTTAAACTCATTTGAGGTGAACTCCCCACCTCTATCAAACCTTAAGCACTTAATTTTCATATACATTTCATTCTCAACCATAGATTTAAATTCTTTAAAATTTAATATAGCTTTTTATTTTTCTTTGACAAAAGTTATCCAAGTCATTCTAGAGTAATCATCAATCAACAACATGAAATACTTATCACATTAAAAGCTTCATGTTCTTGGAGGTCCACATACATCTGTATGAACTAGCTCCAAAAGTCTTGTGGTAGAATATTCTTTGATATTGAACCTTTTTCTTGTTTCCTTCCCAACTGGCATTCCTTACAAACTACATTGATATGCTTTATATTTCTTGGTAGATCTCTCATAGCTTGAGTAGAGCTGATCCTCACTAGACTATGAAAATTGATGTGGCACATTCTTCTATGATATAGCCAAATTTCATTAATTTGAGTCATAAAGCACTTATCATTATCACCTTTGAGCTAATAAGCATTCCCATATTTCAATATTTCTACAACAACTAGAGTTCTAGAGCTTCCTTTACTAATTTCAAAACCACCATCCTACAATACAAAGTTATATCCTTTTCTACACATCTTTCCTACATTGAGAATATTATGCTAGAGACCCTTTACATAAAAAACATCATATATGTTATGCTTTCCATAAAAAATAATTGAACCTTTTCCACATATCTTAGTAGATGCATCATCTCCAAACTTAACAAGACCACCTTCCAACTTCTCAAGTTTAACATACTTACTCTTATCACCTATCATATTATTTGAGCATCTGCTATCAATTATCTAGTATTTTTCTCCTCTCTAGCATGAAAATAAATCACAATAGTTCCTTTGATTTTGTGACCTATTTCTTGAGAAAAAAATTTCATACATCTTTCAAATTCACTAGAATTACTTCCAACTGTGTGCAAGTGTTTCTACTCCTAAATATGCAAAAAAAACTAATAAATGAAAAGTAGAGAACACTAGACCACTTCAAAATTAGCCTAAGTTGAACACAAACAAAAGAAAGATTAAACAAAAGTGATTATAACTTTTATTTGTGTTGATCTCCTTGGTTGGCCCTTATTAAAGCTTCGATGTGTGCTCCTTTAGTGGCAAGATGATCTAAATTGATATGCAAGTAGGTGAAGATGCAATAGAGGATGTGGGGTATTCTAAGAGATGAATGTAAATGAAGGGGATGCAAGGTTGGAAATGTGCAACAATGAAGATATGAACTAGTGCTTGAATACAAAAGATGAGTAAGTGCTTGATGAATGCTTGAATGGCTTGAGTGCTAAATAAGTGTGATAAAATACGTAAGGTAAATGATTGAATGAGAAGGGGGGCTATTTATAGAATAAATTGAATTATCTAGAGAATTCAACGGTTAGGATTGAGCCACCATGGCCAAGATGGAGGGCTATGGTGAATTGAGTACTCACAAGCCCTCACATCTTGCCATGTGGAGGATGAAGTGTCCAAAGGACATGGTGAGATGGAAAGGGTACAAATGATGTGGAAGAAGGAAAAATGATGTGGAGGAAGGACAAGTACTTTGAAGTACCTTGGGATGGGAGAAAATTTCTTAAAAAAGGAACTTCTTGTACCCATATTAGAGGAAAGTGACATATGAGGAATTTTAGTATTCCTAAAAAATCTCCATGGGGAAGAGAAAAGTGGTTGGAGAAATAAATGTGAATTTGAAATTCACATTTTTGGAATGGATAAGGTGGTTGGGAGAATACATATGAATTTTAAATTCATATGAGGAGCACCTTGTGGATAAGACAAGGTTCTTATGAAGGAGGATGAAAAGTACCTTGTGGATAAGAAAAGGTCCTTATAATAGAAGGTTCTTGGCTTCATGTGACTGATGTGACCTTTCAATGATCACATGGGGAAGAGGAGATTTCTTGGATGAATAAAAAGTGAATTTTAAATTCACATGGGGAAGAGGGTCTAGGCAAAATGTGGAAAATGTGAAGGTTGATCATAAAGGTATGCTAAATATAGGAAGGGGATTAGATTATGGTTGTGCAAACAGGTGATTAAAAAATTTAATGATGAAGTAGAAGCAAGTTAGAGAATATGGAGGATGTGACATTAATCCTGATTAAGATGTACAAATCCTAATTAGGGATTAATTAATTTAATCCAGATTAGAAGAGGGTTATGAAGGATGTGACAAGGAGAGAGAAAAAAAGAATTTAAAATTACTTTAAAAAAAAGTCAAATGACAATTAAATAAATTGATATGTTTATTTAATTTAGAGAGGAAGGGGATGAAAGGGTAAAGTATAAATTAATACTTTATAAAACTTTAAGCAAAGAGAGGAATATTAATTAAATCAATCAATTTAATTAATATTAATAGAGAATGCAAAATAGACGAATAAAGAGGTGAATTTGACCGTGTGGGAGTGGCCAATTTAGATGTCTACATTTTTCCCTTCTTTGAAATATTGTTAGAATAATAGTGTTTCGAAGAAAAATAAAATACAGATGACTCGATAGATGAATCGACGAGAACATGATTCCCTAGCATGGAAGAAGTTACATGAGTTGTCCAAACAGAGGGAAATGGAGGGAGATGCCTCAATCTCGCAAGAAAATGAATGTGGTGGAGGAACAAAGGAAAATGGTGGGGTATGCCCCCTCGAGAAAGTGGTTGGGGAAGAAAAAGGGGCCTTGGGTGACCTCTTGATATGAAGAAATAGAAGGTACCATTGAATAGAGCTTAAAAAACCATGCAAATTTGGCTTTTGAATAGAGTCAAGTAGACACATGGTATGAAAATGGTGGCCCGCAAAATTTTTGGAATTAATTAGGGCCTAAAAGGTTAAATAAAAGTAAAAATACCCCACTGAAAAGTAATTTAAAAATGAGGGGGAAAATTACTTATAGTAATTTTAGAGTTACTATTCCTCATTTGCACACCTAGCAGTTGAAAGAGAGAGAGAGAGAGAGAGAGGAGAGGAGGAGTCGAAGAGATGAGGAGATGAGGAGATGAGGATGCCAGATGACTATGACAATGACATCATCCATTGGTAGACAAGGTGTGGGCATTCTTCCACGAGCGTGCAGTTCCACACTAGGTAAGGTTAAAAAACCCTCTTTCTAATTTTAAACATTTTTTATTATGTTGTAAGTTTTTATGTTTTTTAAACACATGGGTTGGGGGAAAAAATTGGATTTCCCCAACAGGATAGGTAGAATAGTCTGCTAGAGGCCATGGGAAAGGGGGGGGGAGTTACCCAATTTGGTCCATAGAGGGGCAGCCACACCCTAGGGCAAGGGCGACCACACCCCTAAAAGGGCGATTGCGCCCCTTGAGGGGCGACCGTGCCCGGTCGTGCCCCAAAAGGGGTGACTGTACCTCTTGAGGGATAGCCCCACCTCAAAAGGGGTGGTTGCACCCCAAAAGGGGTGGTCACACCCCTTGAGGGGCAGCCCCACCCCAAAAGGGGTGATGACACCCAAGAAAGGGCAGCCCTGCCTGAAAAGGGCGAAAGGTCCAAAGGAGAGGAAAGGAAAAGAAAAACAAAGGAAAATTGGGAAAATTGTGAAACTTGGCCAAAAGGGGAGGGAATACTTAGTTAAAAGATAACCCAAGGTCGAGAAATGAGAGAAGAGATGAAATGACTAACATAGCATTGTGGTATGGATGTAGCGATTTGAGCGGCTACAAACACAAGAGAGATGGTCCAAGGTGTTGCAGGAAATGCTGAGGGCAATGACTGGAGTAGATCATGAGGCCCTGTCACGAGCGAGACTGCTACACTTGAGAGGATATACGATGGCTAGAGTGCATCGAACTATGTTGACAAACTCATAGAGTGACGGGATTCGTCAACCTCCACATTCCATCTCTCGACAGGGGAGATGATGGTGACCCTTGAGGATGTATGGCAGATATTGAGGCTCCCTATAGTAGGGTGCTTAGTGATTGAGGTGACGTAGATTGGGGAGGAGCTGGATCAGACACTATTCGTGCTACTTGGACGATAGGACCTTCCTGTTTAGAAGAAGGGGTTAGATGTGGAATGATGTTTGGTGGTGGGGGTGCCAACACTACCACTCTATTTGTGCAGGCTAATCAACAACTTACTAATACTAGATAGGAGTGAATGGTTCTATAGCCTGAGTTATATGGAGGTTATTTGAAATATTGTCAAGGGGAGAGAGGAGCAATTCACATGGGGGACATGGGTACTAGAATAGTTGTATAAAGACATGCACATGGTGTGCTATTGAGGGGGACTCAGCTTGACATAGGTGACCCTATTGCAGGTATGGGCCTGGGACAACATTAGTGTGACCAAGCCAGGAGTGGTGAGAGCAGGGACAAAGGATGAGGTAGCACTCGTAGCATGGTGGTATGGGATAGAGTATGGTTGGGTGTGGCACTTTGCTGGCCTCAGGGATTTAGATAGATAGAGGAGGACCATAGATGACCTACAGGAGGAGCACATAGTGTGGCAATTGTACATGTTGAGGTTCTTTACTGGGTGGAGGGTAGAGGAGGTGAGACATAAAGGCTACTTTAGGACCAGGTGCTACATAGTCAAGAAGAAGCCCCGCATAGTGGAGTTACATAGACCAGACAGGGTGATGAGATAGTTTGGGCTACCACAGGATATTCCCTAGGCACTAGAGAGTTTTAGGAGGATCACACAAGAGTGGCCATGGGGAGAGCTTATTTTTCCTAAGGTTGTGAGGGCGCATTGGGTGACACTATAGCTAGTACCCTACCTAGGGAGGACTAGAGGGGAGCAGGTTGTAGGAGTAAGACGTCGATATACTGAATGGTTCCTCAACCATCAGTGGGAGAGGATTACACTAGAGGAGCCCATTATAGAGGCACTAGTCTTTGGACCAGAGGATGAGCTAAGGTTGGTAGCACAGAGAAGAGGGAGGGAGAAAACCTAGTAGAGGGGAGGTCAGTAGGCAGTTAGAGTGGCAGGACAACAAGAGAGATGATAGGAGGAGGAAAGGGCCACAGGATAGGTGGTGAGGGTGGCAAGGAGGATACAACAAAGGAGGAAGTAGGTAGTGCTCGAGCAGGAGATAGAGGGGTGTGACATGGAGATGATGGATGAGCTTGAGGTGGAGGTGGGAGATTTAGAACAATAGATGAGGGTAGGGAGGAGGAGACTATCGGGGAGAGCTCGGGTGGAGATCAGGGCCGAGCAAGAGCATGATGAGACAGAGATGGAGATGAGGGAGGAGAGATATTAGCAGGAGAGAGGACAGGAGGGGACAAGGTCCGTCAGATAGCTAGCAAGGGAAATGAGGAGTAGACAACGGAGAAGAGCCTAGGTGGAGATCATAGCCGAGCACGAGCCTGATGATCTAGAGATGGGGATGAGGGACAAGAGAGATGAACCTAAGGGGGAGGTGAGGGTTGTAGGATGGCATATGAGGGTGGGGAGGAGGGGATAGTTGAGGAGAGTTTGAGTGGAAATCAAGGTTGAGTAGGAGCATGAGCCACACGAGGGTGCTAAAAAAATGTGGACGTTCTCGTGGTGGAGCCATTGGCGACAATACCATATGTACCACATGAGGACCCTGTCGTATTGTTGAGGGGGACCCAAGCGAGGCTACAAATGATAGAGTAAAGGCTGAGGGTTGCATAGGCTAAGGTGCATAGACTTGGGGTTGAGGAGAGTAGGCTTTAGGCAGAGGTAGCCAAGTTACAAGCTTAGGGGCAGAGGGATTGTGGCTTCATTGTTGACCTCCTGACCTCACAGTTGTTAGATGTGGAGAGGGAGAGAGATTACCTATGAGAAGAGGTGTAGGGAGTACGTGGTAAGCTAGCTGGGGTGACCTGGAATCAAGATAGACTATAGGCAGAGGTGACTATATCATAGGCCAGAGGATAGTAGGAGCCTAGAGGGGCAACAAATTAGGTACCAGCAGAGGGTTGACACTAGACCAAGAGGGAGATGGAGAAGTTGAGGATACAGGTGATAGGGTTGCAAAGGGAGAGGACACTACTGAATTTGGCTCCATTTTCTAATGAATGTTCGTTGGTTGTTCGACAAATATTTGTTTGAAATGTGACGAAATGACAAAAAAAATTTGTTGCTATTTTTTTTGTCGAAATGCTGATGACACATTAAACATCGAAATAGCGGCGCAGATTCATCGGTCGTCGGAATCATAAAATGACTTTGATGTTCATTGAAATATCGAAAAAAATTTCATCACCATTTTGACAAAATTGGCAAGGAGTTACGACGAAGCCTTCATCGCAGCTAAGCAACTTTGTCGGACCTTTTATGTGATTCATCGGTAGAGTTTGTCAAAATTGCGATGAAATGGGCAAGGAGTTACGACGAAGCCTTCGTCACAGCTAAGAAACTTCGTTAGACATTTTATGTGATTTATCAGTGTCCTTCATTGAAATTGCAACGAAATGGGCAAGGTGTTACGACAAAGCCTTTGTCGGACCTTTTATGTGATTCATTGGTGGACTTCGTCAAAATTGCAACGAATCGAGCAAGGAGTTACGATGAAGCCTTCATCGCAACTATAGCAACTTCATCAGACCTTTTCAGTGATTCATCGGTGGCTTTCATTGAAATTATGATGAAACAATAATTTAATATATATATATATATTCATTGAAATGTACCATCGCAGAGACTCTTGGAGATGACCACCGAAGCCAACCCATCGGTGAGAGATCAATCATCAGCAAAGGATAGAAAACTCACTTCGATAGGCCATGTCTTGCTGATGAATTCCATCAGCAAGACATATCTATTGTCACACCAATCTCATCAAGAGAAAAAAACTTTTAGAACATATTGTTGATCTAATCAAACTATTGACCAACTTAAACAAAATTAAAATACTAACACATACATGAGACATGTAATGAACTTCCAATATCTGCTATCTTTTCTTTCTTTTTTTGTATTGAAAATAGTTTAAGGTCCATTACATATCATGAAAATTCCTATCCAACATTAGGATTAGTACAACATGAAAGCATTTCCATAACAAGAAATATACCAT
Source organism: Sequoia sempervirens (assembly GCA_007258455.2). Lineage (NCBI taxonomy): Eukaryota > Viridiplantae > Streptophyta > Pinopsida > Cupressales > Cupressaceae > Sequoia > Sequoia sempervirens. The sequence goes on along the minus strand of VDFB02256132.1, from coordinate 53,700,809 downwards.
ATCAGTACTTTACACAGCAAGAAAGAAACCACAAATCACCAGTTGTTTTCAAAACCAGCATAGACAATACAAATTGTTGTTAACAACACCATAGGTTGCTGTTATTCAAATCAGCATAAACAATACATAGTGTTTATTACATTCTCCTCATTGCTGACTTCTTCAATATCAAGATTCGCCATTATTTCTCCTTGGGGGTCCAACTACTAGGGGCTGCGCTGTCTTTCTAGGCTTGCAGCTTCATCAATTGCTCTCTAGAGCTCATCAAATGTCTACTGGAATAGCACGGTCTCTTCCAAGCTCAACCTATAGGCACGTCCACTTCTCATATCCTCTCTGGTATTGTTAGCAGCACCTTTAGTTATTGACTTCAAGAAATTCTCCATTGAGATCTCCACAAGAGTTGAAACCTGCAGAGCAACAGAGTAGAAAGTGAGTCTCTTGCAAGACTCAGTAAGTACCCTCTTGATACCCTTAAATTTATCATCATTTCTCGCCTTCCACAAATGCCACATGATCTCATTGGATAAGAAATACCAAAATAGCTTACAATCAAAATTGAGCTTGAAATTACAAAACATAATATCATGCCAATTAATTTTACCATTGCTATTCTAGACCTTCAGCTTATGGCAGAATAAGTACCAAATTTCTTGAGCATAAAAACATTCAAAAAGAATATCTTTGATAGTTTTCGGAGTCCTACAGATACTGCAGATTTCAACACTTTCATGGTTAGATTTATAGGGATCTATCTTTTTCATTAATGTAGAGGTAGGTAAAGGAGAAATAATTATAGTTGTAACACTATTCATAGTCCAGTAAATTATGTTTGTAATTTGTGTTCAATGGACCTCAGTTTTATCATTATACTGCCCATCTAATACCATATTTTAATCCAGGGTTCAACTATCTCAGATCTAAAGAAGCACCTTCAATTAACCATTTAAAGTACTATAAAATAAGGTAAGACTTTTACTTGAGAAAGATTGGGTACACTTGTAGGATTAAAGTTCTTGCAATCATCAGGATTTATTGGCACACAAACACAACCTAGAACATATGAAGTAATGGATGACTACAAGTTAGTGAAATGGTCCTTAATATGTGAGTGGTTTGCAAATTGATTGGTAGAAAATAAGGTTACAAATAGATCTACATGAAAAATTATGAGGAAAATCTACTATAATCATCAAAATAGATGAAAAGTGCAAAGGAAAGAGTTGAGCTACATCTCTAGAGCCTAAAAAAAACACATGCAAGAAACATAAAGAAAGAACAAACTAGTTTTTGGATGAATACAAAATGGTGCCTTCAGTAAGTGATTCATATGCTTTCACACCTGACATAGGACATTAAGAAGATTTTAGTCTTCCTCTATGAAATTAACTACTTACAAAATAAACCCAAAAACAAATATTATATACCTCCATGTCTAGCTAAGGGTAGGTATAAGAGAAAATAAATTCTTCAATGCAATGCTGAAAAATATCAATGTGTGTGTAGATTTGTATTATTCAAAATATCATTTCACTACCTAAGGAAAACTACCAAAATGATGTTTTAAATTTCAATCTTCACATAGGCTCCCTTATTGCTACACATCCATATACAAGCATTATTCAATCTCTAAACTATTCAAATATTAAGGATTTAATTAGCTATAAGATGGAAAGTTGTTGTTTAGACATAATCCATCATCTTTTACATATCTTTATTCACTCCTAGGGCTTCAAATAAATTTGTGTAAATGAGACAGAAATGTGAATCTTTTATGACAAAGAAAATTCTTAAAAGGAGGGGGGAGAAAGCAAAGGGTAGGGGGAAAGAGAATGCTTGAATGTATAGAAAAGTGTAACATTTTGATCATTATAACAATGAAACGAATCTTAAGTTTGAAGCATTAATATCATTTACAACATTTATGATCAAGAATGAATGCAAGTAGAGAAACTTTTGCATACCTGCAGATGGTACAAAATTTCATGGTTAATTTGAAGCCTCCCATCAACAACAAGATCCAAATATCCATGTATCTATCTCAATCAAGCCTCTAAAACCTTTAGAGCTATCAATTTTTTCACTAACCCGCTATGCACAAAAGTCAAATTTTAGAGCTATGTCACCACTAAAAATAGAAGAAACAGGGATTTGAAACCAAATCCACACACAACACAATGTGTTATTCATAAAAAGACATACAAACAAACTAAACTAAGAACAATGGAATGGAAACAACTTCAAATTATGATGTAGAGCATGGATTCAGGGTATAAAGAATCATTTTTCTGCCACCATAGTGAAAAGTTAGCACTTTCTTTCATCTTTGCATATTTTTTTGATGCTTCAAACGATGCATTTCTTATATTGAAAAGTGCATTACCTTATTGAGCTTCTCTTTTTTTTTAGAATAGTTTAATATTCTCTACTTAACAGGGCCAACCACGTGACGGTGGAATCTCATTTGGCACCTCCCCACTCCCCCCCCCACATCACTCTCAATTCCCCATACCCAATCATATAACATTAATCATTCATTCATCCATTAATAACATATAAAATTCATTCATTAACATATAACATTCATTAATTATCATATTCGAATTCATTCATTAACATATAATATTCATTCTTTCAGTTTTTACATATTATCAAAAATATGGTTGTCATGATATGATTACAATCACTTTTTTTTGTTTCTTTTTTAAAGCTAAAAAAATTTGAAGTAGAGTATCATTTTCTAAATCATTTGTCCCCCCTTTAGTTGTTCTTCCCTCTACTTGTGATCTTAATGTACACCTAGTCATCTGCTCATGACGTGGACGCCTTCGCAAGGGGGTCTGTTGCAATAACAAAGAAATGTTAAACTGATATGTTTTATTATTATTTTTACAAGTATTTCATTAATTAAAAGAACATCAGAGTGGTTCTCTTTACATAATGGGTCCACATCATGTTCCTAAACTTCTGTTATAGACTCATGCTCAACATGCTGAACACCCTCTAAATAATGATCTGAAGTTGAAACACGAAAGGTTACATTAATTAATACACCAATTGAAATTAAATATGTTTAAAAGAACATGAGAGTGGTCCTCTTTACCTGATGGTGCCACATCATGTTCCTGATCATGCTCAACACGTTGATCACACTCTACATGCTCTAAAGTTGAAACACAAAAGGTTACATTAATTAATACACCAATTGTAATTAAATATGTTTAAAATAACTTTATAGTGGTCCTCTTTACCTGATGGGGCCACATCATGTTTCTGATCTTCTCTAGTCTGATCATGCTCAACATGTTGATCACGCTCTACATGCTCTAAAGTCCCGAGATACACACCATGACCTTCATCTACAAGTTGTGCTCCACCCTCACCAGGCTACATTCCAATATCATGTGCAATATTATCATTGCTTGAATGTTTAAAACAAATAGGCATGTAATTACTTTATGGTGGAAATTAATATTGAATAGATTGCATAAATATTCAATTTTAAATAAACTTTATTGAGTTTATTTACCTGCATGTCAGATGTAGTGGAAGGTTGTGTTTGCCTAGTCAAGACTCTTAGGCATTCAACCACGAATCCATAGCCTTGTTGGAAGGTAATCTTCAGGTCATCTTCTGTGGGAAATCTGTTGAATTCAGAGCCCTACATTTTTGCATAAGATCATGAATTTTTCTTCTATGGTGTGATAAAACCAAAATTATTTTCAATTTATTATTTGTATACTATATTTCATTTATTGATACTTACAATTCATGCGGCTAATTTCATATAACCACCAGAGCCAAGTTTGTGCTACCCGTGTTTTTCTAGTCTTTCCTTTGTTGCCTTCAATGTGTCGGGTAGCCTATGAAAAGTTTGAAATACGTTAGATTATGTAAAAAGAAAGAGTAATCAGCATATAATTACATTGTTGATAGTATCACATACCTTCCTTGGCCCGGTGGTGTCTTTCCTTTTTTCTTTTCAGCCTTCTCCTTTCCATCAGACACCAGGTCCTTCCACTCCCTCTCCAGAATCATGGGGGGATGCCCGTACCTTTTATTCTTCTCTAAATGTGACCTATATTGGTCCCTCACATACTTTAGATAGGTACTAGATTTCTTAAGGACCTTGGTTGGATTGAATGTTTTATCATTGAACAACACAACTAAATGGTTAATGAGCTCATCTTTTAAATCTTGATTTTAGGCATTCCATCATGTATGTATGGTGGGCCTGAAGAGCTCCAATGTAATATCACTTAGATGTTTTTAAAAAACATCATTTCCTACAAAATGATCATGGGATCAATAGTCTAAAAAGAGCGATCAATAAGTAAATTTCAATTGGATTATATATAATAATAATTAAAACAATTTAAAGTACCTGGGACCCTCTCTATCTTTATGGGAATGAAATCCTCGATCACCACAAATGTGACCAACAATGTTCCCATACTAGTAATATGGGAAGATCCAGGAAATGATGCTAAAACATCACCAGTACTAGTGGCCTCTGCATCCACAGGTACATGTCCTGACACATGTTCTAGCATGTGTTCACTACCAGAGAGTGCATTAATGGATGCCTTCATGGTATGTGTTGCCGACATTTCAAATGAAAATATAGGCATGGATGATGGGGTTAGATGATTTGATGTATGCGTAGGAAGATTAGGATGGACACTTGCACCAACCCCTACTCCTCAGGCAACACTTACAACACCCTAATCATGGCTAGGAGCATCATGAGGAGGAAAATAATCCTATAAAAACAACACATATTTTAGTTCATGACATAAAAGAGTACAAAATATAAAACCATGAATGAACTTATATTATAATTAAAGACCTCATGACAGCTTACTTGCAATTTTTGTGATCTCTCAGTCAATATTTTAACCCTCTCTCTTATCTCATATGTTTGAGGCACTATGAATATCAACTTAATGATTTCTTCATTGCATTTTTTTTGGATCTTCCTTATCATATCGAGAGGGTTTGCTGAATAAGTGATTTCATCATCACAAAATATTGATTGTACCTCACTATGGATGCTCTCGTCTACTGTTCGTGCCTTTCCTCGATCAGTCGACTGCAACAAGAATATTAAAAATATTATCAAAATTAACCCAATAAACTTATGAAAAAAATAATAATAAAACATTTTGCTCATATCTAATTTGTACAATTACAATGAGGTAAACTTGTCAGGTAGAAGCAGTTGAAGAAACATCACGATCTGTGCTCTAGGCCAGAGCCTTCTCCGTACAATCAATGTCTCGCTATGATAAAAATTAAATATAAAAAATTTTTACCAAAATGAAACCAATAGACTTACAAAAAAAACTTAAGAATAAAATGGTATATTGGAGTCATTAATTAGAGGTTGGGTAAAATGGTACATAGTACGTACCACCCCCATAGTAACTATGTTTGTAACTAAGCGATTCAAATTGTAATCGATTAGCAACTCTTCCCCTACAATTATTGATTTTATCGCACATACGAATACACGGTTTCCCTCACGTGCCTTGAATATGCAATTGGGTTGCTTATTTGTTTACCCAGGTCATGTACTATTTATAAACCCTACAATATTCCTTGATTCTTTTGGCCTTCCATCAATGTACATAGCCACTCCTTTATTTTGATCCTTATCTTTTAGTTGTATATAATTTGCTGATACTGCATACCTATGCATACTTCATATATATCGAACTAGTTGCATCCAATCTTTGTAACTGTAATAGGGTCTAACATACTCCATTAATTCAATAACTTTGTCATAATAGACATTTATGTCGTCCATGCACAATAGGCCCAAACCATGTAATGGTGATGGTGTTATGCAATATATCCTCTCGTTGACACAAAAATAAGTGTTTATTTGAGGAAGTTCCTTAGGTACCCATTGTTTCTATAGATGTTTGTACCTCAAGGGAACCTCGACATCACCTATGCTCTCATCATCATAAGAACATGACCCCCCTTCAGCAAGAAAAAATTCCATGTGTTTACAAAATTTTCTTCTAATCTTTTGACCTCTAGCTGATCTCCCTCTTTTAGACATACTGCATGTCTCGCTTTTCTCTTCTCTTCTTGAATTTCCCTCGCTTGAGGAAGACAGATCTGAAAAATACCTATTTGGTGGTACCTACACTCATAAGGATGTTGGATGAAGTTCTTTCATGGTGATGTGATCCCAAGGTGACATTATGATTAATCTATCATTTCATCGCTAGAATTTCACAGGTTATAAGGTAATCAAGTCTTGATAGATTGCAAGTTATTGTTACTTCCCTCCAAATGTGTCCATCATAAATAAAATCTACTTAATGTTTTAACTCCCAAACTTTGTAACAAGTGTTAAATGTGACTATGGTCCACTAGTTACACAACTAAGGCCTCAAATGTATTCTTTAATTGTAATCAAAAGACTTTTGCTCTTCATTCAAGTAAATAAACTTGAAGGGAAACACCACCAAGTGGTTTATTGGACACCTACATGACTAAAAATAGCAGCAAATTTACATTTAATTTCTATATGTCTAAGTGGTTAACGGGGAGGAGTGTGTACTAGGCCTGGTTAAGTCATCATAAGTTTATGCTTTGGCAATAAATTTTTTTTAAGTCATCTTAAATTTTCCTATGTCTAATTGCTAGGAGACTTTGGTATGTTTTAAGGTAGGATGATTGATGAAAGAGCCCAAAGAGCCTTTCTCCATGGTATCCAGGTACACATAGCAATGGTCTTCTCTTATACGGTTGGACATGATTTAAAGAACTTAGCTAGGAATTATTCATTTAACCTAAGGTTTTTCATAATTCCATCATTGGAAAAGTATGATCAAACCCTTCTTATTATGAAGAATTGGTCTATGTGCCTCTAGTAATCACTATAAATGTTTGTAAGGATAAAATGACTAATTGCATCAAGGTAGGAGAGAATCAACTTTGAGTTCTTCAAAGATTATATTCCTCTATTCATAATTTTTAAGGGTTGTGTGTGGAGGAGGTTATCACTACCAAGAAGGGAGGAGACTTCCTTGTATTCTTTTATAATTTTCATTATTCTTATTTATTTTACACTTACATTTACAAATACACATACATATGCATTTAATGTTTTCATTTATTTCTCATGTAGTTTAATAGTTTGATCGATTTCATATTATATGTGTTGAAGACTTTAGAATTTCAATTACATTAATTTATGGATATGTTGTATCTATAACACTACAAGACCATATGCTCTTTGCATTTACACTTGCATTTAGAAATACACATTTATATACATAGATATAGATTGCTTTAATGATATGTTGCATTTATTGTTCTAGGAGAGCATCCAGTAATTGCATTATATTTACATTTAAAAATACATATACATGCATACATACATACATACATACATACATACATATATATGTGTGTGTGTATTTATATCATTTATATTCAGTGTTTCAAAAACAACCCATTAGGTCTGCACATGGATAAAAAGTCATAAAATCATATCTCCCATACATGTTTGTTGAAACCTAGGCTTGAACCTCTCATTTCACATGCTTTTATTCACAAAACTATTGAGGACAACAGCTATACCTTCTTTATTTCTCATCCTACGCCCTATTAATGCATCCTACAATTAAAGAAGTATCCATGGGGCCTCTTATACAAGCTACAGTAATCACAAAAATTGTAAGAGCCTCTTTATATCATGTTTGGACTACAAAACCCTGAAAAACAGGGTAACTCAAATTATGATTTGTTGGCGAGTTGTATGGACAAAATAATTAGCACCAACTCATTCTTGGATTCCTTTGAAAGAGAAGTGAATCAAGTGGAAGTTAAGTATAAACCTTATAGTGTCAAGGTGAATGAGGTGATCAATTTTGACTGGCCAACTGATGAAGAGTACCAGAAATGGGTAAATGTATATTTAACTAAGGAAGAGTGAAAAGGAGTAGGCTAGTAACAATTGACAAATCAGCTATTGCAGTTACAACAGATTCCAATTTTGTTTTTTGGTGACAGTCTAGGCATAAAATTCTTGAAGTTTTTTGTTGTTGCATCAACCATTCTCAGCAGGCACAATGAACAAGAAGATTCTTTAGGGAGATTGTTGTTGTAACAAATTTTTGGAATATCACAAGCCGATCCAATTGGCTAGTGACATGTGTGCTTTCTGGCCTGATGCTTGTTTTCTCCTTTTTCTATAAGAAGGATTTTAAGGCTAGAAGTACAGGTTAGCAAGTTAGATATTTTTGGTCGAATCTAGATGAAGTTGCAAAAAAAATTGTAAAGTCTGATGGTTTTAGGGAAAATGCAATTTAGGTTTTGAGTCATTCTATAGTAGGTTTTCAATTCATGGGGATCTGATGTTTTATGAGAGTACTGGCATTTGAATTGATATGATTAATTCAAACTCATGTCTCTCCATTATACAAGCATATCTGAATTTTGAATAAAATGATCAAGGGTCGTTTCATTCATCTCACTATTGTGGTGTGTATGATTCTTGTTTTAGGTTTAATTCAAGGAATTAATTAAAATGCTTGAATGGGATTGTAGGTGGATATGTTTTGTATAAGGATTTGATAAGTAGTATTGGGTTAGAATACATATTGATGAGATTGTAAAGCAATGTTATCAAGGATCTTATATGTTATGTGTTAAAATCTGTCATAAACCCTTAGATGCTTATAAATTTGACTCCTCCAATGGATATATGGCACTGATCTAAGTTGTACTTATTTTTATGGTTCAGTATTTGTTTTCCTTTACCTAGAGCTTGCTACAAATTGAAAATCAATGACTATCTTATACTGTGAAATGTTTTTGTAGTTATCTCATGCTCCAAATAGTTGATATTATTGATAAAAAACCAATTCTATTTAGTATTATACTATTATGTTGAGCTATTAAATGAGATTATCTATTGTTGTTAATGTTGTTTATGATGATGCTGTAGAGGTTGTAAATGCATTAAGGGATCACCCTCCCAGGTCTTACAGAGCCAAAAGTGTAGGAGTTCTTTCAAATCCTCGTCAGTTGGTCTAGGTCCTTGGAGCTGCCCTTTATTGGAATTGGCAATTCCATTAGTAGATTAGAAGATCAACCTACTTACCATAAAAACAACCAACAACTTGCATATGTTTGTGGAGGAGTTATTAAAGAAGAATTGTATGCCTCTATTTCCATTCATTAGATCTACCTTAGCCTAGCATATACTTGGGCTAAGTCTACAATTACTTTAGACTCATGCAATGAAGGCTATGTGTGATGAAATCCTAGACCTCAACCAAGATGTGGGTAGATTATGGGAGTTTTTCCAAGACCTGAGGCTGGTGGATAAAAATGTGAAAGACTAAGCTATTTTATTTTTTCTGACTTATCTTATACCATTTTATGAGAATGGGGGTGCCAATGTATGAGAAGATCTTTGGAAACCAGGCATGAAAATTGAAGGTTAAAGAGAATGGGGGTGCCAAACTTATAGTACTCATTGCCCCTTGGTCGTCGATTTTCCCTGAGTGCCCTCAACCTTGTCCTCGGCACTGGTATTGACCTTTTTTTCACTCCTTCAAACTCTTCCTTAGTGCTGATATTGACCTTGTTTTCACTCCTCCAAACTCTTCATCGGTGCTAGTATTGACATTTTTTTAACTCCAAACTCTTCCTCAACATTGGTATTGACCTTGTTTTCACTCCTCCAAACTCTTCCTTGGTGCTGATATTGACCTTGTTTTCACTCCTCCAAACTCTTCATCGGCACTGGTATTGACCTTTTTTAACTCCAACTCTTCCTCAAGATTGCATGACCCTGTTTCTACTCACTCCAAACTCTTCCTCAAGGCCGACATTGACCTTGTTTTCACTACTCTAAACTCTCTCTCTCGACACTCTGCATTGACCTTGTTTTCACTACTCCAAACTCTTCCTTGGTGCTAGTATTGACCTTTCACTTCTCCAATTTGACGAGCTACAACCTAGTTTCGTTAGGTTTTATAGTATGTTAATTAAGTTTAAAATTTCAGCACCATTTAGCTAGGTTTTAATACTCTACAATATAGTTAAGTATATATTAGCTATATTTTACATAATAAATAATAATATAATTATTCAACTTATTATAATTATATATTATATTATTTTAACAAAATTATTAAATAAGTATAAAATTATTATAATTAATAATTAATAATAAGTATATTTTTATATAATACAAATTATATTTAATATAATAGTAATATATATTAATATGAGAGAGAGAAACTAAATTTTAATTGGTTGTTTCATGTCAACAATCTAAGGATGGCATGTGTGCTTGGGGAGTTATGCTCAAGGTAGCATGCCATTTGATTAAAGATATGATAATTTCCTTAAGACCTCTTCAATAAAACTTTTATCAGACACTTAAGGAGACAAAGACAAATATAGGGAAGAAAATATAGAGAGGTAGTAGACAATGACAAAACATACAAATATATAGGGTAGAGAGATAAAGATAAGGATGAATAGATAGAGATATAGGGTGATTGATATATCTCTCCCTGTCGCTCTCTATATCTCTATATCTCGCACTATCTATGTCACTCCCTCTTCCCCCCTCTATCTATTGAGCTATCTCTCCCTCTCCCCCTTTCTCTCTCATTCACTCTATCTCTCCCTCCACCTCTCCTACTCTATATCTCTATCTCTATTTCTCTTTTATGTTCCTCTCACTCCTCTCTCTCTATCTCTTTCTATCTATATCCTTTTTTCTCCCTCCTCTCTCTATCTCTCGCCTTTTCTATCTCTCACCATCTCTCTCCTATCCCCCTATCTATCGATTCCCTATCTCTACCTCTCTTCCTTTCTCTCTTCCCATATATCTCCATCACTCTTTCTCTTCCCATATATCTCTATCTCTCTCTCTTTCTCTCCCCATCTATCTCTATCTCCCAATATATTAACTAACAAGCCATGCAAGCATACAATAGCATATGTTGGTAAAACTATAATAGTGTTTTATTAAACTATAAGTAACACTTATCTTTCTAATGTCAAGCCTTCTTATAAAAATAGTGTTTTATTAAACTATAAGTAGATTATTGTCACCACTCTTCATTCAACATGAAATGCCAAATGTAGCAATTGTTTTGTTTCTTTTGTCAAGTTTCATTAACCAAGCTATTTACTGGGTTGAATAAAGTTGTGTTATGACCCTTCATCTCTTTAAACTAATTAGACAATATTAGTGAGATCGGGAAGGGGAGAAAACTAAACTCCTTCAAAATAGGGGTAGTTGTGGGTTTGTTGGTTTTCTTTGTATACTATATATTTATTTCCTCTAGGATAAATAAGTCACTTTAGATCATTTTATTAGATGTGTATCCTAACTAATATAGAGTAAGATTTTTCATTTTAATTGACTACTACATAATAGTTTATGTGTTGAAAGAATTGTTTCCATTCTTTGTAGTTTTTACATTGGAATACAAATCATATTTAATTTCATGCCAATATACTTCTTTCATAAAGATATTTGTTTGAAATAAGTGCTTCATAACCCACCTAATCAAATCATAATTAACATATCAAAAAGGTAATAGGAATTTTCTAAAGAAAAGAACACTTGACCCAATCATAAGTGTATGGCCTTAAAAGAAAGAAGTGATCCACCTTAGCAATAACAACTACCTGATTTAGACTTGGGTATGTGCAGGATCATGATGGGCCAAAAAGTGGCAACATGAAAAAAGTTGCATTTTGAACTCGCCAAAAAATGTGAAAATCTCAAGTTGACTTTGTTTTTGGGTTGGCTATCAGTACATGGCTCCATAGCAATGCCCAAGCCAATGTACTAAAAATTGGATATACGATTTGTTTTGAATATCCAATTTGTGTCTAATATCTAATTTGAAAAACATTTTAAAATGTAATATTTTGGTGCTATAATTCAGATATCCGATCTAAATTAGATATCCAATTTTTGCACACATATACCTAAGAGTATTAGGAGGTGGAGGGTGGGTAAGAGAGAGAAAGAGAGAGAGGGAGAGAGAGGGAAAGGGAGAGAGAGAGGGGGAAAGGGGGAGAGAGAGAGAGGGAGAGAGAGAGGGGGGGAGAGAATTAGGAGGGGGAAGGGAGAGAGAGATAGAGATAGAGAGAGGGGGAAAGGGAGAGGGAAAATGAGAGAGAGGGGGAAGGAGAGGGGAAGAGTGTTGAGGGTAGAGTATAGAAGGTTTAAGGGTTTAGGGTTTAACGGTTTATGGTTGAGGGTTTAGGGATGAGGGGGTAGGAGGGAGATACTTGAGAGAGAGAGAGAGGGAGGGAGTGGGAGAGAGATAAAGGAAGGGAGAGTTAAGGGTAGAGGTTTAAGGGTTAAAGGGAGGTTTTAGGGTTGAGGGAGAGAGATGAGGGTAAGGTGAGAGACCTAAGAGAGAGAGGGAGGGTGGGAGAGAGAGAGGGAGGGAGGTTAAGGGTACATGGTAGATGTTTTAAGGGTTTAGGGTTAAGGGTGGAGGGGAGAGAGACAGAGGGAGTGAGTGAGTGAGATAAAGACCTACAAGAGGGAGAAGGGGTAGGAGGGAGAGACTTGAGATGGGCGGTGAGTGAGTGAGAGAGAGACCTTAGAGAGGGTGGTGCTGGGAGGGAGACTTGAGGCGGACAGAGAGATGAGGGAGGGTAAAGGGTGGGGTTTGGGGTTTAAGGTTTTAGGGTAGAGGGAAGAGAGATGGGGGAGTGGGTGGAGTGAGAGAGAGACCTAGAGGGAAGTGGGTGGGAGGGTGAGACTTGAGATAGAGTAGTTGGTGAGAGAGAGAGAGACCTAGAGAGGAGTGGTGCTAGGAGGAGATAATTTATAGAGAGAGGAGGGAGTGGGAGAGATGAGGAGACATGGTTAAGGTAGGGTAGAGGTTTAAGGGTTTGGGTTTGGGGTTTAGGGTTGTACGGAGGGAGAGAGATGGGGGATTGGGTGAGAGAGAGGGAGGGTGGGAGGATGATGGAGGATGGTAGAGGGTAGAAGGTAGAGGGTTAAGAGTGGAGGGGAGGGAGATAAGAGTGAGTGAGTGAGAGAGAGAGACCTAAGAGAGGGAGAGGGGGTAGGAGGGTAAGACTTGAGAGAGAGAGGGAAAGAGGGAGGGAGTGGGAGAGAGATAAGGGGTAGAGGGTTAAATGTAGAGGGTAGAGGGTTTAAGGGTTTAGAGTTTAAGGGTTTAGGGTTTAGGGTTTAGGGTAGAGGGGAGAGAGATAGAGGTTGAGAGAGAGAGAGAGAGAGATCCCTAATAGAGGGAGAGTGGGTAGGAGAGAGAGACTTGAGAGAGAGAGAGGGTAGAGGGTTTAAGGGTTTGGGATTTAAGGGTTAAGGGTTAATGGTTTAGGGTTTAGGGTTATGGGTAGTAATGGAACATCAAAGTTTTGTTCTCTATGTTCTATTTTATCCTGCCTTGTGTCTCTGGTCATCTATGGTGTTTGGGAAAAGACTAAGGTAGGGGTTTTACCTTCGTCTTCATGTAAAACCCTAGTTTTCATCTTACACCTTGGATGGGATCTATTTGGCCATTACTTTTTGGGAAGGCTTTAAAATGACTTAAGCCCCATCGCTTCATCTAGGCTAGGCCCCCTTTTGTTTTATTGTTTTATTTCCTTCACCTGACTTTATTTTTCCTAAGTCTTTTGTTGGTCCTGTGTTCCCTCATTAAAAAAAATTATGTCATTGTTTGTCACCAACCTAATGATGTCCCCTTATTCCTTTAGGGGAGAGGGCCCAGTAGTCGTGCAGGCTAACTTTCTCAACAATATGACAGTGATTTAGATATCATTAGAACCTTTTTTTTTTTTGAAATGTAGATTGGTCTCTTATTTATCTATAACTAAGGTTTGGATGCACAACTCATCATGTAACTCGCCACATCGATAGATCTTTTGAGAAGTGTCTAAAATTTGAATTTTTAAAGGTTCGACCAAAACTTAATCATGGAACCCCCAATAGTTGAACCAAAAAAATATCATTTGTTGCTTGTAGAATATGATATTTTTATTTAAATTAAAATTAATATACAACCTAACTGGACCAAATACTTATTGATAACCATAAATCTTTGATATATCTACCTTTTATATTCAACACATATGGATTAATATTTGAACACAAAAAATCTATTTGTTATAAAAACAACACATAATGATTTAAAATACAACTTCTATTGAACAAAAATGGACCAATAGTTGAACACTAAATTTTTTTGAAAATCCTTCACATTTAATGGGAAAATACATATTATTTATTGTGTGCTCACCTTTTATATTTGTGATAAGGAAAAACTAATAATATAAAATTATCAATGCTTGTACATTGCTACCCCAATTGTTGTACACATAAGAACAATATTTTTTCACTATGATAACAATACTTGTTTAAATGAGTGTCTTATTTTATTAAATGAGAATTTTATTTTTTAAATGATATACTTATAGTGGAGAGTTGTGATATTATATTTGAAACAAAAAAATAATTATTTCACTTCTTCATGAATGTATTTATGTTTTTTTCATATAGCATTTAGAGGTTCTCATGTGTTCAAGTATGGGTCCATTTTTTATCAACATTTGGTTTTTTCTTTATTTACATTTGGACTATTTATTTACAATATATAGTATAAATATGTGGTAAGAATGGGTATTATCATCATGATTGAGTGTGACCTCTCCCCTAATAAATGTTTTTATTTTGCAGAGGGACAAGTTCGCATGGCCATAGATCAATCGTTGTGTGATCTCAGTCATTCCTCACCATCCCGCAATGTCCCCACCACACTGTCTTTGTTGATAGCGATATCACATGTGAGTGCCACGTGTCTCATCCGGTGAAGCCAAAGGAATGATAAACACTTTGATGCATCTTTAATACATTATGCTATGGGTTATTAAAGCAGTTATAAGATGCACGTGTTTTAAATCAATGGAGATGTTATAATCCTAGTAGAAAGGTGCTCGATGGTTAATAACAAGGTTGGAAATTGTGTTGAAAAAATAGGATTGTCGATGGTTGAGATCCACAGTTTCCCACCATCACATGATAAAAATTTGTGAGGTATTTATTGATTGTGATATCACGGACGAGCACCACGTGTATCATCCGATGAAGCTGAAGGAATGATAAATACTTTGATGCGTCTTTAATACATTATGTCGCGAGTTACTAAAGTAGTTATAAGATGCACATGTTTTAATTCAATGGAGATGTTATAATCTCAGTAGAAAGGTGCTCAATGGTTAATAACAAGGCTGGTGACTATGTTGAACGAACAGGATTATCGATGGTTGAGATCCACAGTTGCCCACCATCACATGATCAAAAGTTGTGAGTTCTTTATTGATTGTGATATCACGGGCGGGTGCCATGTGGATCTCCTTGGCAATGATTATTATGGTGGGGCAATGGCTACCCAGCCTAAAAAAAGGCATGGGCATCTGCATGGCTTATGCCTGCCACACTTTTGTTAACAATTGTCAGTGTCAGTTAATGTACATTTCATTAATTAGTTGTTGTGTACTTCCTTAGTATGTTCAATATAATTTTTTTTCTTTAAAAAATTATTCTCTACTTTTTAAAACTGTATATTTAAATTCTTAAGAATATAGAATAAATTTTTGTTCTTTAAAAAATAATTTTTGCTGAATTATTTTAAATATAATTAATAAAATAATTTTGGAAGTAACTATTTCATATTTTATTATATACATTTTAATAAATAAAATAAAATAAAATTATCAATTTTTAAAATATTGTTGATAAAATAATTCTTATACACTAAAAAATTTGATATATACATATAATAAAACAAATATAATAATATATCAAGTTTTAAAATATATGTAATAAAATAATTTTTAAAGGATAAAAAATGTTTCATACTTAATATATAAAATAAAATAAATATATCAATTTTAAAATACAATTAATAATAAAATAATTGTGAAATAAAGTGATATTATTAATGAAAAAAATTGATATATATATAATAATTTTAAATAATATTCTTTTATTTTTAATTATTTAATAGTGTGTAAAATTGATATATTTATTTTATTTTATTTATTAAATACTTACTAACGTAACCTTTTATTTAATAATAATATATATAATATCTTTGAGGGGAATATACTTACAGTCGTCCCTATTGTACTATTATAAAAAATAGGTGCATGAAAAGATATATCTTGGTGTATTTGTACATATTAATAAATAATATACATATAACATCTAATAATTTTGTAACAACATAAAGACAAGATTAATTACTTTTAGTTATGGAATTAAGGTTAGGGTTAGATATATGTGTTTAGTTGGGGTTGGGGGTTGAAAATAGTGTTAAAGTGTTAGTTTTACGATTAAGTTTGGCGGATTTGGGTTAGGTGAGATTGTTGTTGAAGTTGAGATCCCATGGCCTGATACAACGTAACCTTAAAGACTAATTGAACCTAATAACCCTATTTGTCAGTCAGACTTTAACTCTATTTTACAACACAACCCTGTCATTGAACCCAGAAGCACATCCTGGAACCCAGGCTCTGGTGGAAGTAGTGAGCCACTATTCAACCAGCCTTAGTGTTGATCCCCGGCCCTAGGTTTGTCTGTAATTTGTAGTCCCTGGCCCATTCTCATTTCAACCCTAATTATGAAGCAGATTATGATTTCTAGCCACAACCATGATTCTAGTACTGTTCATTAATCCTTGATTTAACACTAACGGTTTCTCATGACAACCTTAACTCTAATTGCGCCTAATCAGAACTGGCTTGTAACCTTAACCCTAACCTTAACCTTAAGGTTGGGCTTAATTAAATCAAGATCCTAGCTCTAACCCCAAACTCATATATGTGAGATAATTATAATTTACCAAAACCCTAACCATAATTAAATCATAACCCTAATTGAAATATAATCATACCTTTAATTGAAACCTAACCTAATTGAATCATAATTTTTAGCCTGGCCTAGTGGAACCCTATTTTAACTCTAAGACTAATTAAACACTATTTCTAACCCTAACCCTAAGCCCATCTAAATCCTAGCCCTAATTGAACCCTAACCCCAATTGAATCATATTTACACCCTAACCCTTAATGAGAACTAACCCTAATTAAACCCTAACACAATTGAACCATAATTCTAACCCTAATTTAATACTAACACCAACCCTAATCCTAATTGTTGGAAATAGGATGCCATTTAATTGCAAATTCTAAACATTAATTATTTCATGTATCTCCTAAGTTCTTGGAATGTGTTCAACAACACTAAGATTAGGATGAGATTAATTATTTGGATGAAATAAATCATGAAATTGACATTTGTAGTTATTCCTAAATAAAAGGAACGTGTGGGGGCACACATGGTAAGGTGACACTCACCTTGTGTTCAATTAACTATAAAGAGTAATAGTTAACACTTTTGAATGCATGTAAAGATCCTAGGAGTTAAGATTTGATGTTTGCATGTTTGAAGTTTAGTTCAGTTCAAATCAATTTAGTTTAGTTCAGACTAGTTTAGTTTAGTCTAGTTTAGTTTAGTTTAGTTCATAATTGGTTTAGTTCAGTTCAGTTATGGTTCAGTTATCTTCAGTTGCATGTAGTTAGCTTTAGTTAACTTGGAATGCATGGCTAATAACATTGAGTTGTATGACAGATAGCAGGGACTACCTCCAGTTAATAGGGGATGATCATTCTTGCTTGAATGTTGTTGATTAAATGCTTTAGTTAACTAAAAATCACTTGGAGCCAACTTGGGCACCCAAGATTCTTTCTTGGATTTACCTCTCATGCATGATAAGATATTTCTGAAGGATCAGTTAAGTAGGATTACTTAAGGGCGCCAACTTTGAGGAAGAGCTTTAGAATTATTAACATAATGAAGGTTGAGTTGTAGCTTCAGTTTGGGATGTCCAAATGGATGAAGCACATGTTTTAGCATTGTTCTTCATGAGATAACCCTATTTGCATGAGATATGGCATACCTTTTAGGGATAGGGCTTGTGCATTGTAATTGTAACTCATGTTGAGTTTACAAAGCTGATTAAAGCCTATTTATCTCAAGCAAGTTGAAGAGTTGTGAGAGTTTGTTATTGTAGGTGTGAAGAAGATTGACAAAGACAAAAGAAGCATTCTCAAGCAAGAATTAGAGCTATTGTAATTTCGAGATTGAATCATAGAATAATTCTTGGTGGAGTTTATTCTCGAAAGGGTTTCTCCACATTATATCTTGTGTGATCTTTCTAATATCTTGTCTAGTTCTTCTATCAACCTCTCTCTTCATTCTACAATAGTAAAATGAATTAATCAAGATAATCACCCAGAAAGAATATATGTAACAAAGAAAGAGCTTACTTAGATCAGCAATATTAAAGTCTTATAGAGTATTAAGCTAAGAAAACACCTCATTTTTCAACACTAATAACATATTATTAGGGTTACGTTTATTAATGTCTTAATATTAGTTTATAAATTCAACATTAATTATAAATATTTTAAAATAAATTAAGTATTTCAATCTAAAATTTTAATATTTGACATTACAAATAAAATTAAACTAATTTCTAATTTTTAAAATCCATAAAATATTTATTATCTATTTAGTTTTACTAATTATCTAATACAATTAAACTAAATTAAATTAAATATTCATTTTAAATTAATTAAACAATTATTAATTAGAATAAAATATAAAAATAGAATCTATATAAAATCATTTTTTCATTTTTTTTTCTTTGTGTCCAAATCCATTTCCATTTTCCTAGGTATACTAAATTCTAGATATCATAATTAAACACAAACTTTTATTCCTATTCTAATCCTAACCTAATTAAACCCTAACCCCTATTTGGACTCTAACCCTTACCCTAATTGAACACTAAATCTAATTGTAATTGACCACTAAGCATAATTGAATTCTACCCCTAACCCTAACCCTAACTCTAACTAAACCCTAAACCTAACTCTAATCAAACCCTAACCCAATCCCTAATTGAACTTTAAAGCTAACCTTAATTAAGTATTAACCCTAATTGAACATTTATTGAACAGTAGTCCTAATTGTACCATAACCCTAAGTTTGAACTACAGTTGAACTATAATCCTAACCCTAACACTAATTCTTATCCTAATTGAACCTTAACCCCAACCCTAACCTTAACCTTGACCCTATTTGAACTCTTATTGAATTCATAACCTTAATTAAACCCCAACCTCATCCTCAATCCTAACCCAAATTGAGCGTGGTGAACCCTATACCTAACCTAAGTGAACACTCATCTAATTTAAACTCCTAAATTTTTAGTTGAAAGTATTAAAGTGCCTTGGAATTTTCCATTCGCGTCATTATATTCAATTCCTAATAGACTTAAAAATTTATACTTTTAATGTTTAATACACACACTATCTTCCGGGGTTTAGAGTTTTAGGGGTTAAGGGGTTTGAGTTTAGGGTTAAGGGTGAGGGAGAGATAGAGAATGGTGAGAGAGACACACGAGAGGAGATGGGAGATTTGGGAGGAAGAGACTTGAGAGAGAGAGAGGGTGGGGGTAGAGGTAAGAAGTTTAAAGGTTTTAGGTTTGGATTAAGTTTAGGGTTATGGGTAGAGGGAGAGATATAGAGTAGAGGGTGAAGGTGGGGTTAAGGGGAGCCAGAGGGAGGGAGATAAGAGTGAGTGAGTGAGAGAGAGAGACTTGAGAGAGGAGAGGTGGAGGGTGAGACTTGAGAAGAGAGGAAGAAGGGAGGCGGGTGGGAGAGATAAGGGTAGGGTTAAGCGTGGGGGTGGAGGGTTTAGGGGCAGGGCAAGGGGTAAGGGGTTTGGGGAGTAGAGGGAGACACATAGAGGTGAGTGAGAGATGAGAGAGAGACCTAAGAGGAGATGGGTGGGAGGGAGAGACTTGAGAGAGAGAGAGGGTCGAGGTAGAGGTTTAGGTTTGGAGTTTAAAGGGTTAAGGGTTTAGGGTTATGGGTGGGGAGAGATGAGGGATTGATGCAAGGAGAGAGGGAGGCGAGTGGGAGAGAGATAGAGGTGGGGTTAAAGGGTAGAAGGACAAAAGATAGGAGTGAGTGGGTGAGAGAGAGGACCTAAGAAGGAGAGGTGGTGGGTGAGACTTGTTGAGAGAGAGGGAGGGAGGGAGTATTGGGAGAGAGATAGAGGGTAGAGGGTTTAAGGGTTTAGAGTTTAAGGGTTGAGGTTTTAAGGTTTAGGGTTAAGGGTAGAGGGGATAGTGATAGAGAGAGTGAGTGAGAGAGACCTGAGAGAGGGAGAGGGGGTAGGAGGGAGAGACTTGAGAGAGAGAGAGGGTAGAGGGTTTAAGGGTTTGGGGTTATGGGTAGAGAGAGTAGTGGGTGAAATGACACCTATGAGGAGGGAATTAGGGGTGGGAAGGAGACTTGAGATAGGTGAGTGAGTGGGTGAGAGACCTCAAGAGAGTGGTTGCTAGGAGGGAGAGACTTGAGAGAGAGATAAAGGAAGGGAGGGTTAAGGGTGGAGGGTGGAGGGTTTTAATGGTTTAGGGTTTGGGTTTAGGGTTTAGGGTTAGGGAGAGAGATAGAGGGAGTGAGTGAGTGACCCATTTACATATTATTCTTTTATTCTTCCTCAGTTAAATATTTAGTTACCCATTTACCATTAGCAGAAATGACCCAAGAATTTAATAGAATGGACTACTCATATAATACCTTGAATTATGGAGCTCAATTCTATGATATATTACTACTTATCAAATCCTTTGTAAATAATTGTAAACTTATGACTCCATTTAAGCATTTAATTTATTTTCTTGAATGAAAGAAAAAACATAGACACACAATTGAACAAATTCTCAAAAGAATAATGACAAAATCATTAACATTTCATTCAAAATTCACTCAAATCCACATAAGGAGAGAAAATATATTAGAATTATACTTTTATTCATGCTTATAAGTCATATTTGCATACAATTTAAGATAATTTGCATATATTCATCCAAAACTCAAAACAGACTATCTATTCTATTCCTATCTTTCTACCCATATATTCAACTCAAAACCTAGCTAGAGCTTTCATCAGTTCTCTCCCTACAAATGAGCCTTGAATTCCATTTTATATGACAAGGGAGCAACAAGCTTCAAGCTCAAATGTAATTTCACCACAAATTTTCATTTGAACAAAATCTCCATTGCATTTGACTTTCATTTCAAAACATAGTGCAACTGAGGAAAGCTAAAGTTGTAACTACCATTAGAAAAGGGAATGCAAATTGTCATCAAAATCCCCTTTGTTGCTATCCACAAAAAAAACCAAGCAACCAAATTTGCATGAAGGCACACAATCGACATCAAAATGTGTCACACACACAAAACCAACACCACCACCAACAACAACATCATCAACACAAAATTTTACATCCCACACAACAACTTCTTATTTACCCGCCACGCTGCCATTAGCAACACTCAAACCCCGGTATACACGCCCGCTTCTAGTTGTTCCTAGAGGAGGAGAGGAAACCTTAGCCTCCTCTTCTTTCTTGTCCTTGCCCAATATGGTTCTAGTTTGTTCACTTGGGGTTTTAACCGCCAATGGCACCACATATATCACTTCCTCATCAGAGGGCACATCATGATTGAAGCGAGCTAAATACCGACAGTAGTCAAAGTCGGTCTTGGTTACACCATCATAAGTGTTTCCCATAAGGTCAATGGGTGAGTGTTGGAATCCAAAGGAGCCATGCCCATACCTTATTTTCCTACCGAAACTAGTAATAGAGCACACCGACTGCTTGCCTTTATCATCTACCAGTTGAGCAGCAACGTCCTAGAATTTCAACCTTCTACTGCATCTTGTGGGCACAAGCCTGGGCTTGTCAACCAAACCACCTTCCTGAATAGCAGGACTGAGCTTTTGTGAGCTCAAACGAACATACCTCCTTACTGACTTACTCATTTTCTCTTGTCAGACAAACACTCAAACTTGATTAGACTCATACTAGAAAGTGCTCTAACTGCTACAAGAATGACACAATTAGCAGTTAATTCCTCTTGTATTTATTGTGTGAGGTAATGGAAAACTTCATCAATGCTTAGTAAAAATGCATGTGCAAACATGGCAATTTGGTGGCATATGTACTGTCACCGTTTAACTTGAGCTACATGAGAATCCGTAGATCACCCTTCATGATTGCTAACAACAACATCTTCACACAAATTGAGATCGACGTGACTACACAAGCAAGGAATAATTTATTAATGCTTCACTAGTTGTATGACAAAACAACCACCATGTGTCATTTTACAACTTTGAATACTACCCACTGTTCTCTTGAAGAGTTGGCAGATCAAATGGTTTATCTGAGGCTAACTCAGTTTGACATCCAACGAAGCATCATTGACCTTCCTCATGACCAATAACATTAATCCATCTTGGAAACCAACTATGATGTCGGTAGGTCCTATGCACTTTGCAAACTGAACGACTGGAGCTACACATCGCAATCTCGTTGACCTCACAGCTTTTAACCAACCTTCATCTTCCTCATGTGAGCTAGTGGGGAACGACATAGATTTACATTAGCTTTTGATCTTGGTTGTCAATCTAAAACCATGGGTTATGAGCTCAATAGTGTATATTGGGCCCCACATTCCATATAGGACACACATCTGCCTTTTGCTAACCTTGTGCCAAATAACAGGTCGACACCTTAGGTCTGCAAGTTGGTGTGGTACGATCAAGATCTTCTCCCATATCTTCAAATCTAAAAAACCCACACATTGCATGGTTAGTATTTAATGAAAAGCTTTGGCTAAGTTTTCGGTGACATGACCATTGGGGTTAAGGGCTTAGGCTTACATCACTGGATTAAAATTAAAACCCAACTTTAGGAGAAGACATAATGCGGTGGGAAAACAATGACTAGTTCTTCAGGCTAATGGGGCCGGTGAACTGACATGCCGAATGGCTCAAGAGGTGACTTAAGGGGAAAATTACTGACCAAGCAAGCCAACCTCAAATTATAACATTTGTGTGCTCTAGGGAATAAAACCCTACTAATTCATGGGGACAAGGGTTTCAAAATAGAGACCCAGGTCAAGTGGTAGAGAGAAAATTCCTCAAAATTTTAGACTTGAGATAGAGTGACTAAGTGAGTGAGAGAGAGAGTGACCTGAGAGAGGGAGTGGTACTAGGAGGGAGAGACTTGATAGAGAGAGAGGGAGGGAGTGGGAGAGAGATAGAGGGAGATAGGGTTAAGGGTAGAGGGTAGAGGGTTTAAGGGTTGAGGGTTAAGGGTTTAGGGTTATGGGTAGAGGGAGAGAGATAGAGGGATTCAGTGAGGAGGGAGGGAGAGAGATAGAGGAATGAGGGTTAAGGGTAGAGGAGGGAGATAAGAGTGAGAGAGAGAGAGAGGTAGAAGGGGTAGGAGGGTGATACTTGAGAAAGAGAGAGGAAGATGGAGGGTGTGGGAGAGAGATATGGGGTAGAGGGTTAAATGTAAAGGGTAGAGGGTTTAAGGATTTAGAGTTTAAGGGCTAAGGGTTTAGGTTTACAGTTAAGGGTTTAGGGTTTAAGGGCAGAGGGAGACACATAGAGGGAGTGAGAGATAGATAAAGACCTAAGAGAGGGAGAGGGGGTAGGAGGGAGAGACTTGAGAGAGAGAGAGAGGGTAGAGGGTAGAGGGTTTAAGGGTTTGGAGTTTAAGGGTTAAGGGTTTAGGGTTTAGGGTTATGGGTAGAGGGGAGAGAGATAGAGGGATTCATTCAAAGACAAAACCCCAACCTTAGGATTTTCCCAATACCATAAAAGACTAGTAACATAAGATAGGACATGAAAGGAACATAAGATAGGACAAGAAATGACAGATTCAAAAGATGCAACATACTGTGTTGATATGTCCTTCAATCTTCTTAAGAAGATCCATGATCTGTTTATAAAGGAAGTGACTTCATAGATGCATCAAGTTCAATTATGCATCTTTTAAACAATGAGGAAGCTTTTCAAATTGTTGTCAATCCCCTCTCACCATAACCCTATTGGATAGTCACACATCACATAGGAAGGTGAGTTGTTAGTTCACCCACATATGTGATAGGTGGTTGTCCAATAAAGATAAAATGAGGAGACTATGATTATTTATTACACATAACAAAAGAAGAGCAATGGGTGAATCAAGGTCATGATACAAGTACAAGGACAACACCTTTACAAGAGCTACAAGAGGCAAAGGGGATTGATATTATTCATTCATGGGTGTATTGGTGAAAGTGAATGCAATAGGTAAGGGTCATTGTCATTGATAAGGGCAACCAACAATGCATGCTACAATGGTCTCATGAAGGACAACAACAAAAAAAAAATATAAAGTTGCACAAGGCTCTATTCAAGTCCTTCACAATCAAACATTAGGCGAACAAGTTGCCAGATAACATTCAATGAGTGATGTTTTAAGGAAAGGCATAAAAGGAAAAGACATTCAAGAAACATCAACTCTAGTTGACAAAAATAATATGCCTATTGAAAACATGTCATTACAAGAGGTTTATAACAGTAATGGAACCCTCATATCATGTGATCAAGATACAATTTCTATGTTCATAACCTTTCATGTAGGGGTTTTGGTCATCATGATTTATCCAACATGGATCATGATTGCATACAAGAAACAAAAAGTTACAAATGAAAATTAAGCAGTTATGATTCAGGAGAGGTCTCATTTTGGAAGCCAAGGCCATAGTACAAGTGTATATGAACAACGACTATGAGGTTATGCTACAAGACAACCATGCAAGTTCATGTAGGACATCAAGCATTACAATGGTACACGTGCATATGAACGACAATAAAAAATCAGCAACAAGTAGTGAAGGAAGCAAAGCACAGTTGTATTTTTACCTTTTCATACCATTGATCATCCATTCCAGCAATAGGCTGTAATAGTGAAGGCATATACTTGCATAGGGGTGTTTTAATGAAGATATTTAGCATAAAAACCATCATAAATTATGGTGCTTCAAGGGAACAAAGCATAGTCATGAATAAGAGTAGTACCATTAAATGCTATAGGTTTGTCTTCATGTTATCTATGAATTTGAAAAAATAAATCTACACTAGGTGACAATGTGACTATAGCCATGAAATGGATTGCAGTGAGATAAATAATATAAATCGTTGTTTCCACTATCTCATTTTATCTTTGGATAGTCATTACTAAGTCCTAACAAGTGAATAGAAAAGGGATAAGTGTCAATAATATACCTTCATTTGACAAGTCCTAGACTTTTGGTGATCTCATTGACCCAATAAGGCATTGCTTAGAAATCATTTCATATCCTTCTGACAAAATCAAAAGGAGGACTAATGTATCCAATTGTAAGAAGAGAGAAATTTCCAAGGGAGGGGTAGTACCATCATCTTAGGTACCACTACTGCAAGATGATAAATGAAATCCTTCTGTTTGTATGCATCGAGGTCCTAAAGCATAATTTGGGTAAGGTGCATTCATGGCATCTTTTGGTGAAAGGTTTCCCAAGCATGAGCAAAGATCCAATGTTCCATTAGGATGTGTTGGAACAATTATACACTAATCCCTCCCCTAGGGTGTTTCCTCGCATCAAAACCAATCCCTTCTTCCTATCATTTGTTGACAAGGGAAATTAATTAAAATGCTTAAATGGGATTATAGGCAGATATGTTATGTATAAGGATTTGATAAGTAGTATTGGGTTAGAATACATATTGATGAGATTGCAATGCAATGTTATCGGGGATCGTATATGTTATATGTTAAATCTGTCATAAACCCTTGAATACTTATGAATTTGACTCCCACAATGGATATATGACATTGATCTAAGTTGTATGATTCAGTATTTGTTCGTCTTTACCTAGATCTTGCTAAAAATTGAAAATCAATGACCTATTTTATCTTGGGATTGTGTTGTAGTTATCTCATGCTCCAAATAGCTAATAATTTTGATGAATAGCCAATTCTATTCGATATTATCATATTATGTTGAGCTATTATATGAGATTATCTGTTATTGTTAATGTTGTTTATGATATTGGTGAAGAGGTTGTAAACACATTAAGGGATCACCCCATCAGGTTTTGTAGAGCCCGAAGTGTAGGAGGATTTTTTAAAGTCCTTGTCAATTGGTCTAGGTCCTTCGAGCTTCCCTTGATTGGGATTGGAAATTCCATAGGTAGATTAGAAGAACAACCTGATTACATTATAAAACAAAACCAACACTTCCCTCTACCCTTAACCCGAAACCCTTAAACCTTATCCCTTAAACCTTAAACCCTTAAACCATCTACCCTCTACCCTTAACCCACTCCCTCTATCTCTCTTCCACTCCATCCCTCTCTCTCTCTCTCAAGTCTCTCCATCCTACCCCCTCTCCCTCTCTTAGGTCTCTCTCAACCCTTAAACCTCCCTTCCTTTATCTTTCTCTCTCTCTTAAGTCTCTCCCTCCTAGCCCCACTCCCTCTCTCAGGTCTCTCTCTCTCTCAGCTCACTCACTCACTCCCTACACTCTGTCTCAAGTCTCTCCCTCCACCTCCCTTCCTCTCCCTCTCTTGGGTATTTCCTCGTTCACTCCCACTCCCTCTATCTCTCTCCCCTCCACCCTTAACCCTAAACCCCTTAAACCATCTACCCTCTACCCTTAGCCCTCTCCCTCTCTCTCTCAAGTATCTTCGTATCCTACCCCCTCTCCTCTCTTGGGTCTCTCACTCCTCCTCCTCCCTCTATCTCTACATAACCCCTCGACACCTAAGCCCGCCAACCCTCTACCCTCTACCCTTGGCCACTCACTTCCTTTATCTCTCTCTCTCTCTCTCTCAAGTCTCTCCCCTCTTGGCATCACTCCCCTCTCTCAGGTCCTGCCTCTCACTCCCTCCCTCTATCTCCAAGTCTCACCTCTACCCTTAAGCCCTCTCTTGGTATTTCTCTCCTCACTCACTCCCTCTCTCCTCCACCCCTTAACCTAAACCCTTAAACCATCTACCCTCTATAGCCTCCCTCCTATCTCTCCCATTCCCTCCTCTTCTCTCTCAAGTAGCATTCCCATTAACCCACCCTCCCTCTCTTAGGTCTATCTCTCACTCACTCACTCCCTCAATATCTCTCCCCTTAATGCTAAATCCTAAACCCTTAAACCCTCTACTGTCTACCCTTAACCCTCCCTTCCTTTATCTCTCTCTCTCTCTCTCAAGTCTCTCCCTCCTAGCACCATTCCCTCTCTCAGGTCTCTCTCCCTCCTACCCCTTCTCCCTCTCTTGGGTCTTTGTCTCACTCCTCCCTCCTCTATCTCTCTCCCTCCACCTTGACCTGGGGCCAGGCCATCTATATCGCCCCTTGGCCCCGCCACTCCTCTGTCTCCCACTCCACTCTGTAACCTCTATCAAATTGTCTTCAATGTCTGCCTCTCTCTCCTCTCTTGGAATCTATATACTCCCCTTCACCATAGGCATAGCCTTAGCTCATTACTCTCCTCTCTCCCCACTCCTCCTCTCTCTCCCTCACTAAATCCCTCTATCTCTCTCCCCTCTACCCATATCCCTAAACCATTAGCATATGGCTCTCCCTCTTACCCCTCTGCCTCTACATCTCTCTCATAGTCTCTCCCTCCTGCCCCTCTCTCTAACAAGTCTCTCTACTTTCACTCCGTTCTCTCTATCTCTCCCTCTGCCTGGCCTCAGGTTCCCAAACCCTCTGCCTCTATCAACATACGTGCTCCTCCTCCCCTCTCTCTCTCTCTCCCTACAGTCTCTCTACTCTACCCCCTTAGCCCTCTACCCTTAACCCTTAAATCCTTAAATCCCTCTACCCTCCCTGTCTCTCCCACTCCCTCCCTCTCTCCAAGACTCTCCCTCATTTTCCCCCCTCTCCCTCTCTCTCGGGTCTCTCTCTCTCTCACTCACTCCCTCTATCTCTCTCCCCTCTGATGGAACTTTATATTTTTGCTCCTTATGTTCCATTCCTACCCTGCCTGGTGTTACTGGTCTTTCATGGTGTCAAAATTTTCCTCGGGTTGGTGGTTTTAGCTTTATTTTCATATAAAACCCCTATGTTTATTTTATGCCTTGGTTGGGATCTATTTTGATGTTACTTTTTGAGGGGTTTTAAAATGACTTATGTCCTATAATTCCATCTAGGCTGAGTCCCTTTGTTTTAATATTTTATTTCCTCTGTAGGGTTTTATTTTCCTAAGTCTTGGTTGGCCCTATGTTTCATCATTTAAAAACAACTTATGTCTTTGTTTACCATCTGCCTAGTGATGTCCCCTTGTCCTTTTAATAAATGTTTTATTTTGCAGAAGGATGAAGTTTGCACGACCATTGATCAACTATCGTTTGATCTCAGTTGCTCCCTGCCATCCCATGATGACCCCACACACTGCTTTGGTTGATCATGATATCACTGGCAGGCGCCATGTGTCCTATCTGGTGAGGCCAAATGTGATAATTTTGGTTGACCATCGATCAATTGTCATCAGATCTTAACAGTTTCCCACCATTGGGTGATCAAAAGTTGCAAGGTTTTTATTGATCATGATATCATAAGTGGGTGCCATGTGTCTCATCTGATGAAGCCAAAGGAATGAAGGAAATACTATGGTAAATTAATCCAGCCTTAATACATTAAAAAGGTGGGTTACTAAAGTGTTCTTGAGGTGCACACATTTTAAATCAATGGATATGTTATAATCTTGATGAAAAAGGTACTTGACGGTTAATAATAAGGTTGTCGACTGTGTTGAAGGAACAAGATCACGAATGCTCAAGATTTACGGTTGCTCACCATTGCATGATCCAAAGTTGTAGGATCTTTATTGATTGCAATATCATGGGCGACTGCCACGTGGACTTCCTTGGCAATGTATGGTATGGTGCGCTCCTTATTTCTAGGTTGTCGATTGTGTCAGCTTGTTTCAAAGATAGTTGTTCGATGATTTGATCTAACTAAAGGATTGACGGCTAAAATTTAAATTTGCATCAAATATGGTTGGAGTCATTTTTGCAATGTGCGAGTGAGCTTTAATGGCAGATGAGACATTTTCTAGCATGATTTGATCGAGATAAAATCAATTCTCCTATTTTATTTGTATCACAAAGCATTCAAGTACTTTACGGAGCAGTTTCAAAGCTAAAAGTGAAGTTGTGAATCTCTGTAGCTAGAATTTGAGACTTCTGCAAACAAAGCCATGAGTTAATTTTTGTGCTTCTCGGTCATTCTGCACTTGAATTTGGGAAAATATTTGTTGTGCTTGTCATTGAGCTTGTTGATAAATGTGTTAGGGCTATAGTTTAATTATAGTTGTGAGAAATTGCAGTGTTTTGTTCTGTAATTTCCTATCTCTAGTTAGTCCTAGCTATTTGAAGTGTGAAATTGTAAAAAGACCCTAGTTTGTCCAAGATGGCACCAACAAAGCAACATTCTAGCCAAGTTGACTATTTAATAAGAAACCTGTATGATGATTTCCTGGATCAATTTCCCTGGTCAACAAATGATAGGAAGAAGGGATTGGTTCTAATGTGAGGGAAAATCCTGGGGGAAGGGTTAGTATATAATTGCTCTAACATTACCAATGCTAGGGTTCCTCTCACAGGCTTGGAAATGTTCAGATTATGGTATGGACAAAGGAATTTTCCTCACCCCTTTTCAAATGGCTGGATGTATGATTTGGGAAAGTTGGTGGTCCCAAATGTGTTCCTTGACATAGACTTACTTAGGGCAGTGGCTGCAAGATATGACCCTGTCACATGGCTAATCAGGGATAATGATGGAAAGGTTTTGTTGAGCGTTAATAAAGAAGAGGTCCAACAGATTTTTGACTTGAGTGAACTAAGTGAAGACTTGGTTCCTATCAATCTTGAGGAAATGAAGCAGGAATATGCAAAATTGAAGTCTCTTTTTAGAGCTAAGTTGCTTCCACCTCATCTGGATAGGGCGGGAGGTTCATGATTTCATATCAGCCCCAGTGACCAAGAACCTTTCAGATTAAACTGTTTTGCAAATCATTTCTTGGCTACTTTCTATTCATTGTGTTAGATTTTGGGTTTTAGTCCTCGTGCAGTGATGCCTATTGCATACATGTTCATGGGGGTGAAAATACAATACCCTAACTTCTCTGTGACATATGACTTTGCTTCTTTCTTGGCTAAGGGGATACATGAAGGGTTGTCAAAGTTGAAAAAAAATGATACCGACACTCAATTATTTTGGTATTCTATGTTGATGCATATGTTCTTGTTCAAGAATGTTCACTTTTTCTTTGAAAAGATGGAATTAAGGAAATTGGTTGATGGAGAAAGATTGCCAGTACAATTATGGGTTGTAGTTTTATCTTGCAACAAGGAAAGCACCAGTTATGTGCAATTTGATAATTGTGTTGCTTCTAAATTGAGGGCTAGACTGATGGTGAATGTACCTAGGGTCCCTGAGGAATTGCATGATTTCCTCAGGCCAAAAGGGAGGAATCCAAAATTAAAAGTTTTCCATAACTGGGGTGACATTATCCTATACCTAGTCAACACTGTTTTGAGAGTATATGGTTTTCAAGAAACCCCCCATATATTGCCATACAATGTGCCACCAAGAGTGGAGTTTTTAGAAGTTATGTGGCAAATAGGTTGTATCCATGAGGACAACCTCACAGGGAGGGGTAAGGGAACATTTTTCCCTGATTATACAGTGGTGTCTACTTTTTCCTTTTCAAAATGAGGCTGGGTGCATTTTGAAAAATTCTTTGATGATTACCATTTGAGGTGTGGTCCAAAGTGGTAGCATGATCCTGAGGGTTTCTTTGCCTTTTTTAGACAAAGAATAAAGGCTGAAAAATTTGTCCACGAGTTCAACTTTCCTAAGGATTTGATCATAAATGAATTTGATCTAAATAGGCAGGAGTTGAACAAGGAGAAATTGATAGCTTATGATAAGCTATTAGATATTGTGCAAAATATGGATTCGAAGTATAATCCATTGTTGGAGTTCAATCCATACCATAAGAAGATTGACTTTCTAATGGAGAACTTCAAGGAAATTATGGACACATTGAGGACCAAAAAGATAAATTTAGAACTGAGTCTGGGTGTATAGGAACAAGGTGTCAGGCCAATTGAAACAAGGCCAACATACCAGCCTACAGAAAGGTGGCCTATTTACAAGAGGAAAAAGGATGATAGAAGTGATGAAGAGGAAGTGGACAGAAAAGGAAAGAAAATAATGAAGTTACCTTCACAACCAGGTCCAAAATTCAAAGTGCTTTGGGCAATTAAAATCATTGATTTAGAATCATCACTAGAAGACAGTCCCTCATCACCACCATCTGAGCCAAGCCCTAAAAGACAAAGAATTGATTAATCAAAGGAGGATCTGGTGGATGAAATTATTGTTACTGATCAGGACATGCAGGCTGGTATGCCTGCCCCTCCTAGGCCAGCTGAATTGGTTCTATCTGATTTAGATATGAAAGGAAAAAGTGTACAAGATGCAAGAATGGAAGCATGTAAGGAGTTTCTAGATGACAATACATTTGTAAAAACTCTTGTATTCTTGCAATTGGTATGGAGGATGAAATTTGAAGAATATCAAGAGAAATGTAAGGAAAGAAGAGAACTAAGGCCTGACAGGTCAGACTAGGATAATGATGAGGAGGTAAAAGTTGAATTAATGGAAGAATTTAAGAACATCACTCCTAAAGAGGGAAGAAGATTGGTGAGTCAGGCTGGTGTGTTGATTCTGCTTGAATGGGACATTATAAATGTTGTAGCATTTAATGCTATTTTAAAGTCCAAGCATCCTTTGCAAGACTCTGAAGAAGAAGTCAAGGTAGCATTGCAAGATTATGCTTTCAGTGAGGAATATGAAAATTTGGCAATTTGGGCATTGACCCCTCAAGGAAGAAAGCCAAATGTTATGGATATTAATCCAAATTTTAGAGGAGGATTAATAATAAAGAGAGCTTCAAAGACCTCAACCACTAAGGACACTAATTTGACTATGAATGTGGCCAAATTGGCCCAAAAGACTATTGAAAGGGAGGAGGCTAAAAAGAAGAGCCTAATGGAGAAGTATAACCTTTTGATTGAGGAATACAACAAGATGCAACAAAGGAATGGTGAGTTGCAGACTAAGGTGGAAAGGTTTAGGTATAAATAGATTGGGGAGACATCAAGTGCTCCAAGGACCAGTACATTACCTTCCACAGCAGGGTCAGTGCCTCCTACTTCTCCAATTGTTTCCACACTAGGGTCTCCCAGTCAGAATCTTTCTCTCACCCCTCCTTTAGAACAAATTGATGAGGAAACAAAGTGCTCTGTTGATCCTACAAAGAAGAAGCTCTTGCAAAGAATTGATGAATTGCAGACATCATTGAAGGTAAGTGAGGGATCTCTTTCAAAGCAAATGGAGATTGTTACTACTGTCTTGAGGCATTTAAATGAAAAGGTTGATAGTAAATTGCTATCTATACATTATTTATATTCTTTGTTGTTAGATGCAATAAAGAATATTGATAGGGATTAGGAAGTAGTGATACCATTGATTGAAAATTGGATCCCTAGGGCCAGTGATTTGTATGTCATGTATAAGGCTTCAAGGTTTGATACAAATAATAGGCCCCAATCATTAAAGCCTACTCAAGTGTTGGTTAAATCATTGCAATATTTTTAGACCCTACCAGATGATTTGAGTAGGAAGATCAGGGAATTGGTGAAGAATTTTAATGATTGGGGGTAACACATTGTTACCAGATATAATTGATGAGTAGGGGAAAATTAGGTCACTCTATTAGTGGTAGGATCAAGCAAGTGAAGTCATCAATGATCAAATTAAATTAATTTGTGATGACTCAGATTATGACTTGTTGGTGAGTTGTATGGATAAAATCATTAGTACCTACTCATTTTTGGAAGCTTTTGAAAGAGATGCAAATCAGGTAGCAGAAAAATACACACCTTATAATGTCAAAGTGAATGAGGTGATTAGTTTTGAATGGCTGATTGATGAAGAATACCAAAAATGGGTAACTAAATATTTGACTGAGGAAGAGTAAAAGGAATGGACTACTAACAAGTGGTAAATTGGATGTTGTGGTTACAATGGTTTCCAGTTTTAATTTGATGGCATTCTCGGCACGGGTTTCTTGTGGTTTTTTGTTGTTGCATCAAATTTTCTCAGCTGACATGATGAACAAGAATATTCTCCAAGGTGATGGCTTTTGTAAAAAAAATTGGAATATCACCAGGTGTGCCAACTGGCTGGTGACATGTGTACTTTTTGGCCTGATGCTTGTTTTCTCCTTCATTTTCTATAAGAAGGATTTCAAGGCCAAAACTATGGGTTAGCAAGTTAAATAATTTTTTGTCAATTCTAGGTGAAGTTGCAGAGCAAATTGTAAAGCCCGATGGTTTTAGAGAGAAATACAATTTAGGTTTTGAGTTATTCTGTAATCAATTTTGAATTAATGGGGATTTAATGTTGTATAAGAGTACTAGCATTTGAGTTGAAATGATAAATTCAAACTCATGTCTCTCCACTATACATGCATATCCAAATTTTGAATAAGATGACTAAGGGTTGTTTCATTCATCTCACTGTTGTGGTGTGTATAATCCTTATTTTAGCTTTAACTCAAGGAATTAATTAAAATGCTTGAATGAGATTATAGGCAGATATGTTATGTATAAGGATTTGATAAGTAGTATTGGGTGAGAATGCATACTGATGAAATTGTAATGCAATATTGTTAGGGATCTTATATGTTATGTATTAAATCTATCATAAACCTTTAGGTGCTTATGAATTTGACTCTTGCAATGGATATATGGCACTAATCTAAGTTGTACTTATTTGTGTAGTTCAATAATTATTTTTCTTTTCCTAGAGCTTGCTACAAATTGTAAATTAATGACTATATTTTACTATGGATTGTGTTGTAGTTATCTCATGCTCCACATAGTTGATATTATTGGTGAACAACCAATTTTATTTGATATTATCTTATTGTGTTGAGCTATTCAATGGGATTATCTGTTATGTGTTAATGTTGTTTATGATATTGGTGCAGATGTTGTAAACACATTAAGGGATCACCCTCCCAAGTCTTGCAGATCCCAAAGTGTAGGAGGATTTTTAAAGTCCCTTTACTTGGTTCTATAGGGTCCTTTGAGCTGCCTCTTGATTGAATTGGTAATCGTGATAGGGTAGACAGACTAACGATTTGAAGAACGACTTCCTTTAATTTTGACCCGGAACGATGACCCTTAACCCTTCTACCTCGAGATCTTCCCGACTTCCTTTGTGCCCATCTTCCCGACTTTCTCTCCCTTTTCTCTTGTCTCTTCTAATCTTATCCCGGCCTCGCATCTCGCATTCTCTCCACTTCTCGACTCTTCATCATCCTCGACTTCTCTACCTGTTTTGAGCAACTTTGTCTCGACTTATGAATTGCTAACCTAACTAGGGCAACTCAAAGGACCTAGACCAATTGACGAGGACTTTAAAGACCTCCTACACTTTGGGCTCTGTAAGACCTGAGAGGGTGATCCCTTAATGCGTTTACAACCTTTGCACCATTATCGTAAACAACATTAACAACAATAGATAATTTCATTTAATAACTCAACATAATAGCATAATACTAAATAGAAATGGTTGTTCATTAGTAATATCAACTATTTGGAGCATTAGATAACTACAACACATTCCAAAGTGTAAAAGTCATTGATTTGCAATTTGTAGGAAGTGCTAGGTAAAGACAAACAAAATACTAAACCATACAAATTAGTACAACTTACATCAATGCCATATATCCATTGAGGGATTCAAATTCATAAACATCTAACGGTTTATGATAGATTTAACACATAACATATAAAATCCTTGAGAATATTGCTTTACAATTTCATCAACATGTATTCTAACCCAATACTACTTATCAAATCCTTATACAAAACATTTCCACCTACAATCCTCATTTAAGATCTTTTGAATGCTTTGTGATACCAAAAGCAGAAGAATAGTTGCTTTATTTTGATCAAACCATGGTAGTAGATGTCATGGACGCCATTAAAGCTTACTCGCGCATTGCATGAATGGCTCTAATCGCATTTGATGCAAATTCAAATATTAGCTGTCGATCCTTCACCTTGGTGAGATCATCGAAAGGCTTCCTTCAAAGAAAACTAACATAGTATCCATCATGGCAATAAGGGGCCCACCATACTACTCGTTGCCAA
>VDFB02256132.1:53545198-53665470 GCA_007258455.2 Sequoia sempervirens | reverse complement strand
TTGGTCTTCTAATTTACATATAGAATTTCCAATTCTAATCAAGGGCATCTCGAAGGACCTGGACCAACTGACAAGGATTTTAAAGACCTCCTACACTTTGGGCTCTACAAGACCTGGGAGGGTGATCCCTTAATGCGTTTACAACCTCTGCACCATTATCGTAAACAATATTAACAACAACAAACAATATCATTTAATAGCTCAACATAATAGCATAATACTAAATAGAATTGGTTGTTCATCACTAATATCAACTATTTGGAGCATTAGATAACTACAACACATTCCACAGTGTAAAATAGTCATTGATTTGCAATTTGTAGCAAGTGCTAGGTAAAGACAAACAAAATACTGAACCATTCAAATTATTACAACTTACATCAGTGCCATATATCCATTGAGGGAGTCAAATTCATAAACATCTAAGGGTTTATGAAAAATTTAACACATAACATATAAGATCCTCGAGAACATTGCTTTACAATTTTATCAACATGTATTCTAACCCAATACTACTTATCAGATCTTTATACAGAACATATCCACCTATAGTCCCATTTAAGAATTTTAATTAATTCCTTGAATTAAAGCCAAAACAGAAATCATACACACCACAAGAGTGAGATGAATGAGACAACCCTTGATCATCTTATTCAAAATTGAGATATGCATGTACAATGGAGAGATATGAGTTTGAATTAATTATTTCAATTCAAATTCCAGTACTATCATAAAACATCAAATTCCCATGAATTCAAAACCTACTACAGAATGACTCAAAACCTAAATTGCATTTTCCTTAAAACCATCAAACTTTACAATTTTCTCTACAACTCTACCTAGACTCGACCAAAAAATATCTAACTTGCTAACTCGAACTTCTAGCCTTGAAATCCTTCTTATAGAAAATGAAGGAGCAAACAAGCATCGGGCCAAAAAGTACCTCTCATTTCACATGCTTTTCTTCACAAAACTCTTGAGTACAACATCTATACGTTCTTTATTTCTCATCCTACACCCTATTCATTCATCCTACAATTACAATAGTATCCATGGGGCCTCTTACAAAAGCTACAGTAATAAAAAAAAGTGTAAGAGCCCCTTTATATTATGTTTGGACTACAAAACCCTCAAAAATAGGGTAACTGGGTTGTATGCAAAGAAATGAAGTTTTATAACTCAAATCAACGTCTTAAGCCCTTAAATCTAATTCAAATAAAAAATAACACATATCTTCATGACTTGGAATTGATCTCACATCAAAATATGGCTGCATGTGACTATACAGTGCTGCATAACAGGAAAAATGCAAAACTTTTAAAGAAAAACATAGATTTTTGAATGTCAAGAGCTTGTATTTTAAATCCTCAACCATCAACAACCATTACAATGATCACTTTATTCCTTTTAAATGCCTTTACATGTCAACCACTGAACAACCACCTCTACAACTGACTTTTTAATCTTTTATGATCAAATGAAACATAAAACACTAATTTCAAGGTTGTTAACATCACTATTGAAATGTTTTAATTTTTTTACCTTTCAAACATTAAAAAGTATATCATTAAATTAACTATGTAATGGAATAAAAATTAAAAACATCATGAATTAATTATGTAACCACATAATTCAAATATAATTCTATCAAGAAATTAATATCAAATAGATAATATAATCGCATAACTCATACATTTCTTAATGTATCATTGATCTTCTTCTTCATCCAACTCTTTTTCTATATCATCTGATCCAGATTCGACATTGTAAGGATTGGTCATATCATCATCATCATCGATATCATTTTTGATAATGTCATCATCAACATGGATATCATCTTCATGAACATTAACTCCTACACTGCCATGATCTAGTTCCTCCTCTTCTCGACATCTTTGTCGTGACATCATCAACTAACCGCTGATCCTCGATCATCTTCTAGTTCTTCAAGATCTTCTTTCTTCCACCACATTATATCTTTACCGCCTTCCTTTGGATTCCAGTATTCAACAACAAATGACCAACCCAATTTACTTGGAACCTCTAAGTAAAATACCTGCTCACATTGGCTTGGAAGAACATAGGCTCATTTCCAGCTCACTCAATTGACCTTGTATTGACCATGGTAAATTCATTATCATGTTCAATCATATTTCTCTCAGGATCATTTTCGTTCAATCGTAGCCTATACCATAGGATCTACTCTAACAAAATTCTATTCAAGGACTTAAAGTCACACCTAAGTATCATCCAAAATCCCATAGTGTATCAATTCTTCGAGACTTCTAGATGTATGTCGCCTTCTAGATGAAACATTAGTCACCCGAAAAGACTGCAGTTATACCAGAATCACAAGTTTTTTTCATGTCATCCAACATTTTGATTCAAAATTTATGACCATTGCACCACATAGCCTTGTGGTGTTTCACCTGCAATATGTCAAACATGTAAAAATTATTGCAATATCGTTAGTTAATAAACATATTTATTCTTGGCCAAATTTATGCAAAGAAAACAATCTCAACATATATATACATCAATATAATTGAAAATAATTAAATAATATGGGTGATTAATATATTTATAAGTACTTTTTTATCTCTTAAACCATATGCTAAATCAATTTCCCTTTGTGAAGCATTGGAATCTCTATTACGATGAGCTTCTTTAACCAATAAAGCCACACCTTCCCATGTTAATGCACAACCAGATTATTGACATCGTTCAATCCATACCATCGTCCAATCAAGATTGTTTGCAACGTAAAAATGTAGTGCATCCCACTCTCGACCAATTGTATCAAAAAAATTTGAAATTCACAAATGACATATAATTAGTTAAAAACCACAGTATATGACCTTAATTTATAATTGATGTATATTAAAGATTAAAAATTAAATACGTACAATATACATAAAAACCATATATGTAAAATCTACTCCAATTAATCTCCATGACCATCTTATAATTACCTCTCACTTTCCTCAATCTACCTTTCCCCATCAGGTACTCCCCTTTGAATTTTTTAATGGAGTTGTGATCCCAAATGCGATCTACATGGATATTTGCTGCAAACTTAGGAAGATATTCACTAATGTACACCATGGTATGGTATACCATATATCCCTCCACCATAGAATCCCCAGGATGTGCTCTTTGTCTAACCAAATCCTTCAAAAATTTCAAGTGCCTCTCAACCATCTACATTGACCTTGTGTGTATAGGTCCACACAATTCAATCTCCTCAACTTGGTGTATGAGGTAGTGTTCTTGTGCATTGAAAAATGTCAAAGGTAGACACTTTTGCATTTCACACATTAGACAAGGAATTTTTCTCTTCCAATAATTTATATTTTCTTTATGGATTTCTTTAGATGACAACCATCTACAAGTGATTCAAGGCACAAATATATTAACAAGATTTAACAACAATATACAGTATATTACATAATAAGTAAAAAAATAGAAATTATAAGATGTATACAATGAATTAAACAAATATCGCTACTTACCTCATGTATTTTCCAAGATCATATATAAATTTCTTGACATTGTTGTCAAAGTTGTCTGGGAGAGATAGAGGTAGAATGTACTACAACAATTATAAAATGATCTTTTCATTATTTTTCCAAAAGTAATAAACACAATACACTGAAAATTCAATGCATTATACAAGTGTATATAATATGCCTAAATAATTACCTTAATGAAGGTATGCCAATCATGTGTTTTCATCTTTGACCCAAATTCACCTTTCTTTGTTATTATTTTGTTTATGTTCACAGCAAATCCTGTGGGAAATCAATTTTTTTTATGACTTCTTTTATAGCATTGCTTTTTTGCTCTGTTAATAACCAAGGAATGGAACTTATATTAATTTGGTCTCCATCACTATTTAATTGAATGGCATTTTTCATTGCATGATTGGCTTCCTAAATGTCACTACAAATTTTGACAATTTTTTCTTTGTCATGCCTTCCATCCAATATTTTTCATATCATTTTTGTTATATTCTTTCTGATATGCATTGTATCAAACAAATGCACAATTTGTAGCTACTCATAGTAGGGCAACCTACTAAATTGTCTGGGATAACTTTTCAGTCCCTGTGGAAGCTGACCATTAATGCCTTGACGACCTTCATGAAGCATATAAGTTAAACAAATTAACAATGACAATCATTGTCAATTACAACATGAGTAAACACAACACAATATAAAAATATAAATTCAAAACATATCATATATGATAGATAAACAATTTGATCTGATGTATAACCTTGACGATTAATTCTATTATATTCCAACTTCCATAGGCGAGGTGTCATTCTTCATGGTTTTGATGTAGTCTCCTCTTTCCCATTGTGTATATGTTTTTAGTAGTTCGATACTTATAATTTCTATGGAGGAAATGCCTATACTAATCAAACACTTGCTTTCCTAAACTTGTTGAATGATATTTCATCTTTGGACCACAAATTGGACATGCAAATTTTCCCTTTGTTTGAAGACCTGCAAGATCATATATAATTGGATTAAATATGTCAATTTTTATAATTATATATAATGAATAGATTATTTTAAAAACATACATGATATCTACTTCATCAAATTAAATATTGTTAAAGTGTAGTCGAATGTTATAACATACCACAAAAATGTGTTAGCCCTGGGGCATCATGAATTGTCCATACAAGCATTGCACGGAATTGAAATTGTCTTTGTTGTATTGGTCTAGAGACGTCATACATAGTGACGCATTTCCATAACTTTAGTAACTCATCGATAAGAGGCTCGATATATACATTCATATCTTTAACTTGGTACTTACCTAGTTGAATAACGAACATAAAAATTACATAATTATTATAACCATTTTACTACAATATATATATAAATTAATGTACATGACTATTGAATGAAAAAAATATAAGTCATTATGTAACAAATAAGACAAATGAGATGCTACTACGTTAAAGAAAATTTATGTAAACAATACCTAGAACAATCATTGACAACATTATGTGCTCCCTCTTTATTGACATCCATGGATGAACGTTATTGTTGATAACAAAAATAGGCCACACTGAGTAAATAGATCTCAGCTCTCCAAATGGATTGACACCATCCACTCCCAATGAAAGCCTGAGATTATGAGGTTCTTCTTTAAAGTGTGGCCATTTTTCTTCCATGTCCCTAAATGTAGAACCATCCACAGGCATTCGAATAATATCATCTCCACTTCTATTCTGTGCATTGTAATCCATAAATTGCGCTAAGCTTTTACACCTAAATAATCATTGCATACGTGGAATAATGGGAATATAACAAAGAACCTTACGAGGCACCTTTT
The DNA here is from genome assembly GCA_007258455.2 of Sequoia sempervirens. Taxonomy (NCBI): domain Eukaryota; kingdom Viridiplantae; phylum Streptophyta; class Pinopsida; order Cupressales; family Cupressaceae; genus Sequoia; species Sequoia sempervirens. The sequence continues at coordinate 53,660,118 of VDFB02256132.1, read as the reverse complement.
TTGTTAGTTGATCTATTCAATATCTACTGATATGACATTCTGGGCATTCTGTTGCAAATTCTTGTTGTTTATGATATATAATATGATCATTGGGACATGCATATATTGCTTGATACTCCATTCCAATATCTTTCATAATGGAAGATAAATCTCGGTATGAGCGAGGTAAAATATTTGATGGTGGTAACAAAAATTCACCAATCAATCTACAACAAAAAATAATTTGTTAATATAAAAAATATTAATGGTACATATTTCATTCTTTATTTACTAGTGATGAACTAACAAAAATTCACATAGATAAAAAAAGATGACATATATTATATACCTTAACATCCGTGAGATTGCTATGTTTGATAAACCATTCATAACCTTCAAGTTCAACAACAACAATACAACAGAGAGAAGAGTTGTTTGGGAGCCTTCATAAATGGGCTCGTATGCCTTCTCAAGTACAGGTAAATCATGAATATCATCAAAGTTATCTCGATCATCATGATCAGCTTTACCACTAAATGTGTCACGGATCAATGTATTTGTACCATCATCTTCAACTATGTTTTCTAGCGCATGATCATCTTCTTCCATAGGATCAATAATTTCAACTTCAATATTCATAGCTCCATGTTCGTCCACTTGAAAAATCACATTCTATGGGTCGTGATAATCCATATCATCTTCCCTAGGGTGCCCCACCTTTATAATAATGATAGACACAAATAAACCATGATCATGATCAAGTGATTATATATATATATATATATAAAATATTAAAACGATATAAACATTTACAAATTCAATCAATATAAACACATATAATGAACAACTTACCAATGGACGATAATCATGCCCCCTTCAACATGACCATGCTGCCTACAATGTTTCTCAGCTGTTGTGATTAAAAATCATCTTGTCTTTAAGCCCTTGCAATTATTGCAAGGACAATAAAATTTCCCATCACCCTTTCTTTTAAATCTAGCCCACAATTTATCAAGTGTCTCTTCATTTTGTTCTGGACTAATATTATCTGACATGATTTTTCTTTACCAAGCTTGAGTATTTAGATCTTCAAAAAAATCAAACTCACACTCCAATAATTTTTATTCATAGACAGGTAACAAAATATGATAATTCTGATATTTTACACCAAACAAATTTGGCATGCAACCACCCCTGCAAAAGAGAAGATAGTCTGAAATTAATGACCCCAAAAAACACTTTAAAATGCTAATTCTAAAAATTATTAAATTCTGATTTTACTATGATTTCCAACCGTTAAGACTCCTAAAATCAGAATATTGAGCTTGATCGCAAACTTCCTATAATGATGGAGGTAGCAAGCTAGTAAGAGCAAGTGACGCATTCCTAAAGAGCAACAAGTCAGAATCATCATTGCTAATTTCAATAAGGATTTATCCTTTTAGTTAAAGATGCAATGTGTCACTTCTTATGATGAGCTTATCCCTAGGGCCCTCAACATTGAGAGAGCCCTAATCGCACAAGGAAGCACACACTAGTAGAATTTGGAAAATAAATGACTAGGTGACTAAAACTTTTAGTCACAACAACTAAAATGACTAAATTATGCTCATTTTTTGTAACTCAACTATAAATGAGTAAATAAATTACTAGTTTGGTCATTTATTAAAAATTATTTAGTCACACACATAAAAATTACCAAATAGTTAGTCATTTATTTAGTCACAATCCATTTGAATAAATTATTTAAGGAATCAAGAATATAGCCCACCAAAATACTCTAAAACTTTAATAAACATACCCTAAAACTTTTGTCAAAATCTTATTTTCAGGGGTAGCCCACCAGAATGGAGTTTTCATTTTAATAAATATACTCTAAAACCTTCGTCAAAACATTATTTTTAAGCATAGACTGCTAAAATGGAGAAGTGTTTCCATAGAGAATGACAGAGAACGGTGAGGAGATGTGCATGAAACAAGGCATAGGATTCATTGCTACTTATCTCATTCCTGCTCTACTCAACAAATCTTACATTGTTCCCGCTACTATTTGTAATCTAGGTATTTACTTGACATATATTTGTATAATATCAAATTTATTTAGAGGCTTTTGAAGTATCAATGTATCCAAATAGGGTTTAGAATGATTTCTTTTAATTAGAAAAATAAATAAATGATGTATTTCCCTATAATTAGATAATGTGGAGATCTCCTAAATCTGCCTCAGCACACTATCCTCTTTGGCACTGTATTCATTACTCCAGCTACTAGGGTTTTGCATGTGACATCTTTAATATCTTCATGACCATGACTTTTAAATATATCTCAGTCTTTTCTTTAATCCTTTTCATGGTAACCCTTGAGTTCCATAATCCACCTTCAATCTCTTCTAAGAACGATGTCTTAAGCTAGACTGCATAGTATGCATATAAAACAAGTCCTTCATACCTACCATTATTCCAAACCACCACTCACTGCCTTGCTTAAAATGTTGCCTCCATAAGCACAATAGCATGTTTTAAAATCACGGTTGCCAATGATTGACCATTAAGGTTAGCACTTTCATCAAGATACAATAAAATTTTTATCTTCAAACTCAAGGCATTATCCAAGATAACATTGTGCATTGTTTGTTGTGTACGATTTGATTTTATTTCACATTTACTACTTTGCTAACTTCCTTTAAGACTAGGTATTGCACCCTTAGCTGCAATCTCAAACAGCTCACTCACTATCACTTGAAGATTCCTTTCATGAGCATCCTTCTATAAAATTAGACTATGCCCTATAGACTGCCTACTTACTATAGGGGACTCATTGTTTCATGGTATTGTAGATCTTAAGATCCTTCAACCTTATTGACACTACTTCACAGTCTACAAGGTATTATTCACTATTCTCCCATCTTTGATGAGTCTCAAAACACTGCTCAAACATGCAATCCACTACCTCCATTATAGATTAATGGCTAAGAAGAAACATTGAACCTATGATTACCATTATTACTTCATTTCGACAGTCATTGCCTGATTGCATTTTCCTTGTCTAACACTACCAAAAGCATTTGAAAAACCCTTAAGGTTAGAAGGGGGTAAGGAAACTCACTATTAAAATCTCCACTTTACTATGCAAGGTTTGAACTTTATTATCTTGTCACTTCTCAGCCTCTTTTTGACTATCACATCTCAAGTGGCTATCATTCTTCTTACCGTAGATTGCATTTAAAAATTTCAATAAGCTACATAGTGTGCTTGTTATTGGCTACAATCTTTAGATTGCAAGATTTTTTTATTAGCTACAATGTCTCAATCTTTCTGGTATTGCAACCTCACTAATCCGCTAGAGTTATTGTTTATGTTTCTATGGAGGCATAGGGTTTGTACCCTAATCATGCTCTTACCAATGATTTTGTTGGTATTAAAAACAAACTTAAATCTTGGGTCAAAAAATTAGTTGTCTTGAAAAAATTGTGGTATGATCTTGGATTGTATCCTAGAGTGTGTGGGAATCTTGTGTTTTATTATTAAGGTATGTAAACCTAATTAGGGAAATGTATCCTATATAGCATGGGTCTTGCTTTAATACTTTCCATAATGGTTATTAGCAAATCACATTATTATAGTTTGCGGTAACCCAAGATTTCATTCAAGTATGTAACAAACTTGGTTTGTAGTTTAAGCTATACACTTTTAAGTAACATTCATAGGGTTTAGAAAATATTGATCACTCTCTAGAATAGCCCATTAAACATGGGTTGTGCTTGAATGCACTACATAATTGATATAACACAACCACTCTGCATATCAACTAGAGTTATAGGCTCTTTATTGCAGCAAGAGGTAATCACTCTTCGATCATGCTATAATTACATTCTAACCTATTAAACTTGAGACAACCTGAATGCACCCAATGATGATTGACACCTATGTTATACAACCTAAATTAACTATATTATATGAATGCCTCCATTTCTATCACAACATAGCCACATTAAACTTGTGTCACACATGAATGCATCATGTATTTTTTATAGCACAACTATGCCACATGACCAATAGAGTTATGGATCACATAATTACAGTCACATGAATCTGTTCCTTGGTTGTGATCTTATGGTGATTCCACACAACAAAATCTGGACATGAAATTCTCAAAACCCTAAACCTCTAAAAATGAAATTTGATGAGATGTTGATTTAAAATATGATTTTTAAACCTAGAACTACAAATTTGACTTCACAACTGAATTCTACAAAAAGACAACGACTACCCTCAACCTAGCGATATCTTCTTGAATTTTTTCTGATTTCTCCCAAGAAAATCATCCTTAGTTCTCCACAAATTGTCTCAAGTAGAGAAAAACACTATCACAATAAATCAGTGAACTCACTTTCCTTTATGTTAGCCACAATTTGATTTTTTTCTTATTTTTCATGTTTGTCAAAATTTCAACGAAATTGACAGTTGACATTTCAACGAAACCCATGTTCATCAAAATTTCAATGAACATCGGGGATAAACTTTAAAAAAATTAAAAATTACACATCAAATTTTACAAGCACTAGATGATACATCAAATTATACATATTTTGTCTTATTTTGTAGTCAAATGAGTTAGTGGGACTCAACTCCAGGACAAGGTGTTTGTGGCAGAGACAACACTTGGGGATGTGAGGTTGAGGGTAGAGGCAGTAGAGGCCCAGTTAGAGATTGTGTAGAGAGAGAGACACACACACAACACATGCAGAGGTGTAGACCCTCTCAGTTGTTAGAGATAGAGCACAAACATAGGTACAGGTGATGTAAGGGGAGAGGGATGCTACACGGGAACAAATAGTGATACTGCTAAGTGGTAGTGGTGGGACAAGGGAAGAGGTGCAAATACTACAAAGAGAGAGGGATCCCATAGAGGCACAAGCAGTGGTTGTGGAGGAGGATATCAATACAGTGAGAGATCGACTATAGGAAGAGATTGATCAGTTGAGGATGGCTCAGGAGGTGTGGGCACAGGAGAGGAGAGTCATCTGCGGAGATTGAGATAGATATAGACATGAGCAAAATGCAGCGTGGTATTAGGCTGTAGAGCAAGATGAGCATATGAGAGAGGTGGCCTTCTAGATGGTCACTTATTAGCATGCGGTTCTAGATCTAGCACAACACATGTTTCATTATGTTCGACAGGATCCTCAGATACTCGCACCATCCCAGTCACTAGGAACATGGACTTGAGGATACAGTGACTCTTAGGTGACCCTCCCTCATAGAGGGATGGTGCCTGACTCTCCATAGAGGTCAGATGTGGGCAGCTCTTTTGGTAGATGATAGGATACTAGATTTTGATAGGTGTAGGGTGGGTGGACAATACAAAGTAGCAGTGGTTACATTTGATTCAGATCCTTGTACTTGTACTTTATTTTGTGATTATGATATATATGATGGGTATGCATTTTGATGATATTGATGGAAATTATTATGGACTATGTGTTGGACATTTTATTTTGATATTTATGTGATATGCAATAGCCCTTATTAACACCATGTTAAGTATATGATGGATGATTCCATTTATGTATGTTTATTTTATGATGGGTGATCATGATGATGGAATACATGTACATGTTTATGGTGTTATATGTTGATGCTTATATGGATGCAACTAACATGTATAATGCAAGATGTGATTCATGTTTTATGATTTTATCTATGATGGATGTTGACCTAACAATTTGTGATGCAGGTGGTGATGCATGCAATATGTTAATGATATAAACTAATATGGAAATGTATGGATATAAAATGAATCTAAGATTCTTAGAATAACAAAACATGATTAATCTAAACAACTTAATATGAGATGATAACACACTCGGGATAAAATGCAATGAACTTATAATGCAACATGTAATGAACATAAGTGTTGATAAGGACTTGCATGGGAATGTGGGTAGATGGTGTGAAACTGCACCTATCAAAAACCATTGATATCCAGAGAAGAACAAGAGAGAGAAGGTGAATATTTTTGCAACCAAAATCATAGGTTAATGGATAGGGATGAATGCAATGTAATGGAACTGATTATGAGATGTAATCCTAATTTAATTTTCCATCTTCGAAGCACTAATTTTTGCTATAGCATAAGACACTAGGTGCCAGAGTATGTGAAACTAAGGAAATTTAGCACCTGACGCACAAAACAAACATAACAGACAAGAATTCTATCCTAACACCCCAAAGAGATAAGGACTTTGGTCAGGATAGGCATTGGGATAACCATAAGCACAAAGGGATGCCCCAACGTAACACAAGATCTCAAATATCCTGGTGGGTACTACGTGGGACAACCCAGTAGACAACAATAAGAAAAGATCAAGATATGCCCCTATGTTAACCAATGAAAACACACCATAATATCATAGATCATGGTGACCTTGACTGGTTGCAATAGGGAGCTCAAATAATAAACAAAATCCAAAAGCATCAAAAGATCACAATCAATTTCAAACGTCCTTTGCCATAGGATCAAAGGGGATGGATGGGATTGATGAGGTCTATTAGGAAGGATGCATACTATTGAAACCTAAGATGGAAACTAAACTATGATGACTGACATGATGCAAGATATTTGATACTAATTAGATATCTTGATACTAGAGGATCTCGTTTGTGAAGAACCAGCTAGATAGGGACATGTTGTGTAGTTTTCGCACACACGCCTCTTTGAAAGTAGGGACCCTCTTTTGTTTTTGTTCTTGGTGTTTTGGCCCTTCAATTTTGAGGATTTACCTTGCCATGGAATGAGCTTAAAATGTTTATCTTGCTTACCTAAGTGATTCCCATAAGTTACACTTTGAAAATCTTAAGTTTTGAATGAAGTTCAGGTTTTTACGCTAGTTTGGGGTTTTCTGCTCCATCTGGATTTTCCTGGATTTCATTCAAAGTCTAGAAAAGTGAATTAACACTATAGTTTGGGAAATCTAGGACTTCACGGAATTCAACCTGGACTAGATTTTTCCAAAATTTGCTCTGCCATCGGGTTTCCAAACTTCTTCAGCTTGTCTTGTCGAAAGCATTTATGGTCACCCATACGAATTGTGAGCTATATATTTAATCAATTTTTTGGGATTTTCTTTCCATTATACTTTGTGATTTTCATTCTGTTGAGTTGGAATGTTCAATCTGGTAATGCTTGGCTAAATTTGGTGTGCTTAACTTCCGAATTGTGTATTTGGTGATCGTTTCATGGGCATCATTGTGGTTGAAGCTTGCTCGGGCATTCAGATTGTTGTTTATTGTTGCCATAATCGATTTCCATTTCATCAAATGGTATGTACACATTTCCCCTCTTTTGATTGATGAATGTGAATAGTCATTTGCATTCTGGATATGTTTAGAGTTCAAATTTTTGTGTCTTTGAGCACCTGATGCTAGGGTTGCTTAATATTGCTTTACTTATGGTCTCCCAAGTAAGTTCTGAGCTCATTTGTTCATTTGAATTGTAAGGTATCTTGCTTGTGAGCCATAAGTAATCTTTGTGAGAACCCAACAATCGAGTTATCTGAGTCCATGCTTTCTCTGTGCATTAATGGCCAACATTTAGGGTTTTGTGCCTAGGGCATCGCCATTTCATCTTAATTTGCATTTGAGTGAGCCTAGAATGCAAGGAAGATCTGTAGGAGGTTCATGTTAAACAGTTCCCATACCTGCGGTCCTCAAATTTGTGATCATTCGATCAATTTGAGAGAATGAGGTCACGAGAAAATGATGGTACTCAACATTTCAATATCTTCGCAGAATTCCCCTCTGGCTAGAATTCCTCGACTTCTCGTTTTCTCTGAATTTTCCTTAAAATCCTTTGTTCCTTTTCTTTTCCAAAATCTGCAGACTATCACTTCATTCGTGAAAATCCATCTCATGTGGATTTTCCTAGAATTTGGTGGAAAATAAGGATTATGAAATAGCAGGACTTGTTAACGAATTACTATGCATTTTATGATTGATTTGAGATATTTTGAGATCTCATATGTTGTTTCTTGGTTGATAGTGATTGAATTAAGTTACTAATAGGGGTCTTCATGTTTATTTCGCTGGAATTTGCTTGGCTCAAAATTCTCTGAAATTCCTCACTGGCTAGGATTTCGTGGGTGGATCTAAAACCCGAACTCTAATATGATCATTCTCTTATGAGATTTAATGGCACCTTGTTTATTTTGGGACTCATTTTAAGGATGAATATGTTATTTCTAACTAATTTTTTTGTGTGATCTTTACTATGGTTCCCTTTGTTGAGTGTAGGATGAATCTGACAAGGTAGCAACTGGAAGAGCTAAGAGTGATATGGAGGGGTTTTTTGTGTTTGAAGCAGAAAGAATCAAGATGGAAATTAGGAGTAAGATCCTAGAGAGCAAGATTACCTCTATCTGGTTAGAGGTGACTGACACAAACGTTGGACTATGGGACTATGAAGAGTTCAAAGGTAGAATGGTAGCATAGGATCTTCCTTTGGTGGCTTAAAGAATGTTGGAATCAAGATTGGCACATGTAGTTGGCTTTCCTTCTACAGTGCAATGTTATGAATTGGTTCTTGAGTGTGCCAGACATTATGATCGAGATACCCAGAGAATAGTTGGTATCCAAGCGAGGATTGTGGAAAATTTCAATCCTGTCTCCATAGCCCAGACCTTTGACATGCCAGATAGATCCCATATGGTGGCATTCAACATGGAGGAAGCTAAAAAGTACTATGAGGAGGAGACTATTAAATCATAGCAGCTCATTAATTCCTAGTTGAAAAATCCCAAGTGTCACTATTCAAAACTACCCAAACAACTATTTAGAGCAAAGTTCAAGGAGTATTATGATTCCATCACATTGCTTAGCCGGGTGGTTGATTTGAAGAGTATAGGTATGTTTGAGGGTTGGATGTGCCATGTTATTGTGAGGATGGAACATGAAAAGATTAACTATCATTGGGCAGGTGTTATAAGTGTTGTGATTCATGAACAGATGTGCAATGTGCTACAAACCAAGACCTTTACCATGATTTCCTACTTAGTCTATGCACTTGCAAGATTTCATCCATACAAGGGATTAAGTACTAGGGGCATCTTTGGGAAAGATGTAATTTATGAGGTTTACCCTCAATTTCACTTAGGAAGCTCAAGTTACAAGAGGGTGAATGATGCATTCACCATGCACATCACTAAATTTCTTCAGGGTGCAGAACATATGAGGATTTCTAATCAAGCCAAACAGTTAATCAAGAAATATGAGGCATGGTTCATACAGTTTCCCACCTTCTCCTACATAAGAATTGATGGTTGTCAGAGGACTCTATACAGGCTTCCAAGGTATCCCACTGATCATATTTTACTCCTGGAAGTCACTAGGAAAATATGTGACTTTGATGCTATTGTCAAAAGGGACAAACATAAGAATGGATTTGGTGGAGACTTCCCTTTGAGGATAGGGACTATGGAGGCATTCCCTTCCATTAATTTAGCCCTGGCTTTAGAAGAGGAGATGGGTATTCTTGTTTTATCCCTCCATTCCAATAGGTCTTGATTTGAAATAACTGGTGAAGCACAAAAGAAGGCCAGTAGAGAATATAGCGATAAGGATGATTTGGAAGACCACTAGGCCAATTACAATGGTGAATATGAGGGTAGAAAGAAGAATTTTTCCTAGCTTCTAGTTGAATCAGTCTGATAATATAATGTGAAGGAAGTTCTCGATTAGATTGAAGATGATGGGGACTTGATTCAAGGCCATGCTTATGAGGTAGTAAAGGACAAACCAATTAGCGAAATAGATTGGCTAGAAGAGGAAAAAATAGAACTAGGACAGTTGATGAATCCAGTCATTAATTGCACCAAGTTATGGTTGAATCATAAGATATGGGAATTGGAAAATGAAGCTGTATAGTGCACCTATGATCTAATGGTAGATTTGAACCCTCATTCAACTTTTGAGGAGTCATCTGAACAAGATCCTAAGGGTTAGGGCAAGGCAAGCTTCCCTTTTAAAATCAATATTAAAGATATTCAAGAGGAAAAAGGTCAAGAAACTAAAAAATAGAGGAAGCCTATTGCCAAGAAAAGGGGGCATACTTCAAAGGCTAAGAAGCCTGGAAAAGAGGAAACTAAAAAGTAGGATCTTGAGGTTAGTGCTTCTGTGCCTAAAAGAAGAAGAATTGTAAGACTGTCACAAAAGGTAAGCTCTAGGGATGGAGAAGAAGTTGGTCCTCCTGTGGTAGATGTAGAGAGTTCAAGAGAAAAGACACAAGTATACACAAGAAAATCAAGAAATCCTTCTCCTAAGGATAGTATGCTAAAGAAATATTCTCCTCTAGTTACTTCTCATGAAGAACAACATGATGATGTCCCTTCTTTCGATAAATCTCAAAAAAAAGAACCAAGTGAATATAAAGAAACTAGGGATCACCAAGACACAGAGGGAGAAGAATTTCATGAGGGTGAGCTTTATAGTGTAGAGGAAGAAATAGAAAGGGTGATGTAGTCGCCCCTGGTTGCATATGAAGATTCACCTATTAGAACTGAAGAAGTTAGATCTCCTCAAAGAGAAGAAGTATCAGATAAGGTTCCATCACCTCTACAAAAAAAAAAAATACTAAGGAAAAGGAGGATAAGGATGAAGAAACTCCTAAGAGGCAGGATTTGAATGAAGATGCACCTAAGGACCAGCAAGAGGAAGTAGGGAAGAGTGAAATAAAGTTGGAGTCCACTGTTCCAAAGTGGCTAAATAAAGAAACAAGGAGAAAGCAAGTTGTTGTGGAGGATACCCCACCCAATTGGGATGAGTTACTAGAAAAGATAGGAAAAGGTAAAGGAAAGAAGAAGGATAGAGTCATTTCAAAGATTGAAAGGGATGAAGCAAACAATAGAGTGGTCCACATTACTACTCCTCTCATAGAAAATAATAGAGATGAGATTACTAGGAGTGATTACAACATGCAAACCATCAACCTAGAACCCACCTCTATGGAGCAAGATATTAAAGAATATGAGGGTTCAAGTGTAGTAATCTTGGGTAGGTTGAGGAAAGAAATAAAGACTAAAAAGGAGATGAAGAAATAGAATGAAGGACTCAAGAAATGTTTAGAGGATCTAATGAAACCTTTGCAGTCCATTGGCTCCTCATCATCTGTTGCAAGTCTCCTGCCCCAATAAACTATCACTGAGCTAGAAAGAATGAAGGCTTCTACTCTTGCTATAGAAAATTGGCTACAAGGGGTGCAAACCAAAGGAAATAATGCTATCAAGGACATTCTTTCAACTGGAGGAGATGCGATGAGGGCAATGGATTGGTTAACAGAAGTACTGGCTCAAGATAAGGAAGATGTAGATCTCCTATTGCAGAAAACTAGAACCATCATGGAATATACTAAGGATAAGTTGTTAAATGATGGAATTCTCCCTTGCTCTCAAGCTGCAGAACCTTGGGAATGGTTTGAAGCTTTGCAAATAAGGCAGAAGGTTCTGAAGAAGATATACAAGCAGAGTAGGAAAATTGAGGACACCTTGACTGGTATCTATAATGGATGCATTTCTTTCTTTGAGGTCATGATAGGGAGAAGGTGGTTTTCACCGAAGCATTTGAGCTTCGAACAGTTGAGGAAATGGTGGAAAGATGTATATTCACCAGCCAGTGAGGGTTCGATTACTAAACATCAATTGGATGATGCTACTACCTACATTGTAGTTATAGATAAATATTAGATCAATAAAGTTGAATGGGATAAATCGGTGGAGCAATCAAGAGAAAATATTAAGTCAATTGAAATCTAACTTAAGGTTTTGACTTTTCCACCCCCAACTGACTTGGACAAAGTACTTTTGATTGTGCATGATAAGGTGTATCGAAATAATGATAAAAGGGAAGGCAGTTAATGCAAGGCTACATCAGAATTTGTGCTTCCCTATTATTTTGTATGCATTGGTCTGAGCTACATTGGAGATCCCAGGCCGACTTGGATGAAGTTCATGCATTTAATGCATATTTTATTTTATTTTGAATTTCTCTTGGCCAACTTGTTTTGTGGCCAATTATTATTGTAAACCCTAACTAGGCCGACATGTCTTGGGGGTTTCTATTAATATGGCATTCTGCCTCATTTGTAAGGGCTAGATAGAGAGAAAAAAGATAGATAGTTTTGAGCTAGAGCGAATTAAGTAGTAGAGCAGAGTTAGAAGTTAGTTCATTTTCAAGAAAGTGTTGTAACATAATACTAGAATTGTTGCTACTTTGGGTGATTCAGTACAATTCGAGAAATTGTGCTTTTGGCAAATTCTCTTGTGTTGATTTATTTTGCATGGTTCTTGTGATTCTATCTTTGGAATTGCTTAAGTTATTTGATAAATGCATTAGGTTTAATGTTAGGTAAATTGATAGTGTTTATGATTTAGTGCTTGAAGTGTTTGCAGTAATCCCTAGTCCATACTTTTCATAACCAACTGATTGTTAGTTGCTTTGCAAAGTTACCTTGGACTTTTATATTCATTGTGCTTAGTTCAATTGTAAGGGTTTATTCATTTCGATTGCAATAGGGTTGTTTGAATGAATATTCATGATTTGAAAATCCTTAACACCTTAGAAGATTGCACTATTTCTATAAGATTGCAGATCCATCTGGGTCAAGTAGAAATCAGTTTCTAAGGGATTGGTCCATTTCGAGTGTTTTTCATTTGCATTGTTAATCTTAGTAGTTTTAATTTAGAAATTTCTTTGAAACCCTTATATTTTGTCATTTCTTTTATCATTGGGTTAGATTTAGGGTTGAAGTATCATCATATTGCTAGATCTGATAAATTAAAGATTCAATATTTGCTTGTAGTAAGGTCCCATTGTGATTACCAACATTTTCACATTTATCATTGAGTTGTTTATGCATTGTCAAGACTTGACATTAGAGACCTTGGGGTTATCTCTTGAGGCTTGCTGATAGAGATTTACCTTTCAAGAGAGATAGGATTTCCATATTCTATTCGATTTGTTGCTATGCAAAAAAATCATCAACAAATTTGTGCTAGGAGGGCCTGAATAAGCAAGTTGGATCAATTTTTGTTTTCCATCTCTCCTGAAATATTTAGAAGAAGAGAAAGATCTACTCCAGGAGAGGAGGAATTTCAAGAATTACTAGTCCCTACTAGGTCAAGAAGGACCAACAGAAGGGGGGAATCATCATCCACCTAACCATCTGTATCATCCCCATCTTCATCAAGTTCATCTTCATCTGAGTCTAAGAACATTCCCATTCCACAACCTCAGCCAGTCATAAATTAGCCATTACCACCCCTACCTCCACCAATGGATTTCCTATCTAATAACCCATCTCCATTGAGTTTCTCTAATTACAATGTGATTCCCAAGAACCCTGAACACTTTTGTTCAAATTTCCATATGAACAATCCTAATAGAACTACTGAGGAACACATCAAGATCTTTCAAACTGGCCTTAACGATAGAGGAATCAATCATGAGGATGTAGCATGTAGACTCTTTCCTTATTCCTTGGGAGAAGATGCATTCTATTGGTACAATCATTTACTTGTTGGGTTTATCCAGAACTAGACTAAGCTAGAGACTGCACTCTTGTAGAAGTTTAGGATTCCCATTAGTCCCAATGAGCTCTATCTTCAGTTCGCTAATGTTAAGAGAGAATTCCATGATCCTATAGGGTCCTTTAACAATTGGTTTCATTGTTCTTATACCCGACTATAGGCTCCCTATGTTGTTGATGAAGCCATTTTTTTAGAAGTCTATTATGAGGGACTTGACAGTTTGACAACTACCTTCATGAAGTGGAGAAACAACCCTCCTGATACCCTACTTGATGCATACATAGAAGCTGTGAAGGTTAGCACTGCTTTAAGGCAACATTTGTCTGGGACTTTACTGTCATTAGGACCCACTGCTCATCTTAGACAAGTCCCAGCTCTCAACCAAGATATTGCTAACCACACTCCTATCATGAATCCAGTACCTCATTTACCTCTGGTCCCTCACCCAGGACCTCTTATGAGACAAGTTTCACCCATAATCAACTACCCTTAGCAAAATGTAAATCAACCTCTTCATACACATCCTCAAGCTAGTTTTCCCACATATCTACATAATTCTGAAGTATTAAACCAATTATTGAATGCCAATACTACAGTAGGATATCCCCAAAATAATGCAAATCAACCTCCATATAGTAATCCTGATAAGGAGAGACTAGATGAATTGTCTGAAGAAGTGAAGAAGCTGAATACGGAGGTAACTTATTTGAGGAACTAGAATAGTCAGTTGAAAGCTACTCAGAGAAATATGCAGTCTAATCATAACAGAGAAAGTCGAGAAAATCATTAAGGACAAAATTTTGATAGATGGAAACATCCTAATAGAGGATATAATAATGATAGAGGGTATAATAATGATAGAGGGTATAATAATGACAGAGGGTATATCAATGATAGAGGAAAAAATTATGATAAAGGACAATCCTCAGGCCAAAAAATTGATAGAGGGCAAGGTGATGGATAAGGGTTCGATAGGAGACAGCCACCCAGATAGAACATGACTTGGAACATGAGGCCTAACAATGGAGGAGTCCCTACCCCATTGGATCAGCCAGCCAATTAGCTAGTCAATCAACTAGTTAATCAAGAGAAGCCTCCAAATGGTGTATATTTGGCTGAGGCTGCTTTATCAGGATGGTGTAGGCTCCATAAAACGAGTCAACATTCTGAGTTATATTGTCAAGAGTTCCAGATGACAGCTTCAATTTTTTACTATGAAGTGGAGAATAATGCAGGTAGTCAGGAAATGGTGCCATCTACTCCCTATGATTCATCAATGTTCGTACTGAATCATGCTTATTTTCCACTAAGAAAGAAAAATGTACCTAAAGAAGAAGCAGGCCAGGTATGCAATGGAGATGAGATTACATAGTTGTTTGATGAGAATCTAGTGAATGACACTGGCCCTAGGGGTGAAGAAGAAGCTTATGTTGAAGAGGTACAAAAATTCCAACGACCTACGAAGAAGTATGATCTAAGGGACTTGCCACATAGACATCCACAGGTTGGAGGCCCCTTCACCACCTCTATTCCATTGAACAACTTCACTATGCCTCCAGATCCTAATGCCAGCAATAATTTGTCACATCCTTAGGTGTCTAGGCAATATTTATCTCAAGGATCAAGGACATATGGACCTACCAAAAGGGAAAGGTGTTGATGGAAATAGGGAAAAGGTAGTGGAATACCCAAAGGAGACCCCTGCTAATCTGAGTGAGGAATAATTGGCCATGTATGTTCTAGAAGCACTTAGAAAGGTAAAGGTAAGTCTCTCTGCATTAGAGTTATTAAGAGTCCCAACCATTAGGAATGCAGTTCTAGGAGCTTATAATGAAAATTCTATATCACAAGATAAATCAGTTAGTGAAAGTGTCAATTAAGCATCTAGTTCTCAATCGGTAGGAAGGAAAAATCAAACTCATAATCAAGTCCACATGCCTCCTATAGATAAGGGAAAGGAGAAGGACAAAACTCAAGTTGCTCGAGTGGATACTCCCCTAGCTCTGTTTCAAGGGAAAATAGACACTCCTCCATTCCTGATCTCTATTCATATATTTGGTAAGAACTTGCATAACTGTTTGTTGGATTCAGGTGCTTCCACCAATGTAATTCCCTTTGGTGTCTGTAGAGCTATGGGTATTACTCCTGTTGATTCCCAAAATAAAGTTAAACAATTGGATAGAACTGAAGTTAATGTTGTAGGGGAGTTAAATATGATTCATATGCAGGTTGCTTCTGACCCTAGAATTCAGCAGGTTATTAATATATAGGTGGCTGATATACCTGATGCTTATGGACTGATTATGGGAAGAGACTTCACCAAGGCCTTGAATGGATATGTCTCAAATGATCACTCTCACATGTAGCTTCCCTAGAAGGGAGTGCCAAAATAGATTAGAATTGAAATAGAACCCATAATGAAATACATGATCATAGAATATCAGAATACCTCTAATGAAATTCTGATATCGAAAGTAAGTATGGGTAATTATGTGCTTGCAACCCCTTTTGAGGAATTTGAGGTAGAATAAGTCCTTATGTTGCATACAATTCCTATTGATCTCACAACAAAATCCAATGGTACTGAAGCTCTAGTAGAACCAGTTGAAAATGATGATGATCCTGAAGATAATTAGCTTAGTTTACTAGATAATTTCTAGGAATTCATTCAAAAGTGCATTGAGGATCAAATTCAGTTGGGTAGAGAAATGAATTTAGGAGATTTTCTCTTGCAAAAATGGTGCAGGTGCAGAGTTCATAATGCAGCCCATTCAGAATTCACTTGTCGCACATGTGTGGATACTATCATTAAAGTTGGAAGATACTTGGAGTGGAAAGAAAAGTTAGACAAGGAATGCACTGTAGAGAGGTCAACAAATTTTGAATCTGGAGATGATGTTGCAGTTGATGTTGAGGTAGCTCTTGAAGGGACTGAGTGTAAGGAATGAAAAGCTAAGGCATTAGAGTTAACGGAGGAACATTTAAGTGAAGAGTTACCTATGGAGATCAAGGAGGATTTTCTTATAGAGGTTAGTTAGATTCCTAAAAATACAGTGGAGGACGAGCTGCAAGAAGAAAGAGTTACCATGCAAGTTCCTCCCATTTAGAATAAGGATCCAATATAGACTAGATACGAAGAGTTTGTTTCGAGGATTATAAAAGATTGGTCAATCTTGAGTTATAGAATCAACCTAGAGGACTTGTTGTTACCAACTCGGTGTAGGATACACGAGGAAGAGCATTCAGAATTCACATGCTTCTAGTGCCAGGCAGCCATAAAAGAGGTGGAAGAATAGATGTAGCTACCACAACATACAAGGGATGCACAAAAAAATACATCAAACAAGTCTCTAATGGGAGAATTTCAACAAGTTGTTGATGAATGTCTTGAGAAACATGAGGAAGCACTTAATGGAGTGGTCACCATTCCTAATGACTATGATCAAGAGTTTGAACCAGTGCCAACAAAGGAAGAATTCAGGGAGTTCTCTCATTTATCAAACTCTATTTTTTCTCTATATGTTGATGAATTAAGCACTGAAAATTTATAGACTTTATTCATCAATGATGAGATAACTAATGTGGCTCATATTGCTATGCAGGAAAATTTGAATGATGCTGAAAACAATAATATTATAGTCATAATTGATGGGCATGATCACACAGCTACAAGTGAAAATGTGCTTAAAGGCTAGCCTACGATGCTTCTTCATAAGCATCTTATTGAGAAATTTATTGTACAAGACAATGTTTCTGCATTCTCATCATTGATTCCTCATGGAAATACTCTAATAAGTGAAAAGTTCCATGTTGATAATTCTAGACTTGTTCAATCTAAATTTCACTTTGTACTACATAGTGATGCTTCTAGCTCTGTATTGCATGTATTGCATGTTTCAAACATAAGGGGATTGTTGTACCATCAGTGGAGACGTCCTGATGACATAGATATCAGCTCTTTACAATTGAAGAATGATGAATACCACATCTGGTCTATAGCAGTACAAAATCAGGTTGTTTCTTTCTTTACTGAAAATTATGAAGCTTATCAATTCGATTATGGAAGTTTAAGAAAGACAACTTGCATATGGATTGATCATGGTTTCAATGAGTTTCCTCAATTGCTGATTATTCCTATCAATAATGTTAAGTTTGAATGCGGCAACTTGGTGATTTACTTTGTTGAGTATAAGGATAAATTTGCATTCTTAAGGACTGTTACTTTCACCTTATTGCTTGTTCATACACTGAAGAGTCAAGTAGGTGTAGGTCTCAGTTTATCATGTCTGGTGATGAGTCATTTTGGAGTTTCTTTGTATATAGTTTGATTTGAATAAATGCATATTGATTTGCTATCTTTAAGTTTTATTTTCTGCTCTTGCTTTCTTTAGAGTAGGTTTCCCTTTTGTTTTTCTTTTTCTTTCTTTGGTTAGTGTAGGTTTTCTTTTAGTTTGGTTTGTTTTTGCTCTACTCTTGCTTTGGAGGTTTCCTTGTTTTTCTTCTAGATGTGTTGCACCTGCATGGAAAATATATAATTATCTGGGACTGTTCTGAGTATTTCCTTGATAGACTTTAATCTTGTGTCTTGAATGGATGGTTGAGGCCTTTGTTATTGTCAAGTAGTCTAAATGTTTGATTATGGAAGATGGGTCACTGGTTTGATTTGAATTTGAAGTATTCTAAAATATTATATCTCTCATATATCTTAAGAATCCTGAAGTTGTGGTAGGGTCCTTGTGAGGTCTTGTCAGGTGAAAAATCTTATTTCTACTTCAGTGCCACTATGGTTCTCAGCCCTGAGCATGAACTTCATTGTTCATAGGTTGAAATGAAAGGTGAAAAAGAAAAGAAATATCAAAAGAAGAAAAAGAGAAAATGTTGAAAATCAAAAGAAGGAATTCAACTTATTAGGAGTATCTAAATATCTCTATCGGGGCTATAGAAGCATGACTGGAAATAGAGCTATATTCAGGAGAGTCACAGTGATAACCTCATCGGGGCTATAGATTCCTAGCTGGCAGCAAGGCTCTATCCAGGTTGCTTTTGGAGTTAGAATCTTTACATAGCTTGACCTGATTAAACTTGGTTTTTGTAGTAGCTCCAGGAGGGAAATGAACTCATGTGCACACACTTGGATTTTTAGTTTATAGAAGGTTCAATCTACTTGTGATTTTGATTCTTTAATCTTGCATTTTGATTTGTTTTTTTGTTGGGAAGATCGAAACTAGAGATTATGGGTTCATGATTCTTGTTCATCATCAACTACTCTGGAGCATTTCCCCAGTAGAGTCACCATTTGTTGTGCAGTTTTCTCACACATGCCCCGTTGAAAGCAGGGGCCCTCTTTTGCTTTTTCTCTTGGTGTTTTGGCCCTTAAATTTTGAGGATTTACCTTGCCTTGGCATGAGCTTAAAATGTTTATCTTGCTTGCCTAAGTGATTCCCCTAAGTTGCACTTTGAAAATCTTAAGTTCTGAATGAAGTTCAGGTTTTTATGCTAGTTTGGGATTTTCCGCTCCATCCGAATTTTCCCAAATTTCATTGAAAGTCCAGCAAAGTGAATTAACACTAAAGTTCAAGAAATTTGGAACTTCGCGGAATTCCCCCTAGACCAGATTTTTCTGAAATCCGCTCTGCCATCGGGTTTCTAAACTTCTTCATCTTGTCTTGTCGAAAGCATTTATGGTCTCTCGTACGAATTGTGAGTGATGTATTTAATTGATTTTTGGGGATTTTCTTGCCATTATTCTTTGTGATTTGTGTTTTTTTGAGTTGGAGTGTTCAATCTAGTAATGCTTAGCTGAATTTGGTTTGCTTAACTTCCAAATTGTGGATTTGGTGATCGTTTCATGGGCGTCATTGTGGTTAAAGCTTGCTCAGGAATTCAGATTTCTATCTATTGTTTCCATAATCGATTTCCATTTCATAAAATGGTATGTACACATTTCCTATCTTTTGATTGATGAATGTGAATGGTCATTGGCATTCTTGATATGTTCAGAGTTCAAATTTATGTGTCTTTGAGCACCTGATGCTAGGGTTGCTTTATATTGCTTTATTTATGGTCTCCCAAGTAAGTTTTGAGCTCGTTCATTCATTTTCATTGCAAGGTATCTTTCTTTTGAGCCATAAGTAACCTTTTTGAGAACCTAGCAGTCGAGTTATCTAAGTCCACACTTGCTCTATGCGTTAATGGCCAAGATTTAGGGTTTCTTTTGAGTGAGCCTAGAATTCAAGGAAGATCTGTAGGAGGTTCAAGTTGAATAGTTTTCATACCTGGGGACCTCAAATTTGTGATCATTCGATCAATTTGAGTGAATGAGGTCACGAGAAAACTATGATACTCGGCGTTTCAAGATCTTCGAGGAATTCCCCTCTGGCCAGAATTCCCCTACTTGTTTTCTCCAGATTTTCCCAAAATTCACAAGTTCTTCGGAGTTTCACCTTCCCTGTGGATTTCTGTCTAATCTGGATTTTTCCAAAAATTGTTTGTTCCTTTGTTTTTCCAAAATCTGTAGACTATCGCTTTGTTCATGAAAATCCGTCTCATGTGGGTTTTCCCATAATTTGGTGGAAAATGAAGGATTATGAAATAGCAGGACTTGTTAACGAATGACTATGCATTTTATCATTAAATTGAGCTATTTTGAGATCTCATATGTTGTTTCTTGGTTGATAATGATTAGATTAAGTTATTAATAGGGGTCTTCATGTTTATTTCGTTGGAATCCGTCTGGCTCAAAATTATGTGAAATTCCTCCCTGGCTTGGATTTCGCGGGTGGACCTGAAACCTAAACTTTGATATGATCATTCTCTTATGAGATTTAATGGAACCTTGTTCATTTTGGGACTCATTTTAAGGATGAATATTTTGTTTATAACTAATTTGTTTGTGTGATATTTACTATGGTTCCCTTTGTTGAGTGTACGCTAAATTTGGCAAGGTGGTAGCTGAAAGAGCTAAGAGTGATATGGAGGGGTCTTTTGTGTCTGAAGTAGAAAGAATAAAGATGGACATCAGGAGTAAGATCTCAAAGAGCAAGATTACCTCTATCTGGTCAGAGGTGACTAACACAAACGTTGGACTATGGGACTATGAAGAGTTCAAAGGAAGAATGGCAGCATAGGATCTTCCTTTGGTGGCTAAAAGAATGTTGGAATCAAGATTGGAACATGTAGTTTAATTTCCTTCTATAGTGCAATGTTATGAATTGGTTGTTGAGTGTGCCAGACATTATGATAGAGATACCCAGAGAATAGTCGGCCCCCAAGGGAGGATTGTGGAAAATTTGAATCTTGTCTCCATAGCCCAGACCTTTGACATGCTAGATAGATCACATGTGGTGGCATTCAACATGGAGGCAACTAAAAAGTACTATGAGGAGGAGACTATTAAATCATAGCAACTCATTAATTCCTAGTTGGAAAATCCCAAGTCTCACTATTCAAAACTTCCTAAACAACTATTTAGAGCAAAGTTCAAGGAGTATTATGATGCCATCACATTGCTTAGCTGGGTGCTTGGTCTGAAGAGAGCAGGTATGCTCGAGGGATGGATGTGCCATGGTATTGTGAGGATGGAACATGAAAAGATCAACTATCATTGGGCAGGTGTTATAAGTGTTGTGATTCATGAACAGATGTGCAATGTGCTACAAACCAAGACCTTTACCATGACTTCCTACTTAGTTTATGCACTTGCAATATTTCATCCATACAAGGGATTAAGTACCAAGGGCATCTTTGGGCATTATGTAATTTATGAGGTTTACCCTCAATTGCACTTAGGGAGCTCAAGTTATAGGAGGGTGAATGATGCATTCACCATGCACATCACTAGATTGCTTCAAGGTGTAGAACATATGAGGATTTATGATCAAGCCAAAGAGTTAATCAAGAAATATGGGGCATGGTTCATATAGTTTCCCACCTTCTCCTACATAAGAATTGATGGTTTTCAAAGGGCTCCATACAGGCTTCCAAGGTATCCCACTGATCATATTTTACTCCTAGAAGTCACTAAGCAAATATGTGACTTTGATGCTATTGTCAAAAGGGAAAAACATAAGACTGGATTTGGTGGAGACTTCCCTTTGAGGATAGGCACTAGGGAGGCATGCCCTTACATTAAGTTAGCCCAGGCTTCAGAGGAGGATATCAGTATTCTTGGTTTATCCTTCCATTCCAAGAGGTCTAGATTTGACATAACTAGTGAAGTGCAAAAGAAGGCCAGGAGGGAATATAGCCATAAGGATGATTTGGAAGACCATTAGACCAATTACAGTGATGAATATGAGGTTAGAAAGAAGAAGTTTTCCAAACTTCTTGTTGAATCAGTCTGATTATATAATATGAAGGCAGTTCCAGATCAGATTGAAGATGATGGGGACTTGATTCAAGGCCATGCTTATGAGGTAGTAAAGGACAGAACAATTAGCAAAATAGATTGGCTGGAAGAAGAAAAAATAGAACTAGGACAGTTGATGAATCCAGTCATTAAGTGCACCAAGTTATGACTGAACCATAAGATATGGGAATTGGAAAATGAAGTTGTATAGTGCACCTATGATCTAATGGGAGATTTGGACCCTCATTCTACTTCCAAGGAGTCAGTTGAACAAGATCCTAAGGTTAAGGGCAAGGTGAGCTCCCATTTTAAAATCAAGATTAAATATTTTCAAGAGGAAAAAGGTTAAGAAACAAAAAAATAGAGGAAGCCTATTGCCAAGAAAAGGGGGCATACTTCAAAGGCTAAGAAGCCTAGAAAAGAGGAAACTGAAAATAAGGATCTTGAGGTTAGTGCTTTTGTGCCTAAAAGAAGAATAATTGTAAGACTATCACAAAAGGTAAGCTCTAGGGATGGAGAAGAAGTTGGTCCACCTGTGGTAGATGTAGAGAGTTCGGGAGAAAAGACACAAGTATACACAAGGAAATCAAGAACTCCTCCTAAGGATAGTATGCCAAAGAAAGATCCTCCTCTAGTTACTTCTCATGAAGAACAACATGATGATGTCCCTTCTTCCCATAAAGCTCAAAATGAAGAACCGGGTGAATCTAAAGAAGCTGAGGATCACCAAGATACTGAGGGAGAAGAATTTCATGAGGGTGAGCTTTACAGTGCACAGGCAAAAATAGAAAGTGTGATGTGGTCTCCCCTAGTTGTATATGAAGATTCACCTATTAGAACTAAAGAAGTTAGATCTCCTTAAAGAGAAGTATCAGATAAGGTTCCATCACCTGTGCATAAAGAAGAGCATACCGAGGAAAAGGAAGATAAGACCGACGAAACTCCTGAGATGAAGGATTTGAATGAAGATGTGCCTACGGACTAGCAAGAGGAAGTAGGTCAGAGTGAAATACAATTGGAGTCCACTGTTCCAGAGTGGATAAATAAAGAAATAAGGAGAAAGCAAGTTGTTGTTGAGGATACCCCACCTAATTGGGATGAGTTACTAGAAAAGATTGGAAAAGGTAAAGGAAAGAAGAAGGCTATAGTCATTTCAAAGATTGAAAGGGATGAAGCAAAAAATAGAGTGGTCCACATTGCTACTCCTACCACAAAAAAGAATAGAGATGAGGTTACTAGGAGTGATTACAACATGCAGACCATCAACCTAGGACCCACCTCTGTAGAGCAGGATATTGAAGAATATGAGGGTTCAAGTGTAGTAATCTCGGGTAGGTTGAGGAAAGAAATAAAGACTAAAAAGGAGATGAAGAAATAGAATGAAGGACTCAAGAAATGTTTAGAGGATCTAATGAAACCTTTGCAGTCCATTAGCTCCTCAACCTCTGTTGCAAGTCTCCTACCCCAATAAACTATCACTGAGCTAGAAAGAATGAAGGCTTCTACTCTTGCTATAGAAAATTGGCTACAAGGGGTGCAAACCAAAGGAAATAATGCTATCAAGGACATTCTTTCAACTAGAGGAGATGCTATGAGGGCAATAGATTGGTTACATGAAGTATTGGCTCAAGATAAGGAAGATGTAGATCTCTTGTTGCAGAAAACCATAACCATCATGGAATATACTAAGGGTAAGCTGGTAAATGATGGAATTCTCCCTTCCTCTCGAGCTGCAAAACCTTGGGAATGGTTTGAAGCTTTGAAAATAAGTCAAAAGGTTCTGAAGAAGATATACAAGTAGAGCAGGAAAATTGAGGACACCTTGACCGGTATCTATAATGGATCAATTTATTTCTGTGAGGTCATGACAGGGAGAAGGAGGTTTGCACCAAATAATTTGAGCTTAGAACAATTGAGGAAATGGTGGCAAGATGTATATTCCCCAGGTAGTGAGGGTTTGATTACTGTACATCAATTGGATGATGCTACTACCTACATTGCAGTTATAGATAAATATCAGATCAATAAAGTTGAATGGCATAAATCAGTGGAGCAATCAAGAGAAAATATTAAATCAATTGAAATCCGACTTAAGGTTTTCCTTTGCCACCCACAACCGACTTGGACAAGGTGCTTTTGATGGTGCATGATAAGGTGTATCAAAATAAAGATAAAAGGGAAGGAAGTTAATGCAAGGATACATCAAAATTTGTGCTTCCCTATTATTTTGCATGCATTGGTCCAAGCTACATTAGAGATCCCAGGCCGACCTGGATGAAGTTCATGCATTTAATGCATATTTTATTTTATTTTGAATTTCTCTTGGCCGACTTGTTTTGTGGCCAATTATTATTGTAAACCCTAACTATGCCAACATATCTTGGGGGGTTTCTATTAATATGGAATTTTTCTTCATTTGTAAGGGCTAGCTAAAGAGAAAAAAGATTGATTGTTTTGAGCTAGAGCGAATTAAGTAGTAGACCAGTGTTAGAAGTTAGTTCATTTTGAAGAAAGTGTTGTAACAGAATACTACAATTGTTGCTACTTTGTGTGATTCAATACAATTGGAGACATTGTGCTTTTGGTGAATTCTCTTGTGTTGATTTATATTGCATGGTTCTTGTGATTCTATCTTTGGAATTGCTTAAGTTATTTGATAAATGCATTAGGGTTAATGTTACGTAAATTGATAGTGTTTATGATTTAGTTCTTGAAGTGTTTGCAACAATCCCTGGTCCATACTTTTCGTAACCAACTGATTGTTAGTTGCCCTGAAAAGTTAGCCCGGACTTGTATATTCATTGTGCTTTGTTCAATTGTGAGGGTTTATTCATTTTGATTGCAATAGGGTTGTTTGAATGAATATTCATGATCTGAAAATCCTTAACACCTTAGAAGATTGCACTATTTCTATAAGATTGTAGATCCATCTGGGTCAAGTAGAAATTAGTTTCTGAGGGATTGGTCCATTTTGACTGTGTCATTTGCATTGTTAATCTTAGGAGTAGTTTTAATTTAGAAATTTCTTTGAAACCATTATATTTTTTCATTCCTTTTATCATTGGGTTAGATTTAAGGTTGAAGTATCATCATATTGCTAGATCTGATAAATTAAAGATTCTATATTTTCTTGTAGTAAGGTCCCATTGTGATTACCAAAATTTTCACATTTATCACTAAGTTGTTTATGCATTGTCAAGACCTAACATTAGAGACCTTGGGGTTATCTCTTGAGGCTTACTGATAGAGATTTACCTTTCAAGAGAGATAGGATTTCCATATTCTATCTAAGTTGTTGTTGTGCAGAAAACATCATCAATAGGATACACTTGCCAACACGAAACAATACACAATACACAAGACTGACACATCCTATAGACCTAGGGGCTCAGGGGCTGATCAAATATTAGCCTTACCTATGTGAAAGCATAGTTCCCTCGTAGTTCAGGAAAGAACATGGATAAAAGTGGAAAGAAGACAATGGAGATCGATGATGGGTGAAAAAAGATACGGTGGACAAATGCCTCTGGGGAGGATCAAATGATCAACCTTGCCTACATGAAAGCATAGGGGAAATGTAGTTTGGAAAAGACCATGGATAAAAGTGGAAAGAGGAAAATGGAGATCGATGATGGATGATGAAAGACACAATGGAAAAATTCCCCTGGAGAGGATCAAATGAGCAATCTTGCTTATGTGAAAGTGCAAGGGAAATGTAGTTCGGAAAGGACAAAAGATGGACTAGGGATAAGAGTGAAAAGGAGACAATGAAGACCATGAGATGTGGCTACAATGGGATAGACAAAATTCCCCAGGGGAAGATCAACTGATCAGCCTTGCCTATGTACAAGCGTAGGGGAAACATAGTTCGACAAAGACAAAAAAGACTGATGAGACGTGATGGGAACCAAATGGAGACTCACACGACAAAGTGATGAGGTACAAATGAAGGAAAAGTGTTGATGATGGATGTGATGAAGGACTCAATATGATAAGATTAGATTAGGATGAAAAGCTCAGGATTATAGATAGCTAATAATCGTCCAATGCTCAATCAAAACATACCAAGTGGCCAAGGATGGGATGCAAATGAAGTGTTAGGATAGGATGGATGGAGACATGCAGTAACTTGGACACAAGGTAGATAATGATTAAGATCTCAATAGATGATGCTTGTTACCAGGTTTTCACCAACCGTACTTATCCAAGGTGCCACCAAGGGTAGTTTTCACCATAGGATGAATTTATTTCTCTTTACTATTTTTCAGATTTTTGACCTTTTTTTTTTTTGTATTTTTTTAAAAATTTTGGCAGGATAGGAAGACCCAACTAATTTAGGTATAAAACCTCTTTAGGTGCATGATGTTGATAGGCTCTTGGAGGGGCTCCCCTTCAAGTCTGGCAAGTTGCTATGCCCCTGATCCATACTTTGTTGTAATAAAATAAGGACCCAACCAATTAGGTTCAAAATTTTCCTTCTTGTATCGGTCCTATTGGGTATGTTGATTCTCCTTAAGGACTGGATCTCCAATGTTAAATTGGCGAGGATGGACTTTCTTGTTGTAAATTCTCTTAACATGATTTTGATATGCCTAAAGATGATTGTACGCTTTGATCCTCTTTTCATCTAAGAGCTCCAATTGAGCGAGGTGAGCAACCCATGAGTCTTCTTTAGTGATGAGATTCTTCAAGGATATTCTTAGGGATGGGATCTCGACTTCAATCAGAAAGATGGATTTAGCACCTTAAATAAGGGAATATGGAGTGGTTCCAGTGGGAGTGTAGATGGATGCGCAATAATCCCAAAGGGCGGGGTGGATGTGGAGGTGCCAATCTTGACTAGTACTATTGACAACCTTTTTCAATATTTTAATCAAAGTTTCATTAGTGGCTTTTTCCTGTCCATTACCTTGAGGGTAATAGGGCATGGACCAATAGTGTTGGATATGGAAGGTGTCACATACCTCTTTTACAACCTGGTTTTTGAATGGTTTTCCATTTTCAAAAATGATGGTGGAGGGGATGCCATATCTACGGATAATATGGTAAAGGATGAATTTGGATATCTAAGTACCCATTATCTGGGAGAGTGGTATGGCTTCCACCCACTTAGTGAAATACTTAGTGGCAGTGATAATGAAGGTGTGGCCATCAGAGGATGGAGGATATATCTTGCTAACTAAATCAAAACCCCACTGAGAAAAAGGCCATGGTGCTACGATGGGTTGAAGATCTTGAGTAGGAGCATCTATCAGGTTAGTATGTTGTTGGCAAGGTAATAATTTCTTCACGAAGTCACAAGAGTCATGCTCCAATGTAGGCCAATAGTAACCAGCCCTGAGAATCTTCTTAGCTAAGGCCATGCTATTTGAGTGGGCCCCACAAACATCGCTATGTACTTCCTTTAATGTAGTGTGAGCTTCAGCCTCATTTAAAAACTAAAGAAGAGTTCCATCATATCCATGACGTTAAAGAGTATCGCCTACAATGGTGTAACAAGATGTACATTGGATGAATGACTTGCATTGATTGTGGGTAAGGTCAAGAGGTAAGATGTCGTGAAGATAAGAATAGATCTCATGATACCATGGGGATGTAGGACCTACAATTTCGCACACCATCTCATTCTCAGGGATGTCGTATGCAGGGATTAAAAGTTGTTCAACCAAGAATTCACACTTTTTCCAATCCTTGGGCATGTCAATTAAGGAACTAATTCTAGCCATTGCATCAGTAGTTTTGTTTTTGTATTCTGGGGATTTCGTCAAACTTAATAGAGGTGAAAGACTTCTTAAAGTCATCGACCATGCATTTATAAGGTAATAGCTTCTCATCCTTTGTTAAAAACTCATCATTTACTTGTTTGATGAATAATTGAGAATTGTTGAAGACCCTTAAATGAGTGATATTCCATTTGATTGTAATTCTAAGGCCGGTGAGATCTTTGTATTAAGCTATATTGTTTGTGCATGGAAAGGCTAGTCTGAATGACTTTGGGATTTAATCACCTTGGGGGGTGACAAAAAAGATTCCTACCCACGATTTGTTATGTGTGTATGACCCATCAAAGTATAGTGTCCATGTGGTGGCTTCTGCTAATATAAAGACCTCTTCATTAGGAAATTCTATTACCAAAGGATGTGCATCAAACAGGGGAGCATCAGCTAACTAATCTGCTATCACCTAGCCCTTAATAGATTTTTCAGTCCACATATTCTATGCCAAACTCACTCAGCAACATGAACCATTTAGCCATTTGGCTAGTCAAAGTTGTTCTAGATAGAAAATACTTAAGCGGGTCAAATTTTGATATTAACTTGACTGGATGACTGAGAATGTAATGTCTAATCTTTTGTGAACAAAAAATTATGGCTAGGCAGGCCTTCTCCATTGAAGAATAGTTGAGCTCATAGCCAACTAAGGTTCGAATGATATAGTAGATCACTCATTCTCTAGATGACTCATCATGTTGTGCTAGCAGTGCCCCTAGTGCCACTGAAGTAGTTGATATGTACAATAGAAGTGGCTTCCCTGGGATTGGAGGCATAAGGATAGCAGGATGAGCCAAGTATTCCTTAATCTTGTCAAAACCTTGCTAACACATAGGATACTACTTGAAGGATGTATTCTTTTTTAGGAGGTGGTTGAATGGTTCACACTTGTCAGCTAACTAGGCTATGAACCTTTTGATGGACTATAGCTTACCCTAGAGACTCATTAACTATTTCAAGTTGCAAGGTGGAGGCATATCCATAATTCCTTTGACCTCAGTTGGATCCACTTCAATACCTCTCCTATAGACAATGAAGCCCAAAAAATTTCCTAATGTAACCCCGAACACATGTTTTTGGATTGAGGCGCAACTTGTAGTGATCTAGACGCTCAAAGATCTTCCTTAGGACTATAGGATGTTCTACTCCGGTTCTTGATTTTCCTAACAAATCATCAACATAGTCTTCCATGATGATGTGGATAAGATCATGAAAGATGATGGTCATTACGCGTTGGTAGGTTGCCCCTACGTTCTCAAGACCGAAGGGCATAACATTATAATAGAATTTACCCCAAGGTGTAGTGAAGATTGTCTTATTTTGGTCCTCAAGTGCAATTCGAATCTGATTGTATCTAGAGAAGTCATCCATGAGGGAAATCATCTCATGCCCTACAATAAAGTCTATGAGCATATCTATGTTTGGCAAAGGAAAGTCATCTTTAGGACAAGCCTTGTTGAGGTCATGAAAATCTGTACAAACTCTGATAGTGCTTGTTGGTTTGGTGATAGGTATTATGTTTGAGATCCATTCTGAGTAGTCGATGGGCCTTATGAATCCAGCTTCCAATAATTTCTCCAACTCTTTCTTAACCAACAAGGCTACTTGAGGGTTCAGTTTTGAAGCTTTTGTTTGATAGGCTTGGCATCAAGACATACATCTAGATGGTGTACTACCAAGGCAGGGTCTAACCCAGGAATGTTTGAATATGCCCATGCACAATTGATTTTTCCTTCCTTAAGGAGCTAAATGATGGTAGAATGTTCTTCTTTTGAGATAGCTTTGGCTACATATGTGATTTTTGGATCCTCTTCATTTCCCAAATTTACCTCTTGCATTTCCTTGAATAGAATGGATAATTGTTCAGACAACTATGTTCCCACAAGGGGAAGATGAATGTCCCCATCTTTTGGCACCTCACTGAGCTTTTCACTGTTAGATACATCCTTTGTTTTTACTTTTTTTGAGTCAAGAAGTGCCTCAAGGAGGTTTTCACTGGGTGACCCTTTTGGGTTTTTCTTTTTTCTTATTTTTGCAACTAGGGAATTCATCATCCCCTAATCCCATGAGGTGTACATAGGTATCCACTAAGGGAAGTGAGTTGATAGGTGTGCTTTCACATAGGTCCCAATCTATGAGTTTGAGATGGCAAAGGGAAAGGATGATGGTGCAAATGGATAGGAATTCAAACATGGGGGAAAGGTCTACATGATCTACATTGTCATATGCATGTATGATACACTCTTCCTCTGGTATATCTACCAGAAGACCATCGTTCACACTAACGTTGTTAGAAGTACTAGTCGATGCTGCGGGACCCTTTTTCTTTTTATCATAGCCTAAATATGAATTCTTTGGATGTATGGAAGTGTCAATCAGCTACTTTCTTCCTAGATCTTTTGTACCAAGACCTCCCCCACGATAATTGTATTTCTCAGTGTCCTTAGAGGGCCAAGGATACATCTC
Source organism: Sequoia sempervirens (assembly GCA_007258455.2). Taxonomy (NCBI): domain Eukaryota; kingdom Viridiplantae; phylum Streptophyta; class Pinopsida; order Cupressales; family Cupressaceae; genus Sequoia; species Sequoia sempervirens. The sequence goes on along the minus strand of VDFB02256132.1, from coordinate 53,629,979 downwards.
TTGAAAATATTCCTTTAAAGGGGGAGTACGTTTAGGTTCTTCACAATATATCCACTAACTTATATCATCTTCAGGAGTATATTGTGGTAACATAGGAGATACATAAGTGTTGGTTCCCAAATTTTTGGAGCTCAAGGTGACTTCCTTTTGTTCTTCCATTGGTACAAACTGAGAGGGTTGACCATATGTGTGTGGTGATGGTAGCATGGTTGTCACATTCAAAGAAATACACATCTCATACTCACCACATCTCTTTTCAATGATCTAGACCTTGGTGATAATGGAATCGAATGTAGAAGATGAAGTGGATGAGGGGGTGGGTGATGGATTGGATGAGGATGCTGGTGGTGGTCCCATTTCCACTCTTGGACAATAATGGGAATGAGGAAAAGAAGCTTCAAGTGAACAAAAATATTCAAATGGCTAGGGATCAGCTTGTATTGTAACTTCCATTCCATTAAATGAGAACTTCAAGAATTGATGATAGGTAGATGGGACAACTTTCACGGCATGGATCCATGGTCAGCCAAGAAGAAGGTTGTAGGGGAGGTCTAGATCAAGGACATGACAAGTGGTGTATTGTATAACTGGGACAACTTGAATTGGAAGATCAATAACCCCTTTGGAATCCCTTTCTGCATTATCATAAGCCTTTATAGTGATGATCTGATTGCTTAAATCAACATGGGTATATCCTACTTGCTTTATCAATTTTAATGTATAGAGATTGAGAGTAGAGCCATTATCTATCAAGAACCTATTTACTTTATGCTGAGCGATGAGAACCTCTATATGGAGGAGCCAATTGTGATTGGAATTGATGGTAGGCATGTCATTTTGGCTGAAACCTAGTTGGTAGGTTGATGAAAGGTGTCCTACCAGAGCTTGGAACTGTGTGGGGTTGATGTTGTTGGGGACATGGGAATCCTATAAAGCTTTTGTCAATATTTCTTGATATATAGGAGAAGACTTTAGCAAATATAGGATAGATATTTGTACTATGATCTTTCCTAGATGGTCAAGGATGTTATACTAAGAGCTCACAAGAGGTGATGGGGCTGACGCGGAGGCTCTAGAGACAGTAATGTGAGTGCGGTGAGTGGTAACAATACATTGAGGCTCCTTACCTTTGACATGTATCATAGACACACATGGTTTCTCTTGCCCAATATGCATGATGAGAGTCTCATAGTTAAGCAGGACATTCTTGTAGGTGATATTATTAGTGTTATTATCCTGGTTGCTATTGTTACTAGGTCCAACATTTGTGTTGGATGTGCTAGGGCCTTGGTTATGCTTGGGGAAATCATTTTCATATATCTGTAACTAAGAATTGGATGATGAGGCCTGGTTGACATCCACATGGATATCTCCTCGATCTATAAGATCTTGGACATACATTTTTAGACCTTGACACTTGTTTGTGGAATGACCTTTGGTCTTGTGAAAGTCACAATACTCGTTTTCCTTGTACCAGGTGGGTTTAGGTTTAGACTCATCAAAAGGTTTAGTCACTAGATATGTGATGGGGTAATTGACCTACAACAACCTATTGAAGACAATGCTCAAGGGTTCTCCTAATTGAGTGTATTGATGTTTATCATTCCCTTGATTGTATTGATTGGATTGTTGAGGGGGTCAAGGTGCCCCCTGTGGAACAGATATGGCATTGGGCATGGATGGTTGTTTCCTTTGGGAGGTATTGGCCACCTAAACATGTTTAGTATCTACATTCTCTTTCTTATTCCAGTAATAGGATTTTTCACCAGATGACTTGTCCTTATCCAAGTTGTACAGTTTAATTTTCCCTTTAGTGACAAGTGCTCTCTCAATGATGGGGCCCTTTTTGATAACCTCTACAAAGGTAGTGACACAATGAAGATTAAGAGAATGTGCCATTTTGGGATGGGAATTAGCCACAAAAAGGGTGACCATTTCTTTCTCGCTGGGAGGGGATTTCATACGGCTAGCTACAACTCGCCACCTTTGTAGGTATTTAGAGAAAGTTTCTCCATCATGTTGCTTCTCCTTCAAGAGGTCTAGAGTGTCAATATCCTTCTCCAAATTAAAGGAGAAATCTCTAAAAAACTATTCAGAAAGATCAATGAAGGAAGAAACTGTCCCCTTCTTGAGACCCATGAACCAATCTAAGGCTGGCCCTCCTAAGCTTCTAGGGAACAGACACAGGAGATAATTGTCATTATGTTGAACATCTTGAAATTGTGCATAAAACTCTTATAGATGGGCCTTTGGATCTTCATTTCCTATATACTTGTCAAACTTGGGTATCTCAAAATTATTTGGAAAGAGAACAAGTGAAATCGAAGAATTAAAACGATATGGGAAAATCTCCTCAAACTTGAAGGATTTTTTGGACATACTCGCTTGTAGGTCTTTCAATGCAGCTTTGAGCTCCTCTAGCTCTTTATTGGTGGGTGGAGTTGGATTAGATGGATTAGGTGGAAATTGCTAATGTGATGAAGATGGGATGAAAGAATTGGGATCATATGAGGGTGTAGGTTGATACTAATTAGCATAAGTAGGTTGTATATTAACGTAAGGTAGATAGGATGATGAAGGATTTTTGTAATAAGAGGTAGAGGTTGAATGTTGTTGAGGTGGTTGTTGCTGATAATATGAAGTGGATGGGGCATTGTGTAGAGCTTGGTAGTACAAGGATGTGGAAGCTCCTTGTTGTTGTGATAATGGTTGTTGGTAGTAAGAGGTGGATGAAACACCATGTTGATAGGGTGGTTGCTACATAGTGTAATATGGATTTGATTGATAATTATAGGCAACATTTGGATGTTGTGTAGCATATGACAGTAGTTGCAAATTGATAGTTTGATGGTAGGGATTAGTGTGTGATTGTGGAGGATTAGTGTAAAGTGGTGGTTGAGTCCATGGTGGATTCTAAGAGGCCACATGGATATTCAGATTAGCATAAGCAGTGTAAGTGCTGGATGGATGGTAGAGATATTGCATGAGAGGATTACGTTGTGTTTGAGTGGGAATGTACATATGTTATTGTTGATAAGGAGGGTGAGCTTGAATGTGTTGTTGTTGTGGGATTGCTGCAAAGGAACCATGAGGTGGTTGTTGAGGGTGTGATGCAGTTTGTGTTTCCTGATGAGGAGGTTGTATATGAGCAATAATATGTTGTTGTGGATTCAGAACATTTTTCTATGACATGTTCTATTGCAGAAGTGAAACATTCTATTGTGGAAGTTGTTGATGATGTTATTGCATGGGGACAAAAAAAACAATGGTATGTTGTGGTGGTGCATGCGAGGGAATAGTTGCATGCTATGATGATTCCTGCAAAGCAATGGATTGATGAGGATTAATGAGAGGTTGTTGGAACGCTAAAGTATTGTGATGAGGGGTGGTAGGAGATTTCAAGTGGGTATAGGTCCTAGTGGTGGCATCAATGCGAGAAAGGGATTGCCCCCAGTGTTGATGGGTGGTTGACCAAGATACTAAGGTGGGAGTGGTGGAGTAGACGGGATGTTTTGTGGCATGCTATAGGCATAGGGGTCATAAGGATTAGATGGTGCCATTGAGCCTGTGGATGGAAGGGGAGGATAATTGGAAACTTGATGTATCACAACATTTCCAAACTCAGGATGATACTAGTTATCTATGGGTGTAACCTTGGGAACATAGGAATTTTTGGGAACATTTTTCCGGTCTTGTTGTATTGGAGGGGTCTGGGTGTTGGTGTATTGTGACATGTCAAAACCAGATGGTGTTTTTACTCCCTTCATGAGTAAAGTAGTGAGGATCTTATCCCCATGCTCATTGAGGAGGCAATCTATTATCTGAACATTAGCGGGATTGCTTAGGTGTTCATCAACGGTGACTTCAAGCTAACTGATCATGTTCTCGTCACTAGGTAGTGAAGTATTTTGATAGTCAATGTTAGATTGTGACCAAGCACCATTATGGGGATCTTGAGAGATGTTTACACTGTAGTTAGGATCTTGAGAGATTTTTTCTCCATTGTTAGGATCTTGAGAGATGTTTGCCTCATTGTTCAGATCTTGAGGGATGTTTGGATAGGAACCTTAACCTTGTTGTTGTGGCATTTGTTTCTTGGTTTGTGATCTAGTTTGAACAAGCATGATAATGCAAAACTACTCGATGGACTGAGATGAGACTAAACTCAATGTAAGGATGATCTAAATGATGGTTGGAAGCTTGATTGGATAAAGGATTTATTGATTGGATAACTAGATAAGGTTTGATTGGATGATTGGATAATTGGATAGGATTGAGATTGGGTGATTGGATAAGGATTTATTGGTAAAATGATTGAGAGGATTAGATGATGGATCAAGATCAGTTAGTGAAATGATTGACAATATTAGATGATGGATGATGTAAGGGATTCTAAACCCAATTCAGAAATCATCTTAGGTGACTTAAGGTGTTGGTTGATCAAATTGAAGGAAAGATAGATGGTTATGGCATTGAATCCACCTCAAGATGGAAATGGATTGATTGGGCCAAGGATGATGACTTACGATAATGAATCCACCTCGAGATGGAAGTGGATTGATTGGGCCAAAGATAATGATTGATGTGTAGGATAATGATCAGATTCAAATGCCTAGGTCAATTCAGATAATAACCTCTAAAACAAGGTTTAGGGGATTTGGATCAAGGGAACGATGATCAACGATGCAACCTAGAGATTCTCTAAGATTTCCTATATGATGCAGAAGGGGATGAAAGTGTTTAGATCACAACAAACGACAAGGTTTTAGGTCCCCAACTATTTGACTCTCTAGATTGGGTAGGGTTTCCTATTGAAGAGGTGATGTCACCTATCTAAGGGGAATGGTCACCTGTCTAAGGGGCATGGTTGTGTGTTCCCAAGGCCTAGTCACTTGACTAGTTTTTGGACTTGTTTAAATTAGAAATGAGGTCAAACAAGCTATCAGAACAAGCAAACAAGCCTGACAAGTAGTGAAACAGACTCACTAGATGATGGAACAAGTTCCTTGAATGATGAAACAAGATCCCTAAACAATGAAATGGATTCCTCAAACAAGAAAACGAGTTCCCCGGATGACAAAACAAACTCTCTAAATAGATGAATGGGCACACGGAATGAGAGAAAAAACTCTCAGAATGGGGAAATGGACTAACAGAATGATGGAACAGATGCTTAGAATGGGAAAACGGACTAACAAAATGATAAAATGACAGCTCAGAATGGGAGAATGGACTAATGAAATGATGAAATAGGAGATGGATTTGACTATTCAAAGTGCAAAATAGTTGTTTGGGTGGGGTCACCCCTATTTAAGGCGTGGTCACCCCTCTGCAGGGAATGGTTTCCCTTGGATAGGTCCTGGTCACCCATATTTAGGGCAGGGTTGCCTATCTAGTTGAAAAGTAAACAATTTTAACTCAAAAATGATTGAGACGGAGGGAAAAGTCACCCCTCTTGAGGTTAGGGTCACCTTTGGTCAGGGCGTAGTCACCTTTTTCAATAGACCTGAACTTGACTTAGGCAAAAAAAATATGGAAAAGGACAGAAAACACTTCAAACAACAAGCAAAAGGAAAGAATGACTTGACTAGTAAGATATGCACTAGAATTTCACAGAAAATATAGTTCAAACAACACAATCTTATGATTAGTATGAGGGGTATGGACATCATAGTCCTGTAACTAGGATAAATAATTTTATCTAGGGAGTCCTCGATATACGCTCGGTATGTGAGGCACAATTGTGAACACCAGCCCATCAAAAGCATGACTTGGGAACCCCAACAAGATACTGAAGGCTTAGACCAATTCTTCACATCTATTGAGGTATCACCCTAGCTTCAATGCTCTACCAGACACGACGTGACTGGATTGGGGTACAACTTTGTCCTACCCCCTTTATATATCTTGCTGGTACACGTGGTTGGAATCATCCCTTGGGGTGATGAAATCCCCAAGTAGGTCCCACTAAGAAGATAATGCTAACTATTTTTGGTTACTCCCTAGGCTCACACGAAGTGCAAGGGGAAAGCTTGAACAATGTAACACCCCCTTGGGTAACACAAAGGACTTAAGTAAGATATGATTTCTCTTCACCCAGGATTTCCAAATGGTGCAAGGGGATTGGATATGCCAATATCTTGCTTACAAACAAAGCACACAATGTATTGACTCCCCTACTTAGACTATGTGCCTAATTAGTGCGAAAATGAAAGCAAACAACTAACTAAATGCCTTGGTCCTTTCATCTTGCAACAAACATGTTAGTATTTTTAACCTCTATTCTTTATCAAGTGTAAAATACCTACACAGACGTTATTAAAAACCTTCACAATCACCAACAAGAAGAGTTAGGGGTTAATAATAATCAAAATAATAGAAAATGGTCTACAATAATGACTCAAAACACTATTTTTTACCTCGAAGAAGTTGTTGTCTAGGCAGGGTCACCCCTATTCTGGGCTTGGTTGCCCCTATTAGGGCATGGTCACCCCTCTGTAAGTCCTGGTCGTCCCTTTGCAGGTCTTGGTCACCTCATTTCTTGCAATCTTCTCCCTTAGAAAGTGATACCAAATTGAGATATACTTTGTTCTTGAATGCATCACTAGATTCTTTGATATATTGATAGCACTTGTATTATCACACAAGATAGAAATAGGTTCATTATATGATATTCTCTTATCCTTCAATTTTAGCTTCATCCTAGCAACTGTGTGCAACAAGATACTACTACAATATACACTACCTCTGTAGTAGATAATGAAATTGATACTTGCTTCTTACTCAACTATGAAACCAATATGCTTCCAAGAAAGAAAGCACCTCCATTTGTACTTCTTTTGTCATCCACACAACCTACCCAATCTACTTAAATATAGGCACTTAAAGATAAATTATTATCTTGTGGATACCAAACACCATACTCTAGAGTGCCCAACAAATATCTAAATATCCTCTTTACTGATACCACATGTGATTCTCTAGGATCTTGAAATATGGCCACAAGACAAATTGTATGCATGATATCTAGTCTTGTAGTAGTTAGATATAACAATCCACCACTCATTGATATGTACTTTCTCTAATCACTCTTAGGAGATTCATCATTCTTGCCCAACTTGCAACCAGAAACCATAGGAGTACATACTAGTTTAGAGCCTTCCATTCCAATCTTATTCAAAATTTCCTTGACATACTTTGATTGTGAAATGAATATTCATTTTTTCTATCTAATTGATTTGTAGCCTGAGGAAGATATTCATCTACCCAAACATTGAGATCTCAAATTCATTTTGTATCTCTTTTATAAACTACTTGCACATTCCATCATTTCCTTCAAAGATTACATCATCAATAGACACAACCACAATAAAATTTTGATCCTTCTCAACTTTAAAGTAAATATTGCTATCTATAGTACCTTTATTGAATCCCTACTCCAACGAGTACCTATCTAATATTACATATCAAGATTTTTGAGCTTGCTAGAGACCATATAATGCCTTCTTCAATCTGTAAATGAAATTAGGATCATCTACTCATTGAAATCCTTATGGTTGTTCAATGTATACCTCTTCTTCGAACTCATTGTTCAAGAATACAGGCTTTGAATCCATCTGATAAACCTTGAATATTATGTGCTACAAAGGGAAAAAAACATCCTAATGGCCTCCATTATTTCCACTGGATCAAATGTCTCATCAAAATCTATTCCTTCCACTTGTGAGTATCCCTTACACACAAGTCTAGCCTTATTTTTGACTTCTCCATTCTCATTCATCTTGTTCTAGAATACCCATTTAGTTCCTATTACATTCTTGTTTTCTAGTCTTGGGACTAATTCCCAAGAATGGTTCTTCTTAATTTGCATCAGTTCTTCTTCCATAGCTTTGGTCCAATTCTCATCATTACATGCCTCAATCAATGTCTTAGGTTCTACTTTGGAAAGTAGACACAAGTTTATCTATTCTTATGTCATATTATCTTTTCTTCTTGTCAACATGCCTCTGCTCTTATGACTAATGGTTTGATCTTTAGAATGATTCTTTTGCACATACTTTGGACTCTTAGAAATACTTTCCAGAGCTTCTTCCTCTTCTACTTGTATATCGTTTTATTTTCCTTCTTCTTTTCCTTCTTTTCTACAAGAAAACTTGTCAAATTCATATCCTTCTATCATTATTGATATTTTATGTGGTTCTTCATCTACTTTGACACTTGCACTTTCAACTATCTTCTTTAGAATCTTGTTGTAGAACTACTAAGCCTTTCTTATAGTAGAATATCCAAGGAAGATTCCTTCATTTGACATTCCATCAAACTTTCTCAAGTTTTATTCATCTCTTTTGATATAACATTTTCTTCCAAACACTAACAAATTTGATAGTTGTTGTTCTTCCATACCATAGTTCATAGGAAGTCTTTGAACTTTTTACTCTTTCTTGTACTCTGTTGATTATGTATATTGCAATGTGAATAGCTTCTCTCCAAAAGACTTATGGTAAATTTTCTTCCTTCATCATTGTACTTGTTGCTTCTTGAACTATCTTATTCTTTATTTCCACCAATCCATTCTGATGAGGATTCCTAAGAGCTGAAAAATGCCTCTTTATCCCATGATCTTCACAAAACATTTTAAACTCATTTGAGGTGAACTCCCCACCTATATTAGACCTTAAACACTTAATTTTCATATCCATTTCACTCTCAACCATAACTTTAAATGCCTTAAAATTGTATAGAGCTTTTGATTTTTCTTTGAGAAAAATTATCCAAGTCATTCTAGAGTAATCATCAATCAACAACATGAAATACCTATCACATTGAAAGTTTCATGTTCTTGTATGTCCACATAGGTCTATATGAACCAACTCCAAAATTCTTGTGGTAGAATATTCTTTGATATTGGGCCTTTTTCTTGTTTCCTTCCTAATTGGCATTTCTTACAAACTACATTGATATGCTTTATATTTCTTGGTATATCTCTCATAGCTTGAGTAGAGCTGATCCTCACTAGACTATCAAAATTGATGTGACACACTCTTCTATGATATAGACAAATTTCATTAATTTGAGTCATAAAGCACTTATCATTAGCTCCTTTGAGCTGATAAGCATTCCCATATTTCATTATTCCTACAACAACTAGAGTTCTAGAGCTTCCTTTACTAATTTCACAACCACTATCCTACAATACAAAGTTATATCCTTTTCTACACATCTTTCCTACACTCAGATGATTATTCCAGAGGTGCTTTACATAAAGAACATCATCTATTCTATTCTTTCCATAAAAAATAATTGAACCTTTTCCACATATCTTAGCAGATGTATCATCACCAAACTTAACAAGACCACCTTCCAACTCCTCAAGTTTAACAAACTTACTCTTATCACCTATCATATGATTTGAGCATCTGCTATCAATTATCCAGTGATTTTTCTCCTCTCTAGCATGAAAATCAATCACAATAGTTCCTTTGATGTTGTGACCTATTTCTTGAGAAATTTTCTTCACAAATCTTTCAAATTCAATAGAATTATTTCCAACTTTGTGCAAGTGTTTCTACTCCTAAATATGCAAAACAAAGTAAGAAATGCAAAGTAGAGAACACTAGAACACTTCAAGATTAGTCTAAGTTGAACACAAACAAAAGAAAGATAAAAAAAAAGTGATTATGCCTTTTATCTGTGTTGATCTCCTTGGTTGGTGCTTGATTAAATATTAAATGTGTGCTCCTTTGGTGGAAAGATGATCTAAAATTATATGCAAGTAGGTGAAGATGCAATGGAAGATGTGGGGTATTCTAAGAGATGAATGTGAATGAAGGGGATACAAACTTGGAAATGTGCAACAATGCAGGATATGAACTAGTGCTTGAATATAAAGATGAGTAGGTGCTTGATGAATTCTTGAATTCCTTGAGTGCTAAATGAGTGTGATAAAATTCATAAGGTAAATGAATAAATGAGAAGGGGGGCTATTTATATAAGACATTGAATTCTCTAGAGAATTCGATGGTCAGGATTGAGCCACCATGGCCAAGATGGAGGGCTATGGTGAGTTGAGGACTCACAAACCCTCACATCTTGCCATGTGAAGGATGAAGTTTCCAAAGGACATGGTGAGATGGAAAGGGTACAAATGATGTGGAAGGAGGACAAATGATGTGGAGAAAAGACAAGTACTTTGAAAGTTCCTTGGGAGGGGAGAAGATTTCCTCAAAAAGGAACTTCTTGCTCCCATATGAGAGGAAAGTGACATGAGGAATTTTAGTATTCCTCAAGAATCTCCATGGGGAAGAGAAAAGTGGTTGGGGAAATAAATGTGAATTTTAAATTCTCATGTTTGAAATGGATAAAGTGGTTGGGAGAATAAATATGAATTTTAAATTCATATGAGGAGCACCTTGTGGATAAGGCAAGGTTCTTATGAAGGAGGTTGAAAAGTACCTTATGGATAAGACAAGGTACTTATAATAGAAGTTTCTTGGCTTCATGTGACTGATGTGACCTTTCAATGATCACATGGGGAAGAGGAGAATTATTAGAGGAATAAAAAGTGAATTTTAAATTCACATGGGGAAGAGGGTCTAGGCCAAATGTGGCAAATGTGAAGGTTGACCAAAAAGGTATGCTAAATGTAGCAAGGGGGTTAGATTAAGGTTGTGAAAATAAGTTATTAAGAAACTTAATGAGGGATTAGAAGCAAGTGGAAGAATATGGAGGATGTGACAAGGAGAGAGAAAAAGAAGAATTTAAAATTTCTTTAAAAAAATTTCAAATGAGTAAATTAAATAAATTGATATGTTTATTTAATTTAGAGAGGAAGGGGATGAAAGGGTAAAGTATTAATTATTAAATTAATACTTTATGAAACTTTAGGCAAAGAGAGGAATATTAATTAAATCAATCAATTTAATTAATATTAATAGAGGATGCAAAATAGATGAATAAAGAGCTAAATTTGACCATGTGGGAGTGGTCAAATTTAGATGTCTACACCAACATTCACAACCATGAAAAAGAATTCATCATTTTAATCATATGGGTAGTCAGATTCATCATCAAATATGCTAGCATCTTCTTTAACATAATAACTTCTCTTGATAGATTTACTTTTATTATCCTTATATTTGTCATTTGAAACTTTGACTAGAAATATTGAAGTGTAATGACCTATTTTTCCAAAGTTTAAACATTTGAAAGGAAGCTTACCTCTATATTTTCTAATCCCCTTTTTTAATCTCCTAACCAAATTTTCTTCTATCTCTTCAGAATCATCCAAATATGATCCATGATCCTTCTCTATTTTGATAGCTTTAAAATAAGTCTCTTTTCTTGAATCATTTTGACCAAACTCTCTCAATTTAAAAGTAGTTAAAGCACCAAAAAATTGATCTTTAGAATAATGATCTAAATCCTAAACTTCCTCAAAAGAAAAAACTTTAGGACTATAAGATTTAGGAAGAGTTCTAATTACATTATTTACCACCTCATCTTCTTTCAATTTTCCACAAAGGCCATTGATGGAATTGACAACTTCATCCACTCTATGCATGTAGCCTGCAAGTCTTCATCCTCTGACATCCTTAGGGTTTCAAACTTAGTCTTCAAATTTTGCATCTTTTCTTGCTTGAACTTATCATATTCTTCATAGATACTTTTTAGCTTATTCCAGATTTCTTTAGTGGATTTATAGCTCATAACCTTCACAAGTTCTTAATAAACAAGACCACTCAAAAGAGATTTCATTTATTTTCCATTGTTCACATATTCCTTGATCTCATCATTACTTTTTAGACCATTAGTGGGTAGGGTATATCCATCTTCAATTGACTTCTAAACTCTAAACCCTAGGGAAATAAGGAAACCTTCCATCATGGTTTTATAGAATGCGTAATTCATCTCATTAAACAAGGGAGCCTCCTTCCTGTGTGTCATTTGGATCTACCTCAAGCAGTTAAACTTATTCCAAGGAATAGTGCTTTGATACCAATTTTTATATGTGTTAGAAACCAAGATCAGATTTGCATTAGAAACCAAGATCAGATTTTCAAACCAAAAAGACCTTCCATAGAAGAGAAAATTAGAAAAAGCAGAGGTTGCAAAAGATGTGCAAATTGATATATTTAAAGTACTCAATAATTACATGATAATGATTTGCTTTATAAAAGAAAAGATGCATAACCCTAATCTTATCTTGAGCAATAAGATAGCTTAACAAGATAAGGATGAGAATTAATTAACCTAGGAATTAAATAATTACCTAAGTAAACTTATGTAAAGTGTAATTAAATATTAATTACACCAACACCCCCCATAAGTACAACTTAGGGAGAAGCAGATTATTATGCAAAGATGAGTCCCAACAACAAGGCCTGATTAGGTACTCATTTACAAATGTAATAATGAGGTAGAGAAGGAAAACCCAGTGGGACAAAACCCACCTACAATGAGATGATTGCTGCAAGAAGCACTAGAAGAACACTGTGGAGTAACACTAGAACTGCAATCTGACAAGCAAGGAAGGATACTTCTATCTACAACTGAAACCAAAACTGGAATCATGATAATGTGATAGCAGACCCAATGCCAAGGAACACTGGAAACTCACGTACTGTATCAACCCTAGAATCTATAAGCAACAGTAGATGAAAGGATAAATGAAGTCCATAATGATGACAAGATCTAGAAGCTGTGTCCTTGAAGCCAATGCCAAACTGAAACTAAAACTGCCCATAGGACAAGTACCATCAAGATTTTGAAACATTAACCATAAAAACATGGCCCTCAAATGAGAAATATATGAACCAATGCGGATCAAGAACCATAAAATCCCAATGTGAAGTGTGAACCAAAGAAAACCAAAGATGTGTCCAGCTAAGCAAGAAAGAAGCTAAAAGGAGACAATAGGAAACCAAACAAACTCATGCAAGTTGTCACCAATACGAAAGAATGGATGCAAGAACCCCCCTTAATGGAACTTTATATCAGTTCATTTATTATAATAACCCAATGATTGTAAAAAGGAGATCATGATAAATATGCATAAAAAGAAAAAATAAATTGATGGTAGATCTGTGTAGAGGACAGAGTCAGCTTTCCGATGCTGTGAGAATGACGAAAAAAGGATCACCAAGTCAAAAAATATGCCCTCCAAAGTGAAATTTGAACATCTGAATTCAAATGGAAAGAACTCCCATCAAACAGAAAAAAATCTTAGAAAAAGCTAAACCATCAAAAAATTGGGCTCACCAACTTTTCGGTGATATCTCGTTTCAAAAAATTCACCTTCGGGATCAAAAGTTATGATGAAATGAAAAAAATAGTTGTATGGGGGAAAATGAGGGTTTTCAGAGACTAATAGGGCGCAAAAGTTAAGCACCTTTTGGCCTAGCTCTCAGTCTGCCATATGACCACAGGCGGGGCTGGTACAAAAAAGAAACCTGCCACCAGGTGGGTGGCGGGTGGGTGGGGCTGAGGTGGTGCCACTCCTCGTGCTGCCGATGGGAAAGCCCCCCGCAGGATAGCCTGCAGACGATAATGTGACCGAGGCTAAAGGCAGAAGGGGCGCGAGGGTTAGAAGCTAGCGGCTGATGCAGATGGAGATGGCACCGGAGAATGGAGCCGTCGAGAGAAGAAAAGTTGGCAGTGGTGGAAAAAAAACCAACAGAGAATGCAGAGGGAGTACGGGCCTACAGGGGTCTGCAAAAATGTAGAGTATGGTACGATGGTACCAAAAACAACACACCACAAAATATATTTAAAAAAAAAAGCAAACCCCAATAATATTTAATCCACCAAAAAATTTAATACACCCCACAAATTTTATAAAAAGTTGATGAAGTAAAAAAATTTGCAGATTTTTTTTTTTGAATGTTGCAAATCGTACCATGTACCTGGCGGGCTATACGGCCTACTGGGTAAATTTTTTTTGCCTCGCGAACAGCTGACACTGAAATAGGGCATGTTATATGTCATTTTTCATCTCTTAGATACTCTGGATTTGATGGCGAGGTTCGATCTACCTGAAAATGCACCAGAAGCTTCGCAACTCCCAGATTTGACAAATCTTCAAACCCTCAACTCTGGTATAAAATGTTGGATTCAGGCGAAACAAAAGTTGATCTTGACTTTTTCAACAACCCTGAACTCGAATATGAGCTCATATTTTCTCCAATGTGCTCTGAAAGTAACCATGCAAGAGCACCCAAATAGAGAGACAAACTCAAGGTATGAAACCCTCGAGGAATCCCGAATGACTCTGCAATGAATCTCTCAAAAAATCTGAGAAGGCGTTGCAAATCAAGGCTCTGATACCATGTTAGAAACCAAGATTAGATTTGCAAACCAGAATATCCTTCCATAGAAGAGAAAAAAATGCAAGAGAGGTTGCAAAAAGATGTGCAACATAATATTATTCAAGAATTCATTAATTACATGATAATGATTTGCTTTATAAAAGCAAAGATGCATAACCCTAATCTTATCTTGAGCAACAAGATAGCTCAACAAGATAAGGATGACAACTAATTAGCCTAGGAATTAAATAATTACCTAAGTGAACTTATGAAAAGTGTAATTAAATATTAATTACACCAACAATATGTACATGACAACTAAGAGGGGGATGAATCAATTGTAAATTAAAACATCAAAACCCTCATAACATTTAGATCTTTATTAGCCCTAAAAATCTTAATCAAATTTAGCATGAAAGTAAACAAGTGAAATAGAAAAACATCAAAACACTATACACAATGGAACACTAGATTTACATGAAAAACCCAAGAAGGGAAAAATCATAGTGAGAATTAGGTCACTATATAAATGAATTGCAAAATTGAATATAATATGCTCATTGTTGGAGGGCTCATTGTTAAAAATAAAGAAGGGGTCACTACAAAAGGACTCACTATCTAGAAGAAAGAAGATATAATAAGGGGTAGCTAACTACCAATTTAAACTACTAGCAATTCATCTCTCTTATATGCCAAAGGTATAGTTCCACGAAAGCACAAACAACTCATTCAATAGACTAAAATGTAGACACCTTCTATTCATTGCATATGGGAGTCATAGGCATTAAAGCTCACACTTAGACCACCACACTTGATCACTTTTGCATCTTTTTCATCACACACACACCTTTTATTTATACCATCCACAACCTAAAACAATCTCAATTAAGCCAGCCTTAAGGAAACGTATGCACCTCAATTGTGCAACATCAAATAGGTCGACACCAAACACTTCCATGGTGTAAAGAAATGAAGGAATACCACACCACCACTTAAGTGGGACCCAAATATAAACTAAAACACTTCTCAGCACTTCCACAAACAAAAATCATCCTCCAAAATTAGTGCTAACACACTATGTTGGCCAAACATATATTAATGCCCTTAACAATTAAGTTCATGCTTAGTCGAGTCTGAAGACAACTTCATGGACCACATAAAAAACACTCCAAAATTTCTATACATCTTAGAACATTCTAGCATCATCAAAATATTTTGCAACTCTACCACAACCAACTGAAACTGAGAACACCATCATTCTATGTAGCCAAACACACTGGTATTAACATCCAACTCACCAAACAACCTTGCGGAACACCACAACACTTGAAACTTCAAGGAAAGGTAGATATAGAAAGTATAGTAACATTCCCATATCCATAAGAAAATAACCTTCACTGTGGAGAAATGCGGAGCAATATCATTTCTCCTAGATAACTTATTTCAGCAGACAAACATACTGTTAATTAAAAATTTCACTGTAGAATGATCCCTAACCTAAAACTCTTGATATAGAACCTTTGAAAACCTCTAAGCATCATATCCAAAACACACAAGAATATCTTCAACTATGAAGAAATGTAGAGAAGAACACTAAACAACACTCTATCACACTTTAATCTCTTTTATTCAATTTTTTTCAAAAGCACATGGAAACCAAGTGAGCAAATTACATCAACCACACCACTAACATCTCTACAACACATCTAAAACATCTATTAAACCTTTCATCAACAATAGAACATCCAAATGTCTCTCCAAAACACAGCTTCTACAAATATAATAAAGTAAGACATCAATGACAACACCAACAACATTGCATTGACATCAATACCCACAACTCCAATGCTAGAGGTTGACATCATCAACATTAGCAGCATTCCTGTTAGTTTCCAAATCAACAAATGCAATGAGTCCTAAAGAGTATCCACTTTCTTATTCAGACTCAGATTTTATTTGGCCAACGAACAAGATTCAGTCAGAGACTAAAATCTCCTACACTTTTGGCTTTGTTAAACTAGGGAGGGTAATTCTAATCAGTATATTTATAGATACTTGTCTGCTAAAGTACCAAATACACTATAAATAGATGTTTCTCCTTTGATTGTTTGAAATACATAGTACTCTAAATGCTTGGATGACCTCTATAGTAATGCCTCATTTAAACATGAGAGATGTGATTCATTAAAATGAGCTTAACATACAAAAAAATTGGGACTGATAGGTAATATGATTTAAATTTATAATGAGTTGTTGAATTAACCAACAAAATGTAACATGAATAACCTGCTTAGATCAATGCTTCATTCATTAGAGTGGAGTCAACCTAAAAACCCACATAATTTGATAACAATCTTCAATCTAACATTATATGAAGCTCTGAAATGTCTTACAATATTTCAACATAATATCATGACCACTACTTCTTATTAGAATCCTAGCACTCAATTTAATACAAATTTACAACCATATATTCAAGTACCTACATTAATTATTTTAATTAATAGAAAAGAATAGAGCCACACATCTATTTGAAACTGATGGAAACAAATAAGATAACCTTAATTATATTATTCATAACTTGCAAAACCAGTACATAGGAGAGTAAAATGGCCTTGAAATTGCATTATTCACTATTATCTTGCCAGTATTGCAATCAAAATTACATAGATATCAACAGACTCCATCCTAAAACAAAACCCCTAAAATGTTCTATTCATATTACATTATACTCTTTGACTAATCACAGAACAACCTCTCTAAAAATGAGGCAAAAAAATAGCAGTTAAGGAAAAATAGAAAACCCTAAATGCTCATTTGAAGAAGACACTTGGCACATTTAGTTTCGTCGATCTGCAACTATCTTTTCCTACTGAAGACTCTTCATCCTTTACCATGTATTCCTGCTTCATCATTCACTTGTAACAAAAAAATATTCTCCCTTGGAAGACACATCATTCCACCTTTATTTGATGTAGAAAATATTTGAATATGAAAGAATAAAAATTATTTTGTGAAATATTTTCACTGTCCACTTCACTGGACAACAAATATTCTTCTTCCCTATAGAAAACTCTTACCCTGCATATTCATTATTTACTCCATATGCAGTCTTCATAAAATACACATATTCATTACCCAACAAATAGAGTTCTTTTAGCTTTATTAGGAAGGCTTTGAAAAATTAAAAATTGGGCAATAAAATAATTACACGTTTCCTCTTCTTTTCACTTCTTAGCAAAAGAAATTTTTATTTTAATCCACCAAAAAAGGAAGTTTTTGATTTTTAACTGTGATAGCCTTTAATTCTTTTCAATCAGGTATTTTACCCCCACACTTTACCTGTGCATTGCATTTTAATTTTTACTCATCATGAAATACTTTATCAAATAATAATATTTGATATCAATTGTGGGCCTACCAAACTTTATTCCTCACAATTACTATGGCACATCTATGATGCATTCGAGAAAGATGAAAATTATTAGCAATAGAAACAAAGCCTTTACAATCACATTAAGTGCTTCTTTAAATTTATGTTCCCAGCCACTAAAATCTTCATTGAGCAAAATCATTTACCTGTGCCTCCACTTTGCATGCACCTCAACATTCCCCCACACCATCGTACATCTCTCATTTATTTAGAACAACTAAAATTAATTAGTGATGCCTCAGATGAGTAGAACAACCATCGCACATCTCCAATCCATTTGTGAAAGAAAATATTAAAATAGCGATGCCCAATATCATGTTCTCTAGCCAAAAAAGTTTTAACTCCCCTTTTCATCGGCTCTAGAAGACTTTACCTATGAGTTCACCATTTATTTACTTCACCATTAAAAAAAACTCATGAAATAATGCCCAGATTGATCCTCCATACAAAAACTTTACTCAACAACCATCACGCAAATCTCTGATGGAGGACAAAAGACAATATAAAATCAGTGACGAGCGATGAAACCTTTCTCAATCGCTGATTGAAATTGGAAACGGTGGCATGTATTAGCAATGGGAGATGGACACGGTAGTCATCACTCATGGCTAATTTATTTTTGCATTCCTGACTCAAAACTGTGATACGCTATGCCTGTTTTCAAGAACTTTGAAAAATTATTAAAAACTTATCCTCTGCCTCAAAGCTTTAATTTAATCCACCCAAATGAAGATTCATCATTGGAAAACATTGCATCTCTGATTTGTTTCTTCATTTGCACTTCAAACTGGCGATTGGTGATGAGTTTTGTCTGTGAAAGTTGTGAAAGCTGCCTCTAGACCAATAGAAACAAGAATTATACTTGCTTGTCCTCCAAAATATTTGAAATTTATTTTATGTTTTCCCTAAATCCCCTTTTTCATTTGCACAATATTTAAAATATTCAAAATATTTTAAATATGAACATTTGAAACATTATAAAAATTTGTGACTTTTAATTATGCTTGTGGCCCAAATGGAGAAATTTCACTACACACAAATGGTGACCCTTGGAGCCAAGATTTTTTGTGTAAAACCATAATCAATTATTTAGAGAAAACTCATTTCCTCAAACTTTTCCCAGCCATCAAAAATCAGGTACCTCCTTTGTAAACTGGTCCTCGGGACGTGTTCGCCACACCAGAAATGCATTAAAATAATGCATCATATGACCTCCATTTTTGATGAAAATGAAGCTGTAGAGGATTTATACTAAAAAAATAAATGGGTTGTCCTTAGATTTTCAAAATTTGAAACTTTTCGGAACACCCATTTTGACCATGTCGTGTTCAGAAAATGATTAAATAACCCATCATAACTTATCTTGGGAGCCTAAAACTGAGTAGGAAAGTAGAATCTTGACCCAAGAATGTAGTACAACAAATGGATCGACAAAAGGGATCCTGAAGTGAAAGATATTAATCGACAAAATAGCTTACTAAGGCATTTCTGCAACTGCACATGTTTAACACCAATCAAGGCTCTCAAAGTCACCACTTTGAAAAAATATCAAAACAAATTTTGGGGGGCTAGCACTAGAAACATAAGCTCATCTAGGCACACTAAGTATGTGTGCAAGAGGGATGTGTGCTTCAGTCATTATTCTTCACAAGATATTAGGGACCAAAGTTGACCACCTTGAAACACTATCATAAATGTAGATGTAAAATTGAACAAACTGCATCTTCTTTTGATCTCAAAAAAATAGAAAATATGATCTTGAGACTCTGAAATCAGGCAATATAGTACATGAATATAAGGAGAATAGAAAGCAACAATCCATTTGGCATGAAAATCAACTAGCTTTAAATTGTGACCCTCTAAAATAGGTCACTTGGGCAGATTTTGTAGGTGCACTTTTGAGTGTGCAAAGGTAATTTTTTCAATATGGGCACTTCAAATTTGAAAAAATTGAAGATGCCATCAGTTGCTCTTTCTGCATATGTCTATTCCTCAGTGAACAAAGTGATAATTCAGAATCCTCTGGGAGAGTAGACTAAGTGCCAAAATCATTGGGCAAAGGAGTCTTTATTTTTTCAACTTTTTAACCTCATTTGGCAACCCCAGGCCACCAAATGGAAAAGGGAAGCTAGTTCTTACCCATGCCAAATACCAATCTATTAAAAAGGTTGATCCCCCTGTAATCCATATTTGCCTCTGTCATACCACATCAATATGAGTGATTTCATTTTTGCAAACACAAGTGTCAGGTTGCCTTTGAACAAGAACTTGCTCCTTGTTTAGCTCTACAATCACATGACAACCAAATGACATAGACCATATCACTTCCATTCATTTTATTTTCATATCTTGTGGAAAATGGGTATGTGTAGGATCATCATGGAAAAAACAGGCCCTTAAGTGGCAAAAAATTCAAAAAAATCAGAGTTAGGAAACTTGACGTAAAAATTTGAATAAGTTATCTATATTATTTCAAAAATATGTAAGAATAAAATTTGTAGAAAATTGAATGTAGTTTCTAGACTACTAGATTTTTTTTAAAAAAAATCTATTTGGTGAAAATTTAAAAATTCAATGAGTACTTAAATTTCAAGGAAAAATAAGAAGTAGGTGTTTTCCGACCACCCTAACCACAATAAAATTATAATATTTTTTATAAGATTTTAGATATAAGTAGAGGATTCATGTCTCGATGTGATTCATATTTTTTATAATTTTTTCTAAGTAAATAATTAATTATGATTTTTTATTACAACTTTAAAATATATAAAAATTGCATGTCCACCACCTTAACTTGGTCAAAATTCAATTTTTATTTATTTTAATCCTATAGTATGCAAAGCATAGAATGTGACATGTTTCAGATTCAAAAATGTGATCTTTGAAAGCTATAGATGTTTTTAATCACCTATCAATCAAGACTTTAGTCAATTCAAATAGAAAATGAATAATAATTATTTATTAAATTCAAAGTAAAACATAATTTATATTGGTGGAAATATGAAAATCTCCTTTAAAAACCCTTTTCGTTTCATCAATTTTGGGTAAAAAAAAGTCATCGGCCACATGGGCCATCATATCACTTACATATTGCCACTTTTTGGCCTATCATGATCCTGCACATACCCAAATGACATAACATGAGGATGATGATCAAGACTATGAAGACAGTCTCATCACATTCACTAATTCCCTCACAATGATCAGGCTCAGAGAAGACATCATCCTTAAGAAATAGTGTGCAATCCTTCTGTGTGTCAAGCAAAAAGTTCTCACACATTTAAAATTCTTTTAACTGATTTGCATCATGGTCAAGTGTATCATCATCCCAAAAACAAAACTTAGTAAGATTATTGCATGCCTCAATGTTCTGAAAACAAGATTCACCAAAACTCATAATAACTACATCCACATTCAAATCATAGCATTCAAACAATGCATCAACATCCCAAACTATATTTCCCACTTCAAGCTCATAAACAAGACTATCAGCATTAGTAATGTTATCACACATGAAAGTTTCAAGAGTAGGCTCAGATAACTCAGAATCTTTGTTTGTAACAAATTCATTATAATAAGTGTTCAAAACAAATTCATCAATGCAAGAAGTATCAACATCACCTCCAGCTGCCTCAACATGACAATCTGAAGCATAATGCTCATGAGGAAAACTATGGCTTGTTGATCCATAAAAGAGATCTGCATATGCATCCATGTGATTGACACAATAACATTCTTCAAATGAAAACTCATCATAGAAAATTTCATTAACTGTACTAACATTTGTCTCTACATTTTCACTTTCATGTACAACTATATCAATGCTATCCTCATGCAAACATTTAGGGATAACTTCAAAGGTAGCAATATGAATAGAAGAAGGTAAAGCATCAAACAAAAGAGAAGTTTCTTGTTCATTATGACCAACATATGAATGCCTTTCATAATCAACTACTTTAGGTGATTCATTCAATGAACCTCTTGTATACATATCTCCTTCTATGTTTACATTGCTACCACAATTAGTAGAGCTACCTTCTTCACTGTCAAACTGTAAATCATTATTTGCTTCTTCACTGAAAATTCTCACACATGATTTCTCTGACTGAAAATCATTGCATATTCTATCACTTTCATCTGATATGTTGAAATTCTCAAAATTACTCTACAAATCAACAAGCTCCTTTGTCTCATCATCTTGAAAGCTTTCATCAATGCTACACTCACCTATAAAATTGGCATGACCAATTGTACCATTGCATTTTTTATCACACATGTCTTCTTCAAACAAGATATTCAATTCATATCCATCATCTTGTTCTTGTGAGCCTTCAAAAGTATTGTCCTCATTTTCCTTGTTGGAACACTTTCCATTTGAAGAGATTAATTCAACCTTTTCCTCATGAGAGGAATCACAGTCACTAAGGTTGCAAATAGAATTGAAATCATTGTGATCACCCATACAAGAATTATTTTTAACTGGTTGTAAACTTTTATTTACAACACCATTGTTCTCATCATGAAGACATGAAACTTCAGAATCAACATAATCTTCATCTGTATATTCAAAGTCCATAGATGAGAAAATACTTTCATTATCATCTACATCATTGCAACCCTCTTTTGATACAGAAAATTGGCTCTCTATTTCTGCATTTTTAGAGAAAATAGAAGAAACTTCAGATGTTTCATCTATCTCTTCATGACCATTATGTTTGCAATCTTCATCTGAGTTTATTTCTTTTGTAGGTTGTTCAAAAACAACTTCCTCATCACCAAACACTGCATCATTCTTGTCTTATACTATACCATCTACATCATTTGGACTGAGTCTTGTAAAAGTACCATCACATAATTGAGTTAGGAGATTACTTCCATATTTATCCATCATTTCCTCAATTACTGAAATCCATTGATATAAACATTTAAGATTAGGGGACTTCAAATGAGTTGGCATAGTACTCAGACCTGGCTCACAATTCTCATAGAAAAAATCAATGCAAAATAACTCACCAGGTCTCTCTGATTCTGGTATAGCAAGCATAAATTTCATGAATCTATTATGAAAATCATAGATGGATTCATCCTCAAACCTTTCTATATCACACAATGCATCAATATATGGCATAGGTTCAACCTTATTTTAAGATTTCTCTTCAAATACTTCTTGGGTATGCAGATTTCTTTCTTTAGTTAAGCATTCATTGTCTATTGAATCTTCAAAATAATGAATGAAATCCATTATGAGCTCATGCCATGAATCTATGGAATGTATTGGTAAACTAGAAAACTAGTATTCAACAATATCTTCTAAAGTTCTTACAGAAAACTTCATGATAACATCTTCCTCTACTATTTGATAGTCTTCCATTACATCAAGAAAAACTTGTACATTTTATGATGTTGATTCTTCAAAACCTCCTCTAAACTTAGGCAAACATTCATTAATTCTTCTTGGGACATAATTTGGGTAACCTTGGATTTGATTGAAATCCAAAGGGTCATATCTTTCACTAGTGAACCCCTTGCTTTGAGGACATGGATGTGTTCTAGGCATGATATTACAACTTGTAGAGGGATAACTAGGACAACAATACATATTTGCAAATAAATTTATTCCTTCTACAACTAATTTCTTCTCAATATCCTTTTCAAAATATCCTATTTTCTCATTTCCCTTTTCTACTAGTATCTTGAAATACTGAATAAGGGACAATATTAACTAGAACAATGTGTTGAAAACCTTCATACATGAATTTTATAATAGAAAAATACTTGGGAACTATTGCAACCAACTCTTCTGATGATGTATAAATTTATGCAGAGTCGCCACCTCTTTGAAAGAGGAAAATATCTTCAAGCAGCAAACAACTTCTTCTAATATCTAATTATTTTTCAGTTCTCTCCACCAGCAGAGCACCAGACTTCAAGAATACATCAGAAACATTGCAGCAATCTCCTTCAAGTATGTAGGTTCTTGGATCATTCAGACCCAAAACTATAGATCAACAAACTAATTAACTCTTTAAGGAAGGATGATATTCTATCATAATCTTCTCAAGTTCTCCCCAGTAGAGTTGTCAATCTGTTGGTTCCCAAATCAACAGATGCAATGACTCCTAAAGAGTAGCCACTCTCTCATAATCAGACTCAAAGATTTGATTTGGGCAATGAACAAGATTCAGTCAGAGACTGAAATATCCTACACTTCTGGCTCTATTAAACCAAGGAGGGTAATCCCAATCAGTATATTTATAGATACTTGTGTGCTAAAATACCAAATACACTATAAACAGATGTTTCTCCTTTGATTGTTTGAAAGACACAATACTTTAAAGGCTTAGCTGACCTCTATAGTAATGCCACATTTAAACATGAGAGATGTGATTCATTAAAATGAGCTCAACACACAAACAAAATGGGACTAATAGGTAATATGATTTAAACTTATAATAACCTATTGAATTAACCAACATAATGTAACATGAATAACCCACTTAGATCAGTGTTTCATTCATTGGAACAAAGTCAACCTAAACACCCACATAATTTGATAACAATCTTCAATCTGACATTATATGAAGCTTTTAAATGCTACCTTACAATATTTTAGCATAATATCACAACCACTACTTCTTATCAGAATCCTAGCACTCAGTTTAATACAAATTTACAATAATATTCAAGTACCTTCATTAATTCTTTGAATTAATAGACAAGAACATAGCCACACATCTATCTAAAACTGATGGAGACAAATAAGATAACCTTGATTATATTATCATAACTTGCAAAACCAATACATAGGAGAGTAAAATAGCCTTGAAATTGCACTATTTAGTATTATCTTGCCAATATTGCAATCAAAATTACATAGATATCAATAGACAAAACCTAAAACAAAACCTTTGAAATGTTCTATTCATATTACAATATACTTTGTGACTAATCATAGAACAACCTATTTGGAAATGAGGTAGAAAAACAACACTTAAGAAAAAATAAAAAACCCTAAATGCTCATCTGAAGAAGACACTTGGCACATTTAGGTTTGTTGATTTGCAACTACCTTTTCTTGTTGAAGACTCTTCATCCTTGCCCCTAAATTCCTACTTCATCATTCACCTATAACAGAAAAATATTCTCCCTTGGAAGACACATCATTCCACCTTTATTTGTTGTAGAAAATATTTGTATATGAAAGAATAAAAATTCTTCTGTGAAATATTTACACTCTTCACTTCACTGGGCATCAAATATTCTTCTCACCTATAGAAAAATATTACCCTGCATATTCATTATTTACTCCATTTGTAGTCTCCGTGAAATACATATATTCATTACCTAGCAAAGAAAGTTGGTTTAGCTTTATTGGGTAGGCTTTGAAAAATTAAAAATTGGGCAATAAAATAATTACCTGTTTCCTCTTCTTTTCACTTCTCAACAAAAAATATTTTTATTTTAATCCACCAACAAAGGAAGTTTTTTATTTTTCATAGTGATGGGCTTTAATTCTTTTCAATTGGGTATTTTACCCCCACACTTACCTGTGCATTGCATTTTGATTTTTACTCATCATGAAATACTTTATCAAATAATAATATTTTATATCAATTATGGGCCTACCAAACTTTATTACTCACAATTACTATTGCACATCTATGATGCATTCGAAAAAGATGAAAATTATTAGCCATAGAAACAAAGCCTTTAAAATCACATTAACTACTTTAAATTTATGTTCCTAGCCACTAAAATCTTCATCAGACAAAATCATTTACCTGTGCCTCCACTTTTCATTCACCTCAACATTCCCCAGCACCATCGCACATCTCTCATTTATTTAGAACAACTAAAATTAAGTAGTGATGCCCAAGATGAGTAGAACAACCATCACACATCTCTAATCCATTTGGGAAAGCAAATATTAAAATAGCAATGCCCAATATCATGTTCTCCAGCCAATTTTTTTTTAACTCCCCTTTTCATCGGCTGCAGAAGACTTTAGCTATGAGTTCACCATTTATTTACTTCACTGTTAAAAAGAACTCATGAAATAATGCCCAAATTTATTTGTAGACACATAAAATTGACCTACTCCTGCAGACTCTATTTTTGCACTATTTCTTCCTAGCATAATTAAGACATTTTAATTATGTCCTTGATCCACTTCTATATATTAATTAAATTATTCATAATTATTTAATAATTCATGCCCTTATTCCTCTTGATTATTAAATAGATAAATTTTATTTATTTATTTAATACGCCACTAATTGTCTAAAGTCTTCTCACAGTTAAATAAATTTTATTTATTTATTTAATATGTCACTAATTTTTAAAGTATTCTCATAATTAAATAGACTTATTTAATTATTGGTCACCTTCTCTAATTAAATAATTATTTTAATTATTTAATTGTCTCATTTGACATTTTCCTCTTTTAGTAAATAATTTGAATTAATCATTTACTGTCATGTGGTCCCCACCTTTTGAATTAAATTTATTTTTAATTCAAAATAGTCCTTTTCCTCAAAAATCAAATAATTTCCATTTATTAGTTGATTTTCTAGCCACCTCTTTTTCTGTGCCAGTCCTATCTCTTGTCACATGCATTGACCACCCTTGATTTGATTTTACAAAAATCAATCTTGGCCACTCATTTTGAATTTTCCCTAATGTTGCCCTAACCCTAATTGTGGGTTGTCAAATTGAATCTTGTCCATTGATTCTAGGGAATTTTCCAGTCTTCAATCTTGGCCATTCGTCCAAAATTGCATTTTCTATAAAATGGCAATTTTGGTCTCACTTTGTCATCTCATGTCATCTTGCAATTTCATGCTAGTATAATCTCATGCAATCTTGTTCTAGGAAATATTAGGCTATCTTGCACTCTTGTCATACTTTTGCAATATTATCATAGTCATATTAGCATCTATTTTAACATGATTTAGACATAGTTTCATGCTCACTAGTTGCCTATTAGCATAGTATTTGCATGTTGTTATCTCAAATCCTTCAACATTTTCTTAGGTCTTGTCATTTTCATTAGTTTGCTCATCACAAATTTGAGGGCAACATCACATTTGCAGCAAATTGAGAAGGTGTAATGGAGGTCAGCCATGAAGATTGAAGACATTTGGTAAGATCTTTCATTGTGTTTTCATGTTTTCCTTTGCACTTCATTACTACTTTGAGTTTTTATGTTTATGCATTTGATTTACTAACCCTAGGATGATTTCCCTTAGTTGCATTGGTGAACCCGACACCAAATCGCACATATTTTGTTTTTTTTGTTTTTGCAGCTATAGGTATTGTCGTGACACATTTGATTTGGATAACAACACATTCGACTTGTCACGACACATTCACTGCCTAGAACACCACATTCGCTCTGTCGTGATGCATACACTTTGCAGAGTGTCACATTTTCTAGGTCGCGACACATTCGTCTTGCAGGTTGCTGCATTCATTCATCAAATTCCATAATCTAGAACCGCGATGCATCTATCACTGAGAATGACGCAACTGCTCTACTGTGACGCATTTTCCTGGTGAAAATTTGCTCTCTGATTTTTCCAGATTTCACTTCCTTTATGTTTGGCATTTTGTTTCTTCTTTTACAATTTGTAGTCTAAGATATTTCTGGTTACTAATGATTTTCTTTAGCATGTGGCTTTGACTCTTTCGGGGGTCCAAGACATATTCTTTTGTAAACTACTAACTTGTGGTTTTGTAGGTTCGATTGTCCAAGACTTTTATCTTGAAACATTATGCTTGTTGGTTTCTAGATTAGATAACACTTCAATTGGTGCACTAAAAAGAACATTTCTTTTCCTTTGCTTGATTGTGTTTGGGTTTGTAGGTGATTATGCTCTCACCTTGTGCAAAATAGGCAATTAGAAAACTAGACCCATCCATTTTTTGTTTACCTTGATTTAATAATCAAAGTATCCTCTCCCCTTGCACACTTGTACAATCCTGGGTGTAAGAGAAATAGTTATTGACTCTAAAGTTTGGGCCTTCCTTGGTGGGAAAAACTACTCACCCCAAGGTGACTCAAATTGGCAATGGAGCTAAAGCCAAGCTACCCCCAACGGGTATATAAATGTGAATCCTAAGGGAAAACCTAGGATTATGAGTGCGGATGTGCCATACGGACCAAGTAGTACTCCCCAAAACCCTGTTGAGTGTAACCTCTTTAGGTTGGAGTGCCTCCTAAATGAAGATTAATCTTGTTCCCCATGTATGGCCACTCAAACGAGGGTCCCAAACTAAACACCTTTGTGTAGTAGCCAAAATCCCTCTATTTGCTACCATAGCACTAGTCGGTGTGAAGGCATCCACATCTTCATAGTTCTTAGTAGAGGTGATCAACCTACCATGGGAGTTTTATGGGGGTTGGAAGCTTGGTTGGCCTGAGAAGTAGTGTACTGTAAGGGAGAGCCTGTGCAACCAAGCTTCTGGATTCACATGCTAAGAATATGCACAATTTCATGGAATCTAGCGAATATTGTCCTGGCCTAACCTAGGATTGTGATTTTCTTTATTGTGCTTGATTCAAAAGACAAAATATTTTCTTTCCAAGTGTTTTTAGACATTCAAATAGCAACAAAACATCTCTTTTAGATCTACAAAAAAAATCAACATCAAACACTTCAGATTTTGGACCAAATTAGCAAACAAATTAGACCTTTTTACTTTCTACACTGCATTTTCTATGACACATTTTATCTGTTACATCACATTTTCTTTCCAGAACACCGCATATTCTCTATTGTACCACATTCGCTTTGTAGAACACCGTATTTTCCACTTTCAAGCTGCATTTTCTTTCCAAAAATATGCATTTGCATATTTAAGTTGCATTTGCTTTCTGTAGAACCACATTTTCTAAATCTGAGCCACAACCACCATCCTGAGATGCATTCATGACCTGAAATGACGCATTTTCCTGACAAAAACAAAAACCTATCTTAGACCAAAACCAAGTTCCAATCTGTCCAAATTTCCATCAAACATCTTCTTCCAAAAAAATTATGTCAAAACCAAATTAGGAATTGCTCAAAATTATTCATCATTTTCATTTTAGGTTGCACTATTACCCATAGGTTCTCTTGGAAAAAATATAGTGTCATCCTTAGGACATCATTACCTTCATTTTCAGTCCTTGCATCTTCAATCCATTTTCAGATTTTGGATTAGGAAACCTTTCCTCACTTTACAAAATCTTGACTTTCAAAAGTAGGTTATGATTGGACTTAGTCATTATTATCTTATTTAGTCATTTTCCTTTTGTGAGACATTCCCAACTCATAAGTCTAGTTAGGAAATCTCACTTGCCATTTTGTCCTTGCCATTTAGTCCTTCAAACAAGTCCTTTTATTTTTCCAAAATTGAAACATAGACCAAGCATAGGGTGGTTTGGCGACCTTCTTCTAATCATTTTTACCCCTAGATCATCTTAGTCATCATCTTGCATATTTTGTCTTTAAAAAATCCCAAAAATTTGTCATCATAGTCCTCATTTGGAATCTTGACTTGGCATTGGTCACTTCCTTAGGCAACATTATCATCCTAGTTTTCATTATCTTTTAGCATTGGTCATCTCCATTAGACAACATAGTCTTTCATTGTCATTCCTTTTATCAAAAATCCAAAAAATACATAATTTTGCATTATCATCCCTTATTATCCAAAAATATCCAAAAACATAGTTTAACATCATCCTTGCATATTAGTGGTCATTCTCATCATCTTAATTTGAGCAAGTCCTTTTTATGGTTGAAACTAGACTCCAAAGAAGGAGAAGACAAATGGAAAACTTTGGACAAGATTACAATCCCAACATCAATAGCAACACTTATGACCCAAATTGGACTTTTAACGACCCGTTTAACAACACAAACACCCAAACCCTCATGAACATGCCATCCTCATCAAACAATCCCTTCAAAACATTCATATGTAGGGATGAATATGGACAAATACTAGAGGAACACCTAGAGGTAGTAGCACAAGATCCAGAAGCAACCTCCTTTGTAGAACAAATGGTCTTATATGATAGAGATATATATTTGGCCATACTTTTAAGTCAAGGAGCTAAATTTCCATGTGGGTTCGACATTAACACTTTGAGACCACCATCACCCTACCCCAATGTCAATAACATGTCCAACTCAAGTAAACCTCAAAACACTACGAACAATGGTTCTATCAATGCCACCTCATAGACTGTCACAAATACCATCAATACCACCACCATTGACACAACCAATCAAAATAATCCCAACTCAATCAATGCTACATCCATTTGGGGAATACCAAACATCTCACAATCCATGTCACAATCAATGTCAACCATGACACAATCAATGCCAACCATGTCCATGATATTGTAACAATCGATTGGAGCCACTTTCGTGTCCTCATCATTGGGGGCAAGCTCCTCAAATCCCTTATTTGGAGCTTCATCTAGTGCCATGAGTGCATCCTCATCAAGACCTTTCATTGGAATATCATTTAATCTCACTGGAGGAATAAAACCATGTGTCTTTATCCAAGGACCACAACCAAACATTAACACATCATCACAACTCAACACCAACACCTCCCAAGGGCATAACACAAACATTCCTCATAGGCAATTCCAACAATTTGGATCAGGAAATCCGAATACTCAACACATGAAATCATTTGGACATTAAAACATTCATGGTCAACATATTCCCCAGGTCTCAACTCAAATGGTTGGAGGACATATTCTGACATACTCATCTCATATTCACACTCATCAGCAAGGTCCAAATCCAAACTTTCAACATAAACAACATGCGAACCGAAACACATCATACATGTCACAACATCATAACCCACAACAAAACACCAATTTCTCTTCACAAAAAATGGGGACTCATGGCATAAATATCACTCCCTTTTGTGATTCCACAAACAACTTCATAATCGACGCCATGCAAGCCCAAATGATGGATATGTATAAGGAAATACAAGAATTATGAGCATCGAATAGGAGGTCACACATGTCATATGACCTAAATTTATATACTTTTGACAAAAAATTGAACATGCCACCATTCCCTCCTGGCTGTGTGGCACCTAACTTCACCAAATACAAAGGTAAAACAAGTCCTATTGAGAATATTCGAGAATTCACAACCAATTGCATGGACATTGCCTATGAAGAGACTTAATGAGACTTTTCTCTAAAAGCCTTACAGGGCCGACACTTGAATGGTTTGCCATTTTGAAAAGGATAAGAACATGGGATTTACTTAAAGATAGATTCATAAAGAATTATCCATATAACATTGACATTGAAACCTCAATCACCACTTTATGCACTCTCACACAAGAAGATACCAGTGAAAATTTTACCCCATTCTTCCAAAAGTGGAGAAGCCTTGCAAGTCGATGTCACATTGATATAACTGAAAGAGAAAAAGTTGACATGTTCATCCAAACACTCGTAGGCCCACTGAAGTATGGATTGCAAGCTCATTGTTGTAAAACATTTGTAGACCTAGTTGAAAGGAGAGTCCAAGTTGAGAAAGCCCTCATTGCCAAAGGGGAATTAAAATATGGTCCTAAAAACACAAATGCAAATCCGCCCACTGAAAAAAATAAATATTGGGTAAAAAATAAACATGTCACCAATGATGGTGTTGTTGATACCAAGGCTGTCAACATGATACAACCAATACTTGCTCTTAAGGGAACTCAATTGCAAAACAAACCAACAACAATAATGACACCTCCAGTCACCAACCAAAGTGGTGAGAATAGTCAAAATCAAGAGCAACCCTGCCAGATAAGATAATTCCCAAAAAGATGAACATACACTACTTTGGGAGAGTCAGTTAAGGAGGTCCTTAAAAAGATTCTTCAGAATGGTCTCATCACACTTAAGGATCCTAAACCATATGACCTAAGTATTTTAAACCATCATGGGGCACGATAATGCCTTTTGTGATTACCATCAGGCTAAGGGACATAAAATGCCATCTTGTTGGCATCTAAGGAACATTATGCAAGACCTTATTGAAAATTGCGTAATTGAAGTGGGTGGGCCACAATTTACATCCAATTTAGACCATACCATTCATAAAAACCCACTGCAAGATCATGGTTCTAATAAAGCTTCCACATCAAGTCCTAAGACTAATAACAATCAATCCAATTATACCCGCACCGCATATGATTATTTCAGTGGACCTATTGTTAGTAATGTCCAAACTGATGATGATTATGTCAATACCACAACTATTAAAAGAGAACCTGAATGCAATTCTACTACCCAAAGTGGAAAAGACACTATAGCTGGCCCTCCTCCATGACAACCAAAAATTACAATAGCTGGTTCATCTGCAAAGTAATCGCAAACTGGTCCATCTGAAAAGTAGTCTCAACCTAAGAGTCAATTTAACCTTATTGATTAGTTAGGAAAAACCCCTGTGCAAATATCTATACTCGAGATACTTTTCATTTCGCCCACGCATAAGGCTATACTCGATAAGACTCTACAAGAGTCATCCGTCCTGCAAGACATTGATGTCAATCAATTTGAGACCATGGTGGGATATCTCACCACACCCCATCACGTAACCTTTTTCAATCAAGATTATTCATCATGAAAGATCAATCATAATGATTCATTACACATTGTGGTTTTTTTCCACAAACATAAGGTTAGACGAGTCCTAGTAGATGGTGGAGTAGGACTAAACATATGTTCCTTGAAACTAGTTAAGGCTCTAGATTTTTTGATACTTGTGTAGATCCAACAAAGAGCATAGTCATAAAAGCATATGATGATGAGGAACATTCATCTCATGGTGTGATCACTCTTCCCATCATAGTTGGACTAGTTATTGTAGACACAACTTGCCAAGTCATGGATCTTGAATTACCATATAATATCTTACTCGGCTGACCCTGGATTCATGCCCTCATAGCTGTTCCATCCATTTATCACCAATGCCTTAAGTTTCCTTTCGACGACACATAAGTCACCATATATGGAGACCCTGACCCTTTCCAATATTGCACTAGCTTAAGGGGTATTTTAGAACATCAGGTGCCCATTAATTGAGAGGTTCCAAACTCATCCAAATTCATTGACCCTTCCACATTCACATTGTCATCCACATCCACTCCATCCACATCTTCTGCCACAACATCATCTTCCTCACTTCCTAAGGCTGAGCCCACTATCAAGATCCAGGACCTAGGTTGTGGAGAATTTAAATTACATACGACATACAGTATCACGACAATACCCAAGTCTCCAAAGGTCTATGGTTGACCATGTTTTAGAATGGAGCCTAAGGAAATTTTTAAGATTCCACCAAAAATAGTTTTCATAAAATGGGGAGATATGAACAAAGAGGATAATGCTGACATTATAGGGTGGCTTTATAAAGAAATGGAAGACTTACCCCCATTACCAGTTAAGATATATGGCAAAGGATACGACATGATGAAGGCTAAAGGATACGATGGAACGAGTGGCCTTGATAGGAACAAAATTGGACAAAGGGAACCTATAGCACCATCCAAATGACCAAAGTATCTTGGGTTAGGGTACAAACTACCTCTACCTGATGATCAATGTACCATTGTGCCTTCGAGTTAGAACGCAAATGCTTCATAAAGTGTTGAGACATTTGAGGAATCCCTCACCGAAACCAACTCCCATGAGTGGGAATATGGATCCCAAAAATCCTTAAGTGATTGTTTCCGTGATGACTTATTTCTTGAGCCCAGAGAACTCACCTTTGAATAGAAGTTTTGGAAAACATTTAAACTTGATACAACTGACAATCCAAAGATCCCAAGCCAAAGAGAAAACTGGGATAGATTCTTTGACTCAAGGAACAATGCCAAACCTGAATCATCTTCGAGTCTTATCAGCCATATACCCAACCCCTTTTCCCAACCACCTAAACTTAATGACCCTTCTGAGCCTGCAGACCATAATGATAGTACTTTTTTCCCTTATTTTGACAATGTCATGAGTCAAGTGAAGGAGAATATTGGATAGAATCTAATTGGCAATTAGATGATGAAAACTTCATTTTCAATGTCTTTGAATCAGTTTGCATGCTTTTTGCATCCTCCCCACAATTCACCAACATTGACAATGGCATCTCCTTAGTCTACCTGCAACTTATTGATTGGGACCAATAAGGCCCACCAATTTTGGACACATTTCATAATGACGAGGCCATTGCCGAATTTATGGGATTATGTGAGGGAATACCTAGTGGTGATCATAAAGTCATTTTTTCTATTGATCTAGATTGTGTTGCTTACTTTGGGGAGACTAATTTGTCCTCTAGTCGCAAAATGAAAAGGAAAAATAAAACAAAAAATGAAACATCTTTAGGTGAAAACCAAAAGGAACCTTTTGATGACAAAAATGTAAAAATAAAGGACATATTTGCGGGTGAAAAACTCACTAAGACACCCAAGGATGGAGGATTGGAATTTCTTCCTATGACCCAAGAGAAATCAACAATGCTTATAGAGGATACCATAGAAGTTAACATATCAATGAAAAAAGATCCTAGAATGGTCCTCTTTGCAACATCCTTGACAGATGAAGAAAAGCCTGAGTTCCACAAATTCTTTGCAGAGAGAAAATTCAATTTTACATGGTCATACACTGATATGCTAGGACTAGATCTAGAATTGGTTCTACACCATCTACCAAACCAATTAAATAGAAGCTATGCAAAATGTATCCTCAGGTCGCTCTATTAGTCAAGGCTGAATTGAAGAAACTTCTGGATGCAGGGTTCATATGGTTTATTAATTATGCTGAGTGGATATCTAACCTTGTTCTAGTAACAAATCCAAATGGGATGATTTGCGTATAAGGGGATATTGTTGCTTGAATACAAACATCTATCATGTATGCGATCTGATCTGAATAGGCTTAATGTTGGCGGTGCAAAGACCCAGTCAATGCGGTAGTAAGGATGACGCAACTTGGGTTCTTGAAGGATACGTGCCATGACATTGTATTCAATGGTGTCGAGCTCCAACTCAACACTAGAGCCATGAGCTAATGCAGTGTCGAAGGTGTGTCTGATAGGACTCTAAGTAGTGGTGTTTCTTACTCCAATTGACACGGTTTCCATTCTAAGTCATGGCAGTGCCAACTCGCCTGAGTTGCATTGTGTGGCTAATCCTATGCGAGCTTGTTGCAGTGTTGTGTTGAGCTATTGCATCAAGTCATTATAGACTAAGTCATGATCCTAGTTTGGCACTAGCTATTGGGGCTCGTGGCTACAAGACAGGTTACATGATCGAGTATAAAAGGAATGACATTGGATGTTATTGGCACCAAGAAAGAAAGGAATCGGTATTTTATATGCAAGTATTCTCTGTAGCATTGTAAGCTTTTCTGATTGAGGTTTTGGCGAGCCAAAGGGGCTAGTATTTTGTCCTCATTATTTTGTGATTTAAGTGGGAACCCGAAGTGGTGCTATAACAAGTGCATGTTGTGCAAGCATTTTTGGCTCAGCCGACTTGCATGGACATTGACTTGAGTTGCATACTACTGTGGCTAAATAAAATAAGTGAGTTGCCCAATATATACTGTGTTCAATAATTTTCTTGCATTTTTGTTATATTACTACTTTATAATCTAAGTTGCATTATTAATGTTGGTTGAGTTCATGAGAGTCACAATCCTGTATAATTAGACAAGGCATAGTCCAAGCTGTGAACTCAACCAGATCTCCTTAAGCTGGGCTAGACGTGGTTTTGGTGTTGCATGAGGTTGGCTAAGGTTGGCCCCATGACAGTTGGTATCAGAGCGGTTTTGTGAATGGACTCCATCAGTGAAGCTAACAAGTTCTTATGTGCTTTAATCATGGCAGCTAAAGATCATGGAGTTGAGAAAGAAGTCAACCCTGGAAATGAGCAACCTGTGTCAAGAGTGCGTATTGGGCACAGTGAAAACCGTGATCACCCTAGGATGCATGACTGGTTATAGGACCTAGAATCTCATGTGTCGGCAACAAAATCTCTAGAGTTGGATGAGTGCACAGAGAATTTGGTGTTAGCTTATGTTGATGTCTTGGCGGGGGCCCAAGCAATGAAGAACACTATCAATGCACTCCAGAAGTGGTGCAAATTATTGCAGCAAGGAAAAACATTGCATGACACTTTACTGACTCAAGGTGGGGTCCAAGCCTCACATAAAGGGTCAAGTCTAGTGGAGCCGTATGACGGCAAGCGAGATGACAAGTCCTTAGAAAATTTCTTCTAGGACGTCGAGGAGTTGTTCTCCAATCTGCCTGGTCTATCTGATGAGGCCCAAGTTAAGAAGGTGTCTTCCTTCCTCACTAGAAGTGATAAGATTTGGTGGAGGTCGAGGAAAGCCGATAAGCTGGCTAGATATGCGATAGATGATATTGATAGTTGGGAGGATCTCAAAGACGCGCTGCGAGTTCAATTTTGACCTAGTAACTCAGAATGGGTTATCAGGGCCCAGTTTGATGAGCTAAAGCATACTGGAAAAGTTTGAGATTATGTCAAAGCTTTCCAGAACATGGTACTAGAAGCACCGAAAGGGATGACAAATTTTGAAAAGCTGTACCTATTTATGCATGGACTACAATCCTGGGCGCAAACAGACCTGTGTCACCAGAATGTATAGACTCTTCCATAGGCCATTGTTGCGGCCGAGCAAATCTTGGATTTCAAGGGTAACGCAACCAAAGGATATGGTGGTGGTAAGACTGAAGCTGTCGAACAAGGGAAGCCTTTCCAAAAGAAGTTCATATAGCATGGAGGAGCTCCCTACTCCAAGTGTAATGATGATAAAAAGAAGTTGAATGAGAAGTAGCCTCAGAAGGATCGGTCTGCGAGCTCTAAGAAGAAGTGAGACTGTAATTGTTTTATTTGTGGTCGACTTGATCATTGGGCTTGAGAGTGTCCACAATGTCAAATTTTAAATACGGTGCAGACCCTAGGTGAGCCCATTGTAGAGATGGGTGCTCTACAACTCTTGGCAACAATCTACGGGAATGCACAATGTGGTGTCATGATTCAGGATTCCTCAGCTTGGCACGAGCTATGCTTTGTGGAGGTTTTCTTTGGGTCTTCCAAAGTATTAGCTATGCTCGACTCCAGGGCAACCCACAGTTACATAGCGGCTAGCAAGGCGAGGTGACTTAATCTTCCCATGCTTGAAGGGTAGAAATCCTTCAAGAGTGTGAATGGGCCAGCTAAAAAGTGCATTGGAGACATCCGGGATGTCAATGTGCGAGTTGGGTCATGGTCTGGTGCCATTAATTTGGTGGCCATTAACATGACCGACTTTGATTTAATCCTAGGGCAGGATTTCATTAGGAAATCTTTTACAATGTTGGCTCCCTATCTTGATAGTGTAATCTTTATGGATCCTAAGCAACCCAGCCTATTATAGACCATGAAGGTTGGTTTGGACAAGCGAGTCATCTCGGCGATGAGCTTGCACCGAGTTGCAAGAAAGAACTCTAATGAGCTTTACTTGGATGCACTCTTGGGAGATTAGGATGAAGAGGTAGAAGCCGAGTCCTCAAATCCAGAAGAGGTGCAGGAAGTAATTGACAGCTATGCGGATGTGATGTCAAGTCAGCTCCCAGCCGAGCTCCCTCTGAGGTGACATGTGGACCATAGGATTGAGTAGGAATCAGGGGCATGGCCTCCGGCCAAGGCTCCTTATTGGCTCTCTACACCTGAGATGGAAGAGCTTAAGAAATAGCTCCATGAGTTGACTGAAGCTGGGTTTATCAGACCATCAAGATCACCATATGCAGCACCAGTGCTATTTCAACACAAGAAGGAGGGTACCTTGTGGCTGTGCGTAGACTTCAGAGCTCTGAGTAAGCTCATGATCAAAAATAGGTACCCATTGCCCCTCATTGCAGACTCTTTTGATAGACTCACAGAGGCAAGATACTTCACAAAGCTGGACCTGCATCAGGGTTATTACCAGATCTGAATAGCTCCTGGGGATGAAGAAAAGACTTCCATCATGACGAGGTATGGATCCTATGAATACCTAGTTATGCCATTTGGCTTAACCAACACATAGGCCACATTCTATACTTTGATGAATGATGTATTCAGATCACTCTTAGATAGATGCATTGTTGTCTATCTAGACGATATCTTGATATACAGTCGAACACTGGAGGGACACAGAATGCATCTTGGAGAGGTTTTTGAGTTGCTGAGGAAGAACAAGCTCTTTGTGAAGAAAGAGAAGTTTTCATTTGCATAGAAAGAGGTACACCTTTTGGGACACATTGTTGGCCATGGAATGCTAAAGCCAGATCCTGAGAAGTTGTGTGCAATAGAGGAATAGGAACCCTTGCAATCTATGCATGAGGTGCACCAGTTCCTCAGTTTGGAAAACTACTACCAAAAATTTGTGTCAGGGTATTTTAGGATCGCTGCTCCACTCACATACCTGCTCAAGAAAGATAAAAAGTGGAGGTGGGAGATGAAGCAGCAAGAGGCATTCGATCTACTTAAAAAGAAATTAACTAAGCAACTTGTGTTAGCATTGGCTAGGTATGGTGAACCATTTGAGGTGCAGACTGACGACTCTGATTTTGCATTGGGCGGAGTACTCATGCAAGGCATACATCCTGTAGCCTACAAATCCAGGAAACTATGTGACAGAGAAAGGAGCTACTCTACACATGAGAAGGAGATGATGGCGATCATCCATTGCTTACTGGTATGGAAGCATTACTTGTTAGGTGTGCCTTTCATTGTAAAGACTGATAATGTGAGCTCAACTTATTTCAAGTAACAAGAAAAGCTCACTCCGAAGCAAGCTCGTTGGCAAGAGTTTCTCATAGAATTTGATTTCAAGTTCCTGTATAATCCTGGATGCTATAATACTGTAGCAGACACATTGAGTCAAAAGACTTAGCTCACTGCATTGGGAGAGCACTCAGGCAGTGGAGCAAATCAACTTGGAGTTGTAGAACACATACTGGAGAAAGTGAAAGAGGGACTCAAGAATGATTCACAAGCTTACCAAATAGTAAATCAAGTCAAAGCTGGACGAACTCACCGATTCCATCTTCAAGGTGATTTACTCTACTTTACTGGTTCCATATTGTATATACCCAAGTGGAAGGAGTTGCACAGGGAGCTCATGTCTGAGTGTCATGATTCTATTTGGGCGGGGCATCCAGGACAGAAGTGCACCCTTGCACTCCTTGAGCGGGGCTATTTCTGGCCCAATATGAGAGATGGCATCGAAGCATTTGTGAGGACCTACTTGACTTGTCAGCAAGACAAGGCAATGACTTAGCTATCTGGCGGCGTGTTGTAGCCATTACCAGTGCTGGTGCGACCTTGGGCAAGTGTAAGTATGGATTTTATAACCCAACTACCCTTGCTGGAAGATCACTCAAGCATCATGGTGGTGGTAGATCGCTTCTCAAAGTATGCAATGTTCGTCGCATGTAAACTTTCATGCCCAACTGAGGTAGCAGCAAGGTATTTCTTTCAGTATGTGGTGAAGTACTGGGGAGTTCCTTTAAGCATAGTGTCTGACAGAGATCCAAGGTTCACGTCCAATTTCTGGTCTGAGCTCTTCAGACTTATGGGGACAAAGTTTCTCATGTCAACTGCATATCATCTGAAGACAGATGGTCAGATCAAGTGGGTGAATGGCATACTAGAGGACTATCTATGACATTACATTTTGGCAAATCAGAAGAATTGGCCACAGTTGTTGGATGTGGCCCAGTTCAGTTATAACTTACAGAAATCTGGATCGAGTAAGTACTCGCCATTCGAGTTGGCTACGGGGCAGCAACGACTTATGCCTCACACCATTTTGAGAGGATACATGGGTCCAAGCTCTGAAGTAGAAAAGTATGTTAAGGAATTCAATGACAGGGTTGATCTTGCAAGGTATTATCTTATGAAGGCCGTAGACCGCATGAAGAGGGATACAAATGCACACGCTGAGCCATGGAATTCAGTGTTGGTGACTGATTTTTACTAAAGATGGATCAACACTAGTTCAAAGTGCCCAAGGGTCTGAGCACTTCATTGATACGAAGGTGGGATGGCCCCTTCGAGGTGACCCAGTGAGTCGAAAAGGTGGCATATCAACTCAATTTTACCATGCATATGAAAGTGCATCTTGTGTTCCATGTCAGTCAGTTGTGAGTGCATCACTTTGATGAAAGTGATCTTTGATGCAATGTTCCACACCAGGGTCCTGCTAATGTGATCGATCGGCCGAAGTTGAAGGTGCAAGAAATTTTGGCAATGTGAAACAAAGGCTATGGAAAGATGGCCTACCGAGAATTCTTAGTCCACTGGGTGGGCAAGCCAAAGGATGAGTCGACTTGGGAGAGAGCCGAGTCACTTTGGCATGAAGAAGAGAAAGTTATGAGGTTCCTAGATAGGAACCCACTCAGTCCTGAACTGAGTCCAGAAAGCTTACTCCTAGCACTATGATGGTTTCAGCTTGGAGCCGAAGCCGAGTGCAGGTGTTGAGGGCATCACCTAAGTTAGGTGGGGGAGAATGTAAGGGGATACTATTGCTTGAATATAAACATCTATCATGTATACGATCTGATCCGAATAGGCTCAATGTTGGTGACATAAAGACCCAGTCAATGCGGTAGTAAGGATGATGCGACTTGGTTTCTTGAAGGATACATGTCATGACATTGTATTCAATGGTGTTGAGCTCCAACTCAACACTGGAGCCATGAGTCGATGCAATGTTGAAGGCATGTTCTGATAGGACTCTATGTAGTGGTGTTTCTTACTCTGATTGACACAGTTTCCATTCTGAGTCGTGGCAGTGCCAACTCGCACAAGTTGCATTGCATGGCTAATCCTATATGATCTTGTTGCAGTGTTGCATTGAGCTATTGCATCGAGTCATTATAGACTAAGTCATGATCCTGGTTTGGCGCCAACTATTGGGGCTCGTGGCTACAAGACAGGTTACATGATCAAGTATAAAAGGAATGATGTTGGATGTTATCGACACCAAGAAAGAAAGGAATCAGTATTCTATATGCAAGTATTCTCTATAGCATTGTAAGCTTTTTTGATCGAGGTTTTGGTGAGATGAAGGGGCTAGTCTTTTTTCCTCATTATTTTGTGATTTAAGTGGGAACCTGAAGTGGTGCTGTAACACGTGCACGTTGTGCAAGCATTTTCGGCTCAGCCGACTTGCATGGACATTGACTTGAGTTGCATACTACTATGGGTAAATAAAATAAGTGAGTTGCCCACTATATACTGTGTTCAATAATCTGCTTGCATTTCTGTTATATTATTGCTTTATAATCTGAGTTGCATTATTAATGTTGGTCGAGTCTGTGAGAGTCACAATCCTACATAATTAGACAAGGTGTAGTCCAAACTGTGAACTCAACCAGATCTCCTTGAGCTGGGTGAGATGTGGTTTTGGTGATGCACGAGGTTGGCTAAGGTTGGCCCCATGACAGTGTTTGCATAGATTTCTGAGACTTAAACAAAGCATGCCCAAAAGATGACTTTCCATTGCCAAATATAGATATCATAGTCGACCTCATAATAGGATATGAGATGCTTTCCCTCATGGATGGTTTCTCAGGTTATAATCAGATTCATATTTCCCCCAAAGATAAACATAAAACAACATTCACTTGTCCTTGGGGTACATACTGTTGGAATGTCATACCATTTGGTCTTAAAAATGTAGGTGCCACATATTAGAGAGCAATGACAATGATCTTTCATGACAAGATGCACAAGATAATGAAAGATTATGTGGATGACCTTTTGGCTAAATCTTTGACAAGAAAAGACCATTTAAGTGTATTGGATAAAATATTCAAGAGATTGAAGGAATACAAGGTTCATTTGAATCCGAAGAAATGTGTCTTTGGGGTGACATCTGGCAAGCTTTTGGGATACATAATTTCTAGAAGAGGCATTGAAGTTGACCTAGCCAAAGTAAAAGCAATATTAGAAATGCCTCCTCCAAAAGGGATCAGTGAACTCAAGACTCTACAAGGCAGGTTACAGTCCATCAGATGCTTCATAGCACAATTGGCTGACAACTGTCAACCATTCTAGTATCTTATGTGCAAGGGTATCCCCTTTGTGTGGATAGATAAATGTCAGGAAGCTTTTCAATTAATAAAAGATTATCTCTTGTCACCACCTGTTTTAATGCCACCTATCGAAGGGAAACCTTTGATCCTATATGTTTCTGCAACAATTTCAACACTGGAAGCATTATTGGCATAGAATGACCATGAAGAAAAAGAAAGGGGCATATATTAAATCAGTCAAGCATTGGTGGGATATGAGTTAAATTATACTACCATTGAACGTGCTTACCTAGCAGTTGTCTTTGTTGCTCAAAAGATAATACATTATATGTTCAATCATAGAACACAGTTGGTAGCAAAAATTGACCTCCTGAAATATCTTTTGGGCTGCACAGTGTTGACAGGATGCCTGGAAAAATGGGTCATGATCTTGAGTGAATATGACATTCAATATGTGGAAAGAAAAGCCATAAAAGGACAAGTGATAGCAGACCAACTGGCAGAAGCACCTATACAAATCGATCATCCATTAGTGGCAAAATTTCCAAATGAATCTATATTTCACATAGAGCCTAAGTCACCTTGGAGGCTATACTTTGATGGGTCCCATACTAATCATGGCTCGGGGGAAGGAATTTTTTTATCACTCCACAAGGAGATTACATCCCTAAGTCTTTCTGCATTGCTTTCCCATGCGCAAATAATATCACAGAATACAAGGCACTTGTGACAAGACTTAGAATGGCAATAAAATGGAAGATCAGAACACTTCATGTTTATGGAGAATCTTAGCTTGTGATCAATCAAGTCAATGATGAGTGCGACACCAAGGATGGGAAATTAATGCCTTACAAAAGAATGGTTGATAGCTTCTAGACGTACTTTCACATGTTGACTTTTGAAAAGGTTTTGAGAGCACAAAATAGGGCAGTAGATGTAATGGCTACAATTGGCTCTCTTTTGGACATCCCAAGTAATGTGCCACAATTTGAATTCTTGGTAGAATAGTTGATGGTCCCTACATACGATATCCCAAAATCATAGATGGTGTGTGAGCTTGTTGGTATCAATTTTCCCTAGTATCAAGAAATTTATGACTACCTCAAGTCCCAAACCCTCCCCCCTAACCTATCCAACAACCAAAGGAAGCCCTTTATCTAGAAAGCTACCTGATACACCATCGTTAGTGACACCCTTTACCGTCGTAGCTTCGACAACACCCTTCTTCTATGTCTCGACACTAATGAAGCACACACAACCTTACATGAAGTACACGAGGGTATATGTAGGTCTCATTGGAGTGGTCCTACTTTGGCCAAAAAGATAATGAGACTTGGGTATTATTGGCCAACCATTAAGAAAGACACACTGGAATTTGTCAGAACTTGTCACCAATGTCAGATACATAGTGATTTAATTCATGCTCCAGCATAAGAACTTTGACTGATCACATCTCCATGGCCCTTCACACAATGAGGACTCAGCCTCATGAGAAAGATCCACCCTACATCCTCCAATGGCCACAAATTCATTGAGTATTTTACTAAGTGGATTAAAGCCATCCCCCTTACATACATAACCAACAAAAAAATCTCTAAGTTTATCCTCAACTATATCATTTGTCAGTATGGTATTCCATAGTCCATCATCACTGAAAATGGACATCCATTCAAAAATTGGGATGTTTGTGAGTTATGTGAGCGATTTCACATCCAACATCACTTTTCCATGCCATATTACCTGCAAGGAAATGGTCAAGCTAAGGCATCCATTAAAACTATCTTTAAAATTCTCAAAAAGACTGTCAATGACACTAGTCGTGACTGGCACATCTAACTCAACCCTATTCTGTGGGCTTATTGCACTAGTATCCACACACCTATAGAAGCCACTCCATTTGCCTTGGTCTTTGGAGCTGAAGCCATATTGCCCATTGAGGTCGAAATTCCATCCTTATGAGTTTCTCTGAAGGGTCTGATAGATGATGAAGAATACAGATAGTCACAACTACACAAGCTGGATATTCTTAAAAAAAGAAGACATAATTCTCTTAACCATCTATAGGAATATCAAAATAGGCTCTATCACAATTATAGCAAGAAAGTCATGGTCAGGAGATTCAACATTGGTGATTTAGTTCTCATGCAGAATCCTAAAAATCAAACTGACAGAGAAAAGCCTAGAAAGTTCGAAGCTAATTAGCTAGGTCCTTATGTAATCATATATTCTTTTGGTTCTGGAGCATATTAGTTGGCTACTCTAGATGGTGAAAATTTGGCAGAACCTATCAACAGTCTTCATCTTCACAAATTCTATGCATAGCATCAGAAAGTTGGGCTGAAAATCTTAAAAATACAAAAACAAAAAAAAAT
This sequence comes from Sequoia sempervirens, assembly GCA_007258455.2. Classification (NCBI taxonomy): domain Eukaryota; kingdom Viridiplantae; phylum Streptophyta; class Pinopsida; order Cupressales; family Cupressaceae; genus Sequoia; species Sequoia sempervirens. The sequence continues at coordinate 53,585,764 of VDFB02256132.1, read as the reverse complement.
CAGAAAAATGACAAAATAGTAAACATAAATAATTTGTCCAAAAGTGAAAACCTGGTAAACAGGTGCTTTGGATAAGTACCATGGTGAAAACCTAGAAAATATTTGCCATGTGTAGTTGGTCATTGCTCTGCCATCTACTGTCACTCTATTTTCCTTAGGTCATAATAAACAACCAATTCTCCGACACCAATTTGACACCTGCCACAAAGTACTCACTGTCTCCCATGGTTAATAATGATTGACATCAATTCCTACATATCATTCATCTGTCATCTGCATATGTCCTTTCTGCATCTATCTAATTGGCGAGTCCTAGACCTAACTAGGGGCAAAATTTCATCATGTGACTGCAGTGGGTATCGCACATGGCTTCATTCATCAAAAAAGTCTTGAAAAATCTTAAAAATCATAAAAATTCCTAAAAAAATCCTAAATATCATTAAAGGTCCTGAAAAATCATAAAAATCATAAAAAGTCCTAAAAAATCCTTAAAATCCTAAAAAATCCTGAAAAAATCCTAAACATCACAAAATGTCCTCAAAAAAGACTTAAAAATTGAAAAACGTCTTGAAGAAAACACAAAAAAATTAACATATCTCAAAAACACAAAAACAGTGTAATTTCTTGTCAACTCCACCCAGTCAGTCAGTCTTGGTCATTTTTTTGAACTACATTGTCTCTAGACATTTGCTATGTAGGCAAGACTCATCTTTGAGTCCTTGAGACATTAGGTTAGTCCTTTTTAGGTTTGTCAGAATAAAATCATGACTCAATCTTTCATCATCAAGACAAAGTCATTGATTGTGTTGAACTACGAGGTCTCTCAGTGTATGACGTAGGCAAGGCCATCTATTGATGAGCCCTCGAGGCCACATTAGGTCAGTCCATTAAGGTTCATGACACTACACTGACACACATGTCAAAAGGTTTAAGTCAAATAGATTATTTCAAAATAGGAAAAACAAATTATGGCAATATTTTATAAACATGTCATACAAATCAACATGTCAGCTTTGGCAATGTAGTCAAAACTTCGATCAATATCAGTCAAAACTTCGGTCAAACTCAGTCAAAAATAGTCAAACAACTAACTCTTGGTTATTCTTTAGATGTGTCTTTCTGAAGGATTACCTTTGTCATTTATTTGTATCTTAGGATGCATCCTTCCTAGGTATCGACATTGTCATCTGGCATTTCGAGGGCTCCTCTTGACATTTGAGGATCGCTTCTCTTGACATCGACATTTTTTGAGATATGTCCTTCCCGAATTTGACAACCTTGACACCTGACAATATTTGGCACCCTTGGAATTTGGAAAATCTGACACCTTTTGACACTTGACATCATCAAACCTAAAATCTTGACATCTAAAACTTGGTATTCAGACACGCTTGGAAAACACTTCACATTCTATCTTTTGATATTTCATCATGTTACTAGTTTCTCAGTGATGTCCTAACAATAGGATTTAGAGAAGCAATGAGGTATCATGATGATGGTCTTGTCTTGTCCTTTTGGAAGTCATGTTACTAGCTTCTCAGCAATGTCCTGACAACGAGATTTAGAGAAGCAATGATGTATCATGATTGATTTCCATGTATTGGCAGTCATGTTGCTAGTTCCTTGAGGATGTCCTAACAATAGGATTTAGAGGAGCAATGATGTTCAATGACTTGTCTTGTCTTTTTTATGCTTATGGTTGGTTATGACATAAATACTAGGGCAATTGTGCTCTTGGTATGAGTCATGATCATCCTAGTCTATGACTACTTGTCTTGTGTGATGGTACGACCTTGCACACCATCTATCTATGTCATATCATGGTGTTTGTTGGCCATTACAATAATCTACCCAATGATGATTAAGAGCACTAGATATTAAATTCCTATGGTAATATGTTGAAGGATTTGTTCTATGTGCTAACATTCATCTCCTTTAATCTTGTCATCCTATCTTGATATCTTGTGGCATACAAAAATATAAGTGCATACATGATCATATAGGCATTGCATTAGATCCATACATACATCATCCATATCATTAAGATCGTACACATGGCATCACATATGGCATTATATACACATAGTCATGCATTAACATAATCATACATATTGCATCCATTCAAATAAGTTACATATTGCATCCATGGCATATCATCATCATGACATATAAATAATCATCACATTATCATCATTATAAGGGAATACATGGCATGACATATAAATAGCATCATCATCATAGAAATAACAAATGCATGTCACATAGGAATCACATCATCATCATATCTACATCATCATAATCACATCACATCAACATACATCATAATGCATAAATCAAATAACATCACATAACATATATGTAGGCCACATAAAAATTGCATCATATATATAGCATCATCTCAAAGTAAAATAATGTCACGGGATAGTCATGAGATATCCCAAAAATATGAGCACGCAGGCTCAATGGTCAAAATATAAATATCATAACACGTGTTTGAAATGTCTTGAAGATAAACAAATAAAAGGGCTATGATGCACTCTCCTTATCTCATCAAGGAGAAGACCTAGGAGATCGATGCTCAGTCAAGGGACTAGAGGCCATCATCATAATAGTCACCTGTGTCTATGATGCTGAAGGGTCTACCACTATGGTTTGTATCTGTGACACTGATGGAAGAGCAACTGAAGGCCGCACTGATGTTGTGATTGACAGGTCTACTAAAGGAGGCTGACTCTGAGAATTCCTATGGTTGTACCTAGACCTATGGGAGTCGCCAGATCCATGTCCTGATGGCTACCTGGTAGATGTTAAACCCCCTGCACTGCTCTAGCTTCCACTACCACTACATGACCTACTGTCACTTCCTGTCCCCATCTATGTCCTTATCAGAGTGGGATCTCTCCTCTCGACTGGCATGACCTACTCAGATAAATTCTTCTATTTCCTAAGCCGTACACTAACCCTACCAAACTCCCATGCCAAATCTGTAGATGGTCTTGTACATAGTCGTGTAAACTCTGTACACCATTGTGTTGCCTCCTGCTGATAGATCACTTCCTGATCCCGCTCTACCCACATCACCTCTAACTCTGCCTATAGTGCTTGGACCTGTACGACACTCTCATCCAATCTCCTCTACAAATCTGCCACCTTATGTTCTATCATGGCATCATGGGGTAATGCTGAGCTAGATGGTACCTCCTCATCTCCCTCCACCATGCTTCGTCTCAACAATCTCTTGGCCTCATCAATGGCCTCATCCTCATCCTCCCCTGTATCATCCTCCCCTCTAAATCCATCCTCTTGCAACATATCAACCTCCATCTCGGCCTCCTATCAAACTGCCTCCTCTCTGACCTCCTACTCCTATTTGGCCTCATCCTCGGCCACATGCTCTTCATGACCCACTCCCTCCTGCTCCTATCTAGGCTCCTCCTCCTCTCTCTCCTCCTCAGTTTCCTCTGGGATGGCATCCAATGCCCCTCTTGCCACACATTGTATCACCCTCCTAGCCTATCTCTTGTCATCTCTCCTCTGTCTCCTACCATCCCCTCCATCATCTCGATCAACTCCATCTCTCCCTCTGCCCCTACCTCTATCTTCACCTCTGCCTCCTCACCCACTCGTGGTGCACGTGGTATAACCAATCTTCTATCAATTGGTGTTGGCCCATCTGGATCTGTCAGTGGAACTGGACGATGTGCCTACCACCATAAATCATAGTCCACTGTCATCTCAACATCCGCGATACCACCCCGCCATCCCCATTGTTATTCCACTAACCCATCAATTTGTTGCTCAACAAATGCTACAAAAATAGGTGGCCCCAAGCTGACTCCCTGGAAGATCTGGCATACTCGATCTTGCCTACTGGTACACCCTGCTGCTCACTGAACTTTCATAGTATCCTCTGAGGTAGGTACATCTCGATGATTAGCTGACTTTGTATTGTCATTCTAATCAAATATAGAAACTGCCAGCATAAGCTCAGATGCTCATCCTTGCCCTCCCACTGCCCGCAGTGCCTATAAGGCCTCCAAATAAATGACATCATCATGTTGATATGGTGTCGCCACCAACCTATCTCCACAACCCTGGTCTGTTATAGAGCACCGACATAATAATAAAAATATGGCATCCCATCCACTAGCTATGGTCTATGAATCGATGGTTGAAAGATAACAACGTGCTCCCAGGCCCAGATCATCAGAAGTGTCGTACCACATCCAATGCTCTATGCCCTCCTATAGGATACCTCATGGAGCTAATGATAAAGCATACTTAGCAAGCAGGGCCCCCAGGCATAAATAATCGTATCTCATCTCATGCCCACTAGAACATCCCCCCAACCAATGGGAAACCCTTATCTATGATGGTCTGGAATCAAAACCCCACCGATCAATGTCACCAATAGTGCATCAAACTAGCCATAATGCTCTGCCATAAAATCCCAGTGGATCTCGTATCCCTCGATGCCAAGTCCTACACCCTGGTCATGGTAATAGGTATTAAAGGTCTGACAGTCGTACTAAGGGTCGTAAAAAATCCACTCCCCTCGGATTGGCAGGTGCAGAATACGATAGACGTCCTCAAGTGTAATGGTGGCCTCACATGTCGACAAGTGGAAAGAACATGTCTTTGAGTTCCATCTCTCACATAAAGGGGTCAGTAGTCCCCTATTTTCTTGGATAATGGGCATATAGGTAGCATAGTACAAACCTAGTCACATCAAGTACCATCGGTCCCTCTCGCTGAGATGATCCCAAAATTTGTAGGTCAATGGCCTACTCTCCCGTGTGTACATAGATGCCAACTATCTTTGTACATGGTCAAACAATGTGTCACCACTTTGTAGCAAATCAACATTATCATTTACCTAACTCAAAAGCATTCAAAATTTGACACCCATCAAAGTTTTCCTTAGTCAAAGTCAAAGTCAAATGCATCACATGGACTTCAAATGCATCACAAAGAAGCATTTACGTCGCTCCGTACTTCAATTACATCTCGATCTATCAAATGCATCATTTTAGCTCATGCTTGCGTCACATCAAGGCACTTGCATCATGAATTTTGGCATATGCATCATTTAAATCAAAAGCATCGTTCTAAACTTCAAATGTGTCACAATGTTGTGAATGTGACATTCTATCTATCAATTTTGGCTCAATTTTTTGATTGCGTCGCGGTTTCAAGCAAATGCGGCATAATCAGTGGCCCTATCCTAAAATCCTTTGTGTTTGCATCATGACACAATGAATTCATTGAACATGAACGCAAATGTGGCTTACGTGCACGCACATGCATCGCAACACATTTGTTGTTGAACCTAAAACCCTAATTTTGCACAAAAAAATGATAAAATGCCAGTGGATTAGGGGTACATACCGCTAGCTCTAAACCCTCTGGCTACCTATAGGTCCGCACAATCTCTTTGTGATGCTCGGTTACTAGAATCACCATGTCTACTATAGTCCTCTTCGCTCAGCACTCTCAAAATTGCTAAGATGAATAGTGAAAATGAATTGACTTTTACCCCATTGTCAACCTATTTATAAAGTCAAAATTGCATTTGTCAACCCTTTTTATTACTAGAGGCTATTTTGACCAAATTTGACTACACTTTTAGATGCTTTAGCCTCCTCGAAATCAGAAACCGTTTGCGCCAATGTGTTTTTGGTCATCATATTGGCTTATCGGGACACTTTCCAAATTTTTCTGTCGCCAGCCCAAAATTTGAAAATTTTCCCAAGGGGGCATGGATACTTCGTACCTTCACTAGGGAATGCTTCTGACTAATTTTTTTTTGCCACAATGCGATAGGTTGCATTATGACAAAGAGGGGGAAAATGTAGACACATAGAAATGACCTACACCTGTAGGCTAGATTTTTCCACTATTTCTTCCTAGCTTAATTAAGACATTTTAATTATGTTCTTGGTCCTCTTCTGTCTATTAATTAATAATTAATAATTATTTAATTAATTCATGTCCTCCTTATTCCTCTTGATTATTAAATAGATAAATTTTATTTATTTATTTAATACGTCACTAATTGTCTAAAGTTTTCTCACAATTAAATAAATTTAATTTATTTAATTATACTCTCCCATTTATGTCTTCTTGATTATTAAATAAATAAATAAATAAATTTTATTTATTTATTTATTTAATATGTCATTAATTTTGAAAGTTTTCTCATAATTAAATAGACTTATTTAATTATTGGCCACCTTCTCTAATTAAATAATTATTTTAAATATTTAATTGTCTCATTTGACACTTTCCTCTTTTAGTAAATAATTTGAATTAATTATTTACTATCATGTGGTCCTCACCTTTTGAATTAAATTTATTTTTATTTAAAATAGTCTTTTTCCTCAAAAATCAAATAATTTCCATTTATTATTTGATTTTCCAGCCACCTCTTTTTTTGTGCCAGTCCTATCTCTTGTCACATGCATTGACCACCCTTGATTTGATTTTCCAAAAATCAATCTTGACCAATCATTTTGAATTTTCCCTAATGTTTCCCTAACCCTAATTGTGGGTTGTCAAATTTAATCTTGTCCATTGATTCTAGAGCATTTTTCAATCTTCAATCTTGGCCATTCGTCCAAACTTGCATTTTCTATAAAATGACAATTTTGGTCTCACTTTGTCATCTCATGTCATCTTGCAATTTCATGCTAGTATAATTTCATGCAATATTGTTCTATTAAATCTTAGGCTATCTTTCACTCTTGTCATACTTTTGCAATATTTTCAGTCATATTAGCATCTCTTTTAACATGATTTAGACATAGTTTTATGCTCACTAGTTGCCTATTAGCATAATATTTGCATGTTATTATCTCAAATCCTTCAACATTTGTTTAGGTATTGTCATTGTCATTAATTTTCTCATCACAAATCTGAGGGCAACATCATATTTGCAGCAAATTGAGAAGGTGCAATGGAGGTCAGCCATGGAGATTGAAGACATTTGGTGAGATCTTTCATTGTGTTTTCATGTTTTTCTTTGCACTTCATCACGACTTTGGGTTTTTATGTTTATGCATTTGATTTGCTAACCCTAGGCTAATTTCCCTTAGTTACATGATCCTCTATACAAAAACTTTACTCGGAAACCATCATCACACATCTCTGATGGAGGATAGAAGACAATATAAAATTAGTGATGGGAAATGAAACATTGCATCACTGGTTGAAAGTGGAAATGGTGGCATGTATTAGCGATGGGAAATGGACACAGTAGCCATCGCTCATCGCTAATTTAATCCACCCCAAATGAAGATTCATCACTGCAAACATTGCATCTCTAATTTGTTTCATTATTTGCACTTGCGATTGGGTGAAAGCTCCATCTAGACCAATCAGAAGCAAGAATTAAACTTGCTTGTCCTCCAAGACATTTGAAATCCATTTTATATTTTCCCTAAATCCTCTTTTTAATTTGCACGATATTTAAAATATTCAAAATATTTTAAATATGAACATTTGAAACATTATAAAAATTTGTGACTTTTAATTACACCTACAACCCAAATGGAGAAATTTCACTGCAAACAAAAAATGACCTCTGGATCCAATATTTTTTGCGTGCAACCATAATAAATTATTTAGAGAAAACCCATTTCCTCAAAAAATTTCCATCCATCAAAAATAAGGTACCTCCTTTGTAAACTGCCCCCCGAGACATGTTCAACACACCAAAAATGCATAAAAATAATGCATCATATGACCTCAGTTTTTGATGAAAATGGATATATAGAGGTTTTAGACTAAAAAAATAAATGGGTTGTCATTAGATTTTCAAAATTTGAAACTTTTTGGAACACCCATTTTGGCTATGTCGCGATCAAAAAATGATTAAATAACCCATTAGAACTTATCCTTGGAGCCTGAAACTGAGTAGGCATGTAGACACTTACCTAAGAATACAGTGCACCAAATGGATCAGAAAAAGGGATCCTGAGGTGAAATATATTAATCGACAAAGTAGCCTACTCAGGCATTTCTGCAACTACACATGTTTAACACCAATCAGTGCTCTCAAAGTCACCACTTTTAAAAAATATCAAAACAACTTCTGGGGGGGTGCCACTAGAAACATAAGCTCATATAGGTATACTGAGTATGTGGGAAAGAGGTATTTTCTTCAGTCATTATTCTTCACGAGATATTAGGGACCAAAGTTGACCACCTTGAAACATTATCAGAAATAGAGATGTAAAACTAAACAAATTACATCTCCTTTTGATCTCAAAAAAATAGCAAGTTTGATCTTGAGAATCTAAAATCAGACAGGGGAGTACATGAATGTAAGGAGAATGGAGAGCAACAATCTATTTGGCATGAAAATCAACTAGCTCCAAATTGTGACCCTCCAAAATAGGTCACTTGGGCAGATTTTGTAGGTGCACTTTTGAGTGTGCAAAGACAAATTTTTCAATATGGGCATTTCAAATTTACAAAATTTGAAGGTTCCATCAATTCCAACACTTTCTTCATACAATTGGTTGACATCAATGGCAACACTGAAATAACTCACAAACAACTCAAGCTTCCAAAATATAGCTACATCTCCCTCCCTCCCTCATCTCTCTCTACCTCTCTCTATCTTTATCTCTTTCCCTCCCTCCTTATGATATCACCTTTGGTCATTTATACCACTAGGGAATAATGTCTTGTGCTATATCAAACTTAAGGATTACTCACCACATTTTTCCAACATAATCCCCCCATATCTAATCCATACATCCTTACCTTTACCCCCTCCACATACCTTGACCAAATAACATTTTATATGACACAAAAAATAGAATGTGAAACATTATGCATCTACCCCACAATCGTGCATGTCATTCTGTCTTGCACATTCACCATGACTAAATAATGACTAAGATAGAGAAAACTATCATGGAACCCCTAATATTGTAAACAACCTTGGTTAAGAAATATCCCATTTCCTTGACCAAGTGTTCTTTTGATTCCCTTTCTAGAACTTTCTTTTCATCCAATATCATTACATTATCCATTCAATTAACATTACATATATCATGCACTAATATACATAATGTTGGTGTAATTAAATATTTAATTACACTTTATTAAGTTTACTTATGTCCTAATTAGGTTTTACCTTTAGGGATTTTCATATTGCTTTATAAAAACAAGTCATCTCATGTAATTCATTAATTACCAATAATATTATTTGCACATGTTTATGCAAATTGCTCTTGCATGTTTTATTTTCTCCATGTAGAAGGCTAATCTAGGTTTTGCAAGTGATATTAGTTTTATGGAGTTTATTGGAGACTCTAGCATGGTATCATAGCACTAATCTACAAGCCCCTTCTTAGATTTGAGAGAAATTCAATCAAAGAGTTTTTTTGAGGATCCTCAAGGGATCAACCTTGAGCAATTTTTTGGTGCCTTTTGGATAAAAAATGGCCAATATATTTTTCTTCATGTATTTTTGAGAAAAATAATTTCCGAGTTTTGTTTAAAATCACAAAATACCATTTTGGTATTTGATAGATTTTGTAGATAGTAAGTAGAACTTGAAGAAATGGTTGTCAAAATTTTAGCTATTTTTCTTGCAAGTGAATTTTTGATTTTTATCAAATCGCATGTTCTACTTTTTGGATTCAAAAATGCTTTCTAGGTTTTTTTGGAAACACCAAAATATTATTTGCATATCCATTATTTTTTGCATGCAACAAATATATTTTTCAAAATTCAAATCAGAAGGGTCGTGTCTACATTGTAAGATGGTAAAATTTACCTTTTTTCAAAAATTCATAAATTGAGCATACAGTGCCCATTTTTCAAAAACTTTATATTGTCGAAAAGCTAATTTCATCCTCTACACAGATCTAAGGTTAAATTTTCTTCATGGAGGAAGCTGTGACTATTAATCCTTGCATGCAATCCTTCCTTTTTGCATGCTTTATGTCTTCATTTTCTCTTTGATTTTTGCATGTTTTGCATGTTCTCCTTTTACAATTTGGGGTATTGTAATAAATGAACTTCAATAAAGTTCCATCAGGGGGACTTCTTGCATAATAATTTGATTAGAGTGTAGTTGCATGGCATGCACTTTTATCCCATCTTCATATTTGATGACAACTCACATGAGTTGTATTTGGATTTTGTAGTTTCTTCTGGCCACATTTTGCTCATAACTTAACACATTTTGGTTGGCATCAGTTTACATATCAGATTCTCATTGAGTCACATCTCAGTTTGAGGGCCATTCATTTTATTATTAATGTTCTAGAATCTTCATGGTACTTGTTCTTATGGATTAGTTTTAGTCATAATTCGTCATCAGCATTGAGATACACATAGCTTCCAAATTCTTTCATCATATATTTCCCTCTTATGGGGGGCATTCCTTATGTATCTATGTGATGGATGGTGTACTTGGGGGCTCTTATGAAGTCCTCCATCTTTCATCACTTGGTTACATTCTCCATTTCTTTTGCATTACATTTGTACATGGGTACATAACATGGCCTTGTAGTCAAGACCCATTCATGCTTTCATGGACCCATCCTTGCATTATTTACATGTTTCTTATTCCCCTAAGTTACACATAAGGGGGGCATTGGTGTAATTAAATAGTTAATTACACTTTATTAAGTTTACTTATGTCCCAGTTAGGTTTTACCTTTAGGGTTTTGTGCATATTGCTTTATAAAAGCAAGTCATCTCATGTAATTCATTAATTCCCAATAATATTATTTGCACATGTTTATTCAAATTTATCTTGCATGTTTGATTTTATCCTTGTAGAAGGCTAATCTAGGTTTTACAGGTGATATTGGTTTTATGGAGTTTATTGGAAACTCTAACACATAACCTAACCATAATAAAATCTATATCCACTAACATAAACTATCCATCAACATAGACACAAATAAGAAAATATCAATTACATTATCATCCATCCGTCATTCACCTAATAATTAATTACATTCATGTATACATTAAAACATTAAACCATTACACATCAACATATCCATAAATGCATTAAATCTTTTTTTAATCCATTCATCCATTATATGCATATATCCATCATCACATGCATAGCAACATCATAATCATAAGATCACTAAAACATGTAACATAATATCCATAGCAAATAGAACCATAAACATAAATCATGTGACATCATATCACATGCATAATCATAATCATACACAATGTAATCATCATGCATAAAAACATCATAAACATCACCATAATAAATGTCATAGACACATATATGCCAAATTAACATCTACATAAATCATATAGGTCAAATCCATCATATCATATATATCAAAATCCTAATACAATGTCATGATGAAACATGTGCAAAATTCTCTCATGTGTACAAAAAGTCAAACTCCTCTAGGAAAAAAGTCTAAAAAATCTTAGTAAACCTACATAAGGAGCTACCCTATGTTTCCTACATTTGACTAAGCTGGTCTATCAAGAGAACTATGTGATGGTTGTGGATCTCACTATGGCAGTTGTGGAGGCCCCATAGTCACTGATGGCCCTGACCTCGCTAGCGTATGAGACCTACTATTCATAGTAACACTAGACACTCTTTGATTTGGTAGAACCACCTCCTCATAAAGTCTCCTCCATCACTTTGCCTCCCTAGAAGACATGATAACCTTTAAAAATACATAGGCTAGCACACCATAACTAGAAAGCAATATCTCACTCCTGCCTCAACCTTGCTACATTTGCTCAAAGTTGATCCCACTCCACTATGATCGCTACCATCTATCCTCCACCATCTCCCCATTTTTCTCCACTACCCCCTCCATCCAACAGTTCCTATAAGTGGGCAACCTCTTCTCTTTCTAAATCTCTCTCGGCTATCACTACTGCCAATGATCCATCCACCCTACATTTGCTCAAAGTTGATCCCACTCCACTATGATCGCTACCATCTATCCTCCACCATCTCCCCATTTTTCTCCACTACCCCCTCCATCCAACAGTTCCTATAAGTGGGCAACCTCTTCTCTTTCTAAATCTCTCTCGGCTATCACTACTGCCAATGATCCATCCACCCTCACCATATCTCACTCATTGACCACCTATAAATGATCTCTCCTATCAAAGATAATATCTCTATAGTCAAAGCTTGCACTTGTACCCATATATCCTCTCTACTTTGTTGCACACAGTGACCCTATCTATCTCCCCCACTCCCATCTCCATCACCGCCCCCATCTCCACCATCATTGCTCTCCCCATCATCACAACTATCCTCACTATTGTTGTTGCTGCTATCATCCCCATTGCCACTACCACTACCCTCACTATTTTTTCTTTCTACAACTACTATATAATCATGTTATATCATAAGATGAATGGTATTGTTTCTATCCCATTAAGTGTCAAACTCGTATGTGGTCCCTAAATCGGCTACCCAAGGTTGCAGATCCCATGCCACCGCATGAGTATCTCTCCAACTATAGAAGGTAGTATCAAACTCTATGTACCCACCCCATATAGATCTCTCTTAGACTACACAAGCAAAAAATTTCTCCACCTGTGGTACTTTCTATTGTTGACTAAACTATCTCATTACTTGAATAGGTAGGTACCTCTCAATGATCATTGAGGTCCTCCCAACTATTGATGGCAATTTTACTCGCAACAAACAAGGCGAATAAATTCTTCATAGAAAAGACCGCAAAGAGCCTATCCTTATTGAAAGATATAGAACAAAGAAAACCTAAAGGGGAATTTTGCATTAATAGGGAAAAGATTGCGTTTTGTTCAATCCCAAGTCTCTGATAACTAGGTCATGGTTGCACTAGGGTCTCTCTTGGGTACTGATGTGATATTATTGTTAATCTCAAAGGGACTATGGCTGTTTCTTGAATATTTTAGTTGTAAATTCCAAATTGAAACAATGAGTTCAAGCATCATGAAACCAAAATATTTTCCATAACATTTCATGAACATCACAAATTCTTTGCTATCACTTAAGTAGATTTAGCATTAAGCATTCAACAATTTTATGGAAAAGAAAATATTTTCAATAAAATTTCTTCCTTTCATTTAAATTTTGGAAAATTTTGAAATATTAAACATCTATTCTAAAACAAAGTATAAATAAATACTAAAAATTTTAAAAAAATCTTGATTATTCTCCATGGATGCCCCAAAGAATCAATTAAAATACAACAAACAACTTTATACTTCACTAGATTGCTTCACAAATATATACAAAATGATGCAAGATTTTAAAGAAAGGAGTTTCATTTTTGGACACCAAGTAGGTTCTATATCCACCCTTAAATAGTGCAGCATACAGTCTTGTTTGGTTGAACTAACAAAACTAGCTATAAAAGATATTGAGATAGGTAGCTATCTAATAAGCTCTGATATTAATCAATTTCTACGTGCATATAAAGTTTTATGCTAGAATGGTTCAAAAATAGGAAAAAAGAATAAAACTTAAAAAAAATTATGCTCCTCTAACATACACAAATTCTGAACTTAAACTAAAAAATGAGGATCCTCTAGCCTTTTATAGAACACAAAGCTTAGATAGGATAAGATAAATACATGAGAGGAAATCCAAGGGACCAATATCATCAAGGCATGTGGAATATAGTGACCAATAGGAGAATTTTAATCGAAGTCAATGGAAGTCAACTCCAATTACACGTTAAAACTCTTCAGGTGTTACTCTTGAATCTTCGCTAGGATGATGCTTCAAATCAGGATAATGTGTAGGGACTTCCCATATATTCAAAATGAAAAGGTAGAATTTTCTCCCCCACACATCGCTTGGCTTTGGTTCAATCACTCTCGAGAATGGGCTCTCTCGAAAATAGACATTTGTTTACACCACATGCGAAATACCGAGATCCCTAGCATTTTGATGGACTTAAAGCCTTCTGCCTTATAATCTTCCAGAGTAATCAAATTGGACTGAAAATTATTCCATCCATGATTGAAGTTTTCCTGACCATCCATACCCAAGCTTTGCATCACATTCGATATCTCCTAAAATCACAAATTCCATACATTAAATCTCTTTTAAAAGAAATAAAACATTTATAGCATCTCATGTAAATAAAATTGTTATTCAAAAGTTAGTACAAAAATCATGTAATTAACATGCTTTCAAGCATATCATAAATCCTCACATATATACCGAATTACTGAGATCATTAGATAAACTTAAGATTTTAGCATTTCACTTCACATTACAACCCAGTACCTAGTACTCGGTATTCATCTTTACCCACTTACTTTCTCAGACCTCAGTTATACCAGAACTCCAACATACTAGACTCCTTCATACTAGACTACTTCATATCAGATTGGAGCCTTCCATTTGAACTTGTATTACCTTTCACCTTTCACATGTTTCTGGTACCCGGTATCTGATGCCTGAAACACTTACATTACAAAGTACTATATTATCAAAAAAAAAATTCCTTTACTTCCGATGATCTTCCAATTTTCTAGCTCCTCCCATAAGAGTTATATTTTTCCCTTGGGTCCCCAAGTCTTTTCAGGCTTGGGGCATGTTGTGAGACCACACAACTTGTTGCAACCAATAAAACCAAATTTAAACCAAATTTGAAATTAAATCACCAGTTGTAAATTAAAACTTATACATATTTTAAAACAATAAATTCTACATTTACCTAGATTCTAGCATAAAGAAATAAAACTCCACTAGAAACATTTGTGTGTGCTCTGATTAATTCCAATTTTTAGAACTTAGTAAAAAGAATCAGTTCATTGACATTGAACTACATAATATAGTAATCCTCCAAAGCCAACCAGGGATAGAGCCTTGCTACCAGTCAAGCATCCATAGCCCCGACAAGATTATCTTCGTAATTCACCCCAAACATAGCTCTATTGTCGGTCACATGTCCATAGCCCCAATAGAGTTATTTAGATAGCCTAAAGAGTTGATATATATATATATATATATAGCAATGATAGCTCATTTTTCACTATTGATATTTCAATGATAGCTCTTTTATCAACTTGCAAGCAATGAAGCACCACTATTAGGTTGGGAATTATAGTGGTAGCGAAGGTTACTTTTTGATTTTTCATTCAATGCAAATCCCTTCATCCATTCACTACTTCCCAAAAAATCATTTAATGATTCCCTATAAGTGTGAGTTTCTAGCTAAATTTTACTAATTTATGCCAAATCCTAGCTAATTGTAGCATGCTATATGATTAAAATATATGCATAAATTAAAATTTAGCAATAGACAACTTAATCAAAAAATTTAAATCTAAATTTGGAAATATTAGTTACCACCCTTCCGATTAAATTTTATGGAAACTTCTAAAATTTATGCTAGCTATTTCGACTTGATGACACTGCTCTTCATTAATGGATTAGAAATGCAATGATTACCCTGAAGCATGATCACATTATTCTACATTAAATTTGCACACCTTATTTTTCACATATTATCTCTTCAACTTACTCGGGTGATGACGTGTATTGCCTTTTTGGATTCATTTCCCTTTGTATTTCATACACATAAGAACCTCCATAATTAATACGACTATTTAAAAGAATTGAAATGAACACTATTAATTTCAAAATTGTCAACTTGCTTGATTCACAATCTTCATACTACTCAAATTTGAGCAATTTACCACTAGATATGTGTAAAGAATTAATTTGATTTAACCTTTAACTCTGAAGATAATTATCCAACTGCTACCTTGCTTGCAGTTTCCAAAAAAAATAATTATCTCAAGGAAACTATGTACCACAACTTTCTTATGGCTCTCTATAAATTTTGTGTTTTTTCTCAAATTCTTCACACTTTTCTTTTTCTCTTTTCTATTTTGTTTCTACAATTATACTCTATGCATTTGCATTTTCTTCTTGGTCATGGATACTCCAATTTTCTTAGGTTGCTCTTGCCGATAGAATTTTTTCTTAGGGAGTATCACATCACAAAGGATTGAAAAGGTTTTCTTCATTAGGACTTCCAATTTCACTATTCCAAACTTATTCTTAGTCCTTGGGGAAAGATATGTTGTGTCCAACCACTACTTTCACTTCTATTCTAATATAGCTTCCCACTTTGTAGCTTCACTTTTGGACATTGGGCTACCTATTGAAGATGTTCACTCTGCTACCAACTTGATAGTGAAGCTTGAATTCCTAGAGAATCTTGATACCATTTTATCTATTGCACATCTGACCATTGGGATTCCCTCCATGGATGATATTCCTCAGTTCCTGAAACATGGGGAAGTGGTTCCACTTCAACTTTTTCTTGCTGATCTCCATATCCAAGACTTTGAAGTTCATTGGGAACTCACCTATATAGGGTATTTAGCCCTGATGGAAGCGGCATCCCACATCAACTAAATGGCTACTACTATATGCAACTTTTCTCACTCTTTTTGACTCTTTTTGAGTTTTATAAACGAGGATTTTTGATATCTCTTGTATATATGTGATACACACACACACACACACATATATATATATCTTTTTGTAAATTTTAAAGCATGTTTTGTTGTGTATGGTTTTATTATTTCACTTTTCATAGTTCAATTTCATAAATGTTTGAATTAAATCTCATGTGTAAGATAGGTTTAAACAGAATTTGCTAATGCAGAGGGCAGACAAAAGAAAAGAACAAAATGAAGAAAGAAAACAAAATGAACACAAAACCTTACAAAAAGAAAACTAACCCTAACTATCCTAACTCTAACATAATAAAAGACTAAACTCTAATAAAGAAATTTACTTCAATTTCTATGGCTATTTCTTCTACAGTTTTGGTACAAATTACAATAGGTTTATCTTTGAATTCACTCATCAAAATTTTTATTATTCTACTATAATAATGAATTATCTTAAATTTTCTACTTTTAAACATCATAAATTCAAATGTGTACTTACCAATGATTCAACTCATATGCATGAAAATGAACTCATTAGAAATCAATTGCACACATTTTGTTTGATGTGACCATACTCTACCTTCTTCCTGTTGGAAAAACAAGGATAGACAACTGAGGGGGGGGCTGAATCAGTTGTCACAAAATATTTAAACTTTTTCAAACTTAACTTAATCTTAGATCTAATGAATGAAGAGTAAACCATGAACAAAAAACACATCAAAAGCACAAAGAACATCAATATTTTTTACGTGGAAGCCTTGTTAGGGGAAAAACCACAGTGGATGTTATTCCACAATATTATACCCTGTTAAAAGTATAAGAAAAATAATGGGAATGCACATGCATTCAGGCACACTACCTAGAGCTCACTATTCAAATACAAGAGGGATCACTGCCCAACAATACACAAAAATACGGATTAGATCCATAGGGTATGAACTAAGGAAATATATTCTTCACAAGCTTGATTATAGTTCCAGTTAAGCACAAAAAACCTTCTTCACACTTCGCTCAAACTTCTTCTCACTCTGCTCTACAATCGAATGATTTGGACACTATTCGCACATGTGCACTTTCTCTGGCATACATTTGCTCAAAAAATCTCTCTTATATATCCACAACATGGAATTACATCAACAACCTTGTTGGCCAAAATATAAGACATATTTTCAATGTCAACCCATTTTTTTACAAACAAAATTTCAATGTGGATCAACCACCATCAACTAATATCATGATGCAACCCAAAACAATATCCTCGAGCATGCAAAATATTCAAAATTAAATCTACAAGGATCTATAGCATGCCACAACCACCATGTCAGCCAAGAAGACAAAAAATTGAACATACCGAGAAAAATATTCAACCATGAGCACACCTGTCAACGCGGATGTGCAACAAAGATAGAGCATGATCTAGAAACATCCACGAGCACCAAGAAACAATAGAGAAGCATCTGTAGCAACTGGAATTACCAAAATTATACCAACTTTAATCAAGAAAACTAACAAAGACCACTCAACAATAAACCCTTTAGTCCACAACAACTGATTTTCAATGTACAAAACAAGACACCTTCATGACCTTCACAGTTCCATCGGGAACCTGGAACTCTTTCTTTAATAATTTTCTCAATATCCTCAACATATACAACCTTCAATACAATAATGCTAATAGTGTTGACATCAATTACAACCACATATCAACAACACAACCACAACATCCAACAATCTACCCCTTTGGCATTGATGTCAACACATGATGTGAAAAACACCATCAACCCAACTCTCAATCAACACTTACTCCTTAGATTATGACTCTTCTTCCTTGAATTATTCTACATGATCTTCTCCCCACAAGACTCTTTACTCTAGATAAGAAAAAAATTTCAAATGACTCTTCTCCTCCTTTGACATCAATGGAAAAGATAAGCATTATCTTCCCACATACAAGCTCTGAACCACATATCTACACATCTGACTACTCCCCCTGAGTAGTAGCCATCGAAACATCAATCTAGATCAAGAAATATCCATGAAGCACACAGATTGATGCAAGTAAATGCATCTTTAGTTCAAATCAAGAGGGGTAATCACCCCTAGCATCCCTCTGAGATACTCAAAAGTATCCTTTGGCAATGACCTAGTGAAAATGTCTACAATTTTTTCTTTGGTAGGCACATACTCCACTAACTTTTTCTCTTAAGAAGTGAAACTTGATTGATATATGCTTGGTCTTAGAGTGTAGCACCAGATTCTTTGATATGTTAATTTCACTTGAGTTATCACAATATATGGCAATAGGTTCATCATATACTACTCTGATATCTTTCAATAGTTGTTTCATCCACATCACTTGAGTACAATTATTTGCAGTAGCAATATACTCTACCTCAACAGTAGATAGAGAAATGGAATTATGCTTTTTTATCAACCAAGACACCAACTTCTTCCCTAGGAAGAAGGAACCACCACTAGTACTCTTCATGTCATCTACATCTCCTACCTAGTCCGCATTAGTATATGCATTCAAAGTAAGATCATCATCCTTAGGATACCAAAGCCCAAAATTAATTGTTCCTTTCAGATACCTAAAGATTCTCTTCACATGAGTCACATGAGACTCTTTTGGATCAGCCTAAAATCTAGCAACCATACATACAACATTCATAATGTATGGTCTATTCCGAGTTAAATAGAGCAATCCACCAATCATTGACCTGTATCTTTTTTGGTTTTCCTTAGGAGAATCATCATTTTGTGTCAACTTACATCTAGTTACCATGGGAGTACCAATAGGTTTTGAGTCATTCATGCCAAACTTCTTTAGTAGTTCTCTCACATATTTGGACTGAGATATGAAGATCCCCTTTTCTAATTGAGTAACTTGCAATCCCAGAAAGAACTTCATCTCTCCAATCATACTCATCTCAAATTCACTCTTCATTTCATTAGCAAACCTCATACATAGATTGTCGTCTCCTCCAAAAATAATGTCATCAACAAAGACCTCAATAATTAATTCTTTATCATGATCCAATTTGAAAAAAAATTGTTGTTAGCAATACCTTTATTGAATCCAATATTTAGTAAAATTTGTCTAGTCTAGCATACCAGGCTCTAGGGACTTGCTTGAGTCCATATAGAGCTTTCTTTAATTAGAAAACCATGTTTTCCTTATCAGTCAGTTGAATCCATCTGGTTGTTCAATGCATACTTCTTCTTCTAGCTCACCATTCAAAAAAGTTGACTTCACATCCATTTGATAGACTTTATAATTTTTATATGCAATATAAGCAAGAAATAACCTTACAGCTTCAATTCTATCAACAGGGGCAAATGTTTCTTCAAAATCAATACCTTTTATTTGTGAATACCCTTTACATACCAGTCTTTCTTTATTCCAGACCACTTCACCTTGTTCATTCAGCTTATTTCAAAAGACCCATTTAGTACCAATCACATTCTTATCTTTAGGTCTAGGAACAAGTATCCATGTATCATTCTTTTCAATTTGCATCAGTTCTTCCTTCATAGCTTCCATCCAGTGTTCATCATTGCGAGCTTCATTGACATCTTTAGGCTCAATCTTGGAAATCAGGCAATACTCTTCTACAATCATTCTTCTAGTTTGCACTCTTTTATTCTTGTGTCCTATAATTTGATTTTTAGAATGATTTAGCTTAACATACCTCAGAGTTTTAAGATTCTCTCAAACTTTTGATTCTTTTGTTTTTTCTTCTACACTTGCACTTGTCTTTACTTCCTGACTATCTTGGTTTACTAGAACAAATTGAAGTTGTCTAACCAGCACATATGGCATAATTTGAAGTTGATTTTGTGTCTGAACATTCTTCCCTTTTTTTGTATTATCTTCATTTGAATCATATCCACAATATCTAGATGATTTAGTAGAATCCTCATCAACTCTGACATTTTCACTCTCAACCAATTTTCTTACTGTTCTGTTACAACACCAGCGGGCCTTGCTTCTAGTAGAGTAACCTAGAAAGATTCCTTCATCGCTTCTTGCATCAAAATCTCCTATATTGTCATCTCTCTCGATGTAACACTTGCTTCCAAAGATCTTAAAGTATTTAATAGTAGGCTTATAACCAAACCATAGTTCAAAAGGATTCTTACCAAAATTACCATTGACATTTACCCAGTTCAAAGTGTACATAGTAGTGCTTATAGCTTCACTCCAATAGATGTGAGGCACATTTCCTTCAATCATCATTGTTCTAGCAGCATCCAGAATTGTTATGTTCTTCCTCTCTGCAACTCCATTTTGTTGAGGGGTTCGGGGAGCAGATAATTGTCTTCTGATTCCATGCTTTTCTCAAAAAGAATTAAACTCCCTAGAGGTGAATTCACCACCTCTGTCTGACCTTAGGAATTTTATTTTTAGACCTTTCTCATTTTTTCCATAGCTTTGAAACTTTTGAACTTTTCTAATGCTTCACATTTTTCTCTTAAGAAATCAACCCATATCATTCTAAAATAATCATCAATAAGCAACATAAAGTACCTTTTACCATGGATACTTTTGACTCTGGAGGGACCACATAGATCAATATGCACCAGCTCCAGTAATCCATTTGAATGATGTTGTTTTCTTTGAAAAGAGACTCTAGTATGTTTTCCCATTTGACACTCCTTGCAAATTGTTTTAGCAGGCTTTACTAGCTTAGGTAGATATCTTACTGCTTGAGTGAAAGTTACTTTGACTATGTTATAAGAATTCACATGACACAACCTTCTATTACATAACCAGCTTTCATCTACTTGATCAATTAAACAACTTTCACTAGTAGCATTCAGGTGAAAAACATTACCTTTTGTCTATATACCTAAAGAAATTATATTTCTAGAACTTGCATATATCGTACATCTTCCATCTTTGAACTAAAGATCATAACCCTTGCACACCATTTTTCCAACACTTAACAGGTTGTGCTTCAATCCTTCAACATAAAGAACATCATCAGTGTTATGCTTATGACCAAGACAAATAGATCCTCTGCCATGAATCACACAAGCATTGTTATCTCCAAATCTTACAATCCCACTTTCATACTTCTCTAGACTTACAAATTTTATTTTGTCACCAGTCATATGATGTGAGCATTTGCTGTCAATGGCCCACTCATCTTTTTCTTCAATTCGGGTTGCAAGAGCTTTCTCAACTTTAGCAGATTCAGTAGCCACTGGACTATTTTCCTTGATAGAAATGAAAACTCAATTATCTTCATTTCCATTTTCTTTATTAGACTTTTCATCAGTCACACCTTCTTCAACAAAATAGAATTTCTTTTGGAATATAGATTTTTAAGGCTTAGATCTAGGAACTCTTTCAGGACACCTTGATGCAAAATGACCTATTTTACTGCAAGAAAAACATTTGATAGGAAACTTTCCTTTCTACTTACCTTGTCGTCTACCTTATTTCTTCACAATCAGTGCTTCCAACTCTTCTACCTCTTTTTCTTCATCTTCAAGCTATTTCATTTCTTCCTCATACTTGAATTTCTTTCTAGAACTCTCCCCTAGATCATATCTTTACTTGTTTCTTCTAGATATAGTAGCCTTAAATGTAGTTTTAGTCTTGGCAACACATTCACCAAATTCATTCAACACAAAGGCAACAAGTTTACCAATCAGTGTATCTCTTGTCATATTCGTCAACGATCTAGTTTCTTCAATAGCATGAGACTTCGCTTTGTAGGAGGGAGGCAATGATCTAAGAACTTTAGCCACAATTTCTTCCTCTTCCAAGGTACCATCGGTGCATCTAATACCCATCACTATTTCATTTATGCTTTGCATAAAAGAAGAAATATTTTCATCTTCACCCATCTTCAAATTTTATACTTTCCTTTCAAACTCTATTGCTTAGCCATCTTCATATGTACATCTCCTTCATACAAAGTTTCCAGCTTCATCCACATCTCATGAGTTGTCTTCAGACCTATCACATTTTTCATTTCTGAATCTATTAGAGCACTTAGCAAAGCTTCCATAGCCCTAAAATTATTCTCGACCTCTTTCTTCTCATCAGTAGTGGAAGGAAAATTCTAAGGAATAACATATCTATTCTTTGTAATCTTCCAAAAGGGTTCACCAATACACCTCAAATGACACTCCATCCTAGTTTTCCACAATGAGTAGTTTGTTCCATCAAATCTAGGACTATCCTTCTTATATGATTCCATGGAACAAATCTAGGACTATCCTTCTTATATGATGCCATCTCATGTCACCTAAAGCTTTTAATATTCTTTAGAGGAACTTGCTCTAATACCAATTGTTAGAAAAACAAGGACAAACAACTAAGAGGGGGGGGTGAAATAGTTGTCACAAAATATTTAAACTTTTTCAAACTTTACTTTACTTAATCTTAGATTTGATGAATGAACAGTAAACCATGAACAAACAACACATCAGAAACATAGAGAACACCAAATTTTTTTATGTGGAAACCTTGTTATGGGAAAAACCATGATAGATGTTAGTCCACAATATTATACCCTATTAAAAGTATAAGAAAAATAATGGGAATGCACATGCATTCAGACACACTACCTAGAGGTCATTGCTCAAATACAAGAGGTCTCACTTCCCAACAATACACAACAATACAGATTAGATCTGCAAGGTATGAACTAAGGAAATAGCTTCTTTACAAGCCTGATTACTATTCCAGTTAAGCACAAAAAACCTTCTTCACACTTTGCTCAAACTTCTTCTCACTCTGCTATGCAATTGAATGATTTGGGAACTATTCACACATCTACACTTTCTTTGGCATACATTCACTCTTATGCACACTAACTTCGCTCAAACAATTGCTCTTATATATCCACAACATGGAATTACATCAACAACCTTGTCGGCCAAAATATAAGACATATTTTCAATGTCAACCCATTTTTTACAAACAAACTTTCAATGTGGATCAACCACCATCAACTAATATCATGATGTGACACAAAAAAATATCCTTAAGCATTCCAAACATTCAAAATTAAATCTACAAGGATCTGCAACATGCCACAACCAACATGTCAGCCAAGAACATGAAAACCTGAACATACCGACAAAAATCTTCAACCATGAGTACACCAATCAACGCATATGTGCAACAAAGATAGAGCATGATATGGAAACATCCACGAGCACAAAGAAATAATAAAGAAACATCCACAACAACTATAATTACTAGAATTATACTAGCTTTAATCAAGAACACTGATAGAGACCACAAAAACACTGTGAGAAAATAGATCTTCATAACTCAAACAAATCTTCACGCAGACCTTTGAAACTTCTGGTGGATGGACTAGATACACTCATCAATAAACCCTTTAGTCCACAAAAATTGATCTTCAATGTACAAAACAAGACACGTTCATGACCTTCACAGTTTCACTAGGAACTTGGAACTCTTTCTTTAACAATTTTCTCAATATCCTTGACATATACAACCTTTAATACAATAATGCTAATAGTGTTGACATCAATGACAACCACATATTAGCAACACAACCCTAACATCCAACACTTCCAACCCTAGTCCATTTCCATGAATGGTTGTATCTATTTCTCTGCTTCCTCTTCTTTTGAAAATCTTCATGTCCCCGGCCCTGTCTTCTCTTTGCATTTTGTTAGACAAGGATATATCACTATTTATATTGCTATCACAGAGAAAAGGTAAAAAAATGATATTCTATATCTTGTATAAAATCAAGAAAAAATCTTTTTATGGCTTGTGAATTTTCAACTTGGAGAAAAATACACGCATTTCCTGCTCTATTTCCCCTCTCTTTCTTGTCATCTGCATTTTCCACATATACAGGGAATGATGATTCATCAGTGTTGTTTCCTCGTTTGTGATGAAATATCTCTAAATCTCGACATTCTCACCCATTTTCTTGCAAAACGTTAGAATTTTCTTTATAATAATCGTAGTTTTCCAACTATTTTGGTATATCTATTATTTTTTTAATATTTCCAATTCTACTAGGGAAAAAAAATCTCACTAACAATCCCTTTCTTTTAGCAGTTAAAACTTTCTTTGATAACAAAATTACTTTACTTATGACCAAACTTACCCTAGTTAAAAAAAATTCACACTCAAGTTCATCATGATCAGTTGTATCGTGAATCCTACACACAGTGACTCTTCCAAAAGTAAATAAGCTCAAAGGATACAATTTATGATTAAAGATTTTACAATTTTTTTCAACTTCCATACTAAAATACAACTTGCATTCATTTTATTCCTTACAAGCTCCTTACCAAATTCAGAAATAATGTTTTGAAACACAATTCTCCAATTCTATAGAATGATACCTTAAAATATTAAAGAGAGACCCTCCTTCTAGCGCCAATTCCTATTGACGGCAATTTTACTTGCAGCAAACGGGGTGAATAAATTCTTCATAGACAAGACCACAAAGAGCCTATCCTTCTTGAAAGATATGAAACAAAGACAACCTAAAAGGGAATTCTACATTAATAGGGAAAAGATTGGCTTTCGTTCAATCCCAAGTATCCGATAACCAGGTTATGGTTACACTAGGGTCGCTCTCGGGTATTGATGTGATATTGTTGTTAATATCAAAGGGACTATGGTTGTTTCTTGAATATTTTAGGTGTAAATTTCTAAATTGAAACAATGAGTTCAAGCATCATGAAACAAAAATATTTTCCATAACATTTCCTAAATATCACAAATTATTTGTTATCACTTAAGTGGATTTAGCATTAAGCATTCATCAATTTTATGGAAAACAAAAGATTTTCAATAAAATTTCTTCCTTTCAATTATATTTTGGAAAATTTTCAAATATTAAACTTCTATTCTAAAACAAAGTATAAAAAAGTACTAAAAATTAAAAGTTCATCCCAGTTATTCCCCATGGATGCCCCAAAGAATCAATTAAAATAGATCAAACTACTTTATACTTCACCAGAGTGCTTCACAACTACATATAAAATGGTGCAAGTTTTTAAAGAGAGGGGTTTCATTTCTGGACACCAAGTAGGTTTTGTATGCACCCTTAAATGGCGCAGCATATAGTCTTCTTTGGTTAAACTAACAAAACCAGCTACAAAAGATACTGAGATAGGTAGCTATCTAATAAGCTTTGATATTAATCAGTGTCTACGTGCATACAAATTTTTATGCTGGAATGGTTTACAAAATAGGAAAAAGGAACAAAGCTTAAAAAAATTATGCTCCAACATCCACAAATTTTGAACTTAAAATAAAAAATGAGGATCCTTTGTCCTTTTATAAAACACAAGGATCAGATAAGATAAGACAAATACATGAGAGGAAATCCGAGGGACCAATCTCATCAAGGCATGTGGAATATAGTGAGCAATAGGATAATTGTAATCAAAGTCAATGGAAGTCAACTCCAATTACATGTTGAAGCTCTTCGAGTGTTAATCTTGAATCTTCGCCAAGATGCTACTTCAAATCAGGATAATGTGTATGGACTTCCCATATATTCAAAATGAAAAGGTAGAATTTTTTCCCCAATACATCGCTTTGCTCCATTTTTATCACTCTCATGAATGGGCTCTCCCAAAATTAGACATTTTTTTCCACCGCATGTGAAATACCGAGATCCCTAGCATTTTGATCGACTCAAAGCCTTATGCCTTATAATCTCCCAAAGTAATTGAACTAGACTAAAAATTAGTCAATCCATGATTCAAGTTTTCCTGACCATCCATACCCAAGCTTTGCATCACAATCGATATCTCCTACAATCACAAATTCCATACATTAAATCCCTTTTAAAAGAAAGAATTTTTTTATAGAATCTCATGTAAATAAAACCGTTATTCAAAAGTTAGTACAAAAATCATGTAATTAACACACTTTCAAGCATATCATAAATCCTCACATATATACCAGATTACTGGGATCATTAGATAAACTTAAGATTTTAGCATTTCACTTCACATTACAACCTAGTATCTGGTATTTAGCTTTACCCACTTACTTTCCCAGACCTCGATTATACCAAAACTCCATCATACCAGATTCCTTCATACTAGACTGCTTCATACTAGACCAAAGCCTTCCATTTGAACTTGTATTACCTTTCACCTTTTGCATGTTTCTAGTACTCGGTATTTGATTCCTGAAACACTAACATTACAAAGTACTTTATTATCAAAGATGTTTTTTCCTTTACTTCCCATGGTCTTCCAATTTTCTAGCTCCTGTCATCAGAGTTATATTTTTCCCTTGGATCCCCAAGAATTTTCAGTCTTTGGGTGTGTTGTGAGACCACACAACATGACCCAGGTAGTGTATCCCATGTATGTATGGCATATAAAAGTGATCATCCTCCCACACCTCACAATTGAGGTATGGGTGACAGGTGAAGGTATCCATCTCATCTATAACCCTCAGCTAGTGATCCAACTATCCCATGTGATGATTCCTCCTAAACCTTGAATACATGAACATAGAAGGAAGATATCTAATAGTTAAATGTAGATTTGATCAATAAAACAAAGAAATAAAACACACAAAAATTATAGCAGCAACAAGACAACATAGAGAATTTAACGTGGTTCACCCAATATGGGCTACACCCACAAGACTATAGCCATCCAATGATTTTATTATCTAGTGTAAAACATATTACAATATCATGAATAATTCCCTACTACAACTCCCATCCCAACCACTTATTACAAGCTTTCTAGAAGCTTCTAGAATTAGGCTTTTACAAAGTCATTTTTTTATTTTGTTAGTGACGAAGTGAAAAAATAGAACTACATGAAGAGTGTACAATATAGCATGATCAGTCACCACACACCAACACACAATACATCTTCTGATATAAATCTTCTAGGATAATGGGCCCCAAGCATGCACCATCCCATTTGCTAGCATCCCCTCCAACACTCTTGTCTAGCCCACTATGAATCTACACAATCTCCTATACAACATCAAGGTCTCGGTGATCAATGAAGTTGTAAACAATGAAAACTATGAACATTTTCCCCTCCCAGCCTCCAAATCCAACTCCATGCCCCTAATGGGAAAACTCCTTGTCATAAATATCCTTCATAGAACTGGTTTCACACCATGAAGACTATATTGTACAAGCTCATTGCAGATCAACAATTGCAAGATCCACCACATGTCCTCTGGAGTGATAGTGGCCTCCCCCATAGGCAAGTAGAATTTGTTGGTGTTATTTTGCCATTGCTCTAATAGCACTATCACCAATGCTGGATGAGCTCAAATATGGGGCATCTATGAAACATAGTATAAACCCATCAAATGAAGCCAATCCTCATCTATATATGTTAGCTACTCCTGTAAGATCAACATGATATCCATGCACTGCTCTCAAGTCTAGATGATCTTTATCTTCTCCTACATCATTCCATGTACTAACATTAGTCATCAAACAAATCATTTCCTTAATCCCATCCCTAAACCCCTTGTGTACTTGCAATTTTTGCAAAGCTACACTTCCTCTTTTAACATAGGTGCTATTAATTTTGTTGTAGGCGCATCCTTTCCCAATGCAGGTGACACTTTATGTAGGTGTTTCCTTTTAACCCAGAGGTACAATGTTTGGAAATGTAGGAACTGCTTTATGCAAGCACCATGAAATAGCCTTGTACTCTATCCAACCCTGAATGAAGGTGTACCTTTCATAGGCACAATAAATGGAAGCATAAAAATTTTCCACACGAGCACCAAAATGCATTGTAGGTGCACCTTTTATATAGGCACCATTTTTTGCAATGTAGGTGTTGCAATCATGCCCCTAGGCACAGCTTCATAAATCCATGCCCCTACTTTGCTTCCCTTTGAACCCTAATTCAACCTACCTTGACACCCCTAAACTAGCCTAAAACCTAATGGTTAAGATACATACTGGGTCACCTATGTCCTCTAGCTGCTAATACTCTCGAACTCACTCTAAATGATGTAAATGTCACAGAACTTGTGCCATGCCTCCTTGCTGACTCCTAGCTCCTCTCCACCAATTACAAGGTTGAAAATGACTTTTTGGGCCCTCCTAATCCCTAATTTTTATGCCTATAGCATACACAAGACATTTAGAATGGGGACCCCCTCTTTCCTTTCACCTCATTCCAAGTGCCCCTAATTTCAAGCTTAAAGTGGTCAAGAGCACTAAAGTCATCAATCCCTAGTTGACCAAATTCCTTCCCCCAAGATTCCCTATTTTTTTGGATTTTGTAGGTCATTCCATGTGGACTTCCCTTAGTCTATTGCCATGATGTCCTCTAGGTTGCGCGGGTCCACAGTTTCAGGTTTCCCTCTACGCGACACCACCATTTTTTCATCATTTGACTAACAACCAACTTGGGATGTACGACCGCATGGCAGGTCCTAAATCCCCTTTCACCATCGCTTCTTGGCCACTACTCAACAGTGAGACCTCAGAGTCATCTGGCATTACAGTCCTTGCATAGCTCTCTAGCAGCCCGTTGGTTTCCCACATCTCACCTACCTCATCGGCTGTCATACTTTGCATTTAATGTAGCTCATAAATGACCCTTTTCCTATAAATAGAGGCTTGCACTTGTCATTTTCACACTTGCAAGATCAAAATTTCAAATAGGAGAAACAACGATCGAAGCTCGCACACCTGCATTAGCTCTTGTTGGATCGAAACTATAATTGTCATCAATTCCTGTGCCATTTCCAGGTATGTCTGTCCTTAGAATATTAGATTGAGTACCTTTTTTCCACTAGGGTTTCCAAATTAATGATTAAATCTTTAAAGTAAACTATTAATTATAGAAGTTGCAAAACCAACCTCACAGACCCCAGTGAAGACCTAAAAGCAATAACCTGTCACAAATAAAGAAAGATGTCCAAAGCAACAAAGATGCTCTACAAGCCTCAAGATGAAAAATGCATTAAGAGAATGAATAATTACAATGAGATCAATCCTTAAGAAAGGAGATCAAACCCTGAAAAGAAACCCTAGTGTGCACACTTAATAATTAATAAATAATTAATTATTAATGTGCCTAAGTTTACCTTAAGTAACTAAAGTGACAAGTGACTTAATTAATTAACCAATATGATTAAATTAATTAAGTGAAATAACTTATTAATCTAACATCCCCCTCTTAAGATGATCTTAGGGAGTAGCTAAAACACTAGGAAAAGATGCATAAAAGAAAAGATGGGCCCCTGCAACAAGGCCTGATCAGGTACCCATGTACAAATGTAATGCAAACTAAATCAAATGGGGTAAAGGAGAAAACCATGTGGGAACAAAACTCCTCCCCAAAATAGGATACAAAAAAAACTAAGTGATGAAATATGGAGGACTCCATAAGACCCCCCAAGGACACCATCCATCACAAAGATACATAAAAGAACCCCCTAGAAGAGAGGAAGAAAGAGACCACATAACCCCCCCATAATGAAGTAGCTCCAAAAAGACTGAAGAAACTGCATCTCCTGAAAGAAGTGAGAGGGAAGAAGCCTCAAGAATACAATCTTTGAAGGTGAATCAAGTGTAGCCCAAGATGTCTCCACAGAAGTAGGTGTGACCTCAACCAATGAAGAAGTCAAAGTAGGTGAAGACTGAAGAGAAACCTCCAAAGATTAATGATCAACTAGGTCATGTTGCACTCAAACAGAAGAAACCACATTTGTAGCCATAGAATTATCAGCAACTACAATAGTAGGTGGAGGAGATGGAATGGAAGGCTCAAGAATTGGATCCAAAGTGAGAAAACCAATGTTCAAGAAGCCAAATGTCTCCTCTAAATGATGATTCACACAAAAGTGTGATGAATAGTTGTAGGAACAGAAGCACCATCAGTAGCAAAATATGCAAAGGAATACAACTAAGATGAGTGATCCACCACCCCAGTAGCAATAACTGCTCTACTCTCCAAGTCTCTGATGATATAAAAATTAGGTGTGAACTCCACAAATCTCCCATTGCCTCCATGTGTGATCTAATATATGGAAAGAAGGTTGTTCGTCAAATGAGGAACACTCAAGACATCGTAAAAAGTGTTGTCCCCAAAACTAATAGACCCCTTCCCTGTAACACTCATGTATGCATTATTTCCCATAAAAATAGGAGACATAGTGCAAGGCTCAAAGGAAGTGAACATAGACTGTGAAGATGCCATATGATGAGACACTCCCAAATCTAGAATCCATCTCCCTGATCCAAAACCTGAATAAGCACAAAGAGAATGTCCCTTCATATCTAATGAAGTATGTAAACCAATTGTGCCCCTATCATGCTACTCTAAAGAAGAAGAATGAGGGGAAGGAGATGGCGTAGACATCATAGAAGGAAAATCAATCTGGTGTTTCTAAAGAAGATGCTTCAACTCATCAATGTCTTTCTTATAACAACTATGTTTTGCATGTCCTCTCTTACAATATGCACATGGAACCTTCTCCTTCTTAGATGATTTCCCTTTATAAGAGGAGGATGAATCTGAGGACTCCTTTTGCTACTCATGAGATTTGGAATCCTTTTGTTTCTGTTTCTATTTCTTTTCTTGTAGAAGCCTTCTGATCTTTGGGCTCTTGTAATGCAATAAGTTCCTATGATGAGGAGGGTTTCAACTTGCCCGTGCTAGCCAACTTGGCCTGCTCTCAAGTGAGAGAAGATGAAAAATCATCAAAACAAGGCATAGTAAATCTAGTAACAAGTGCATCCCTAGTGGCATAAAAGGTAGATACAAAAATTGAATAATCTGGTCCAAGCTTAGAAAGAATGGACAATATCAACTGAGAGTCTTCCTTCTGAACACCACATTGTGAAAGTTGCAATCTGTGAGACTTAAGCATTGTGAAGAACTCTTGGATGCTATCAAAATCCCTAGGATTTAAGCCAATAAACTCATTCTCCAACTGAAACCCTCTCATAGTATCCTGCTTCCCAAACAAAGGCTCCAAAGTAGTCCAAATCTGATTGGGTGTAGTGCAAGACTCCACATGGAAGAGTAAATCTAAAGAAATAGACAAGCATAATGTCCCAAAAGCCTCATCACACCTATTAAAAAATTCTCTTTTCAGCAGCACCAATAGGTTCAACCTATGTACCCATGGTCACCCTGTACAACCCTTTGTGCTTCAAATGAATCCCCATTTTTTCTTTCCAACCAAAGTAGTTGAATGGAGTAAGGGGTGCAATATTATGTGAATCCATGATGAAAAATAGTAGTATATACTCTCAAACCAAAAAGCAATGCTCTTTGATCTCAAAAAAATAGCCTAAATTGCATGTTTCCCAAGAAAATAACCAAGAACAAAAAAGATGAGATCTAACAAAAAATAGATACCTGGTAAAAAATTATAGAAAATTAGGTCTAAGATCTATGTAGAGAATTGAACTAGCTTTCTGACGCCTATTCATTTGCACAAAACAAAGTCTGAATGCAAAAGTTATGCCTCCAGGAGTGAAAACAACTTTTGACTTTGATAGGTGAAAAAGGCATCAAAATAGAAAAATCAAGGAATAGGACCTATACCACAGTGTCGTTCTAGGAATCAGATTTCTGGCAATATCTCATTTTCAAAAAATGGAGATCATACGCCCGATTTATTGAAACTACTCAAAAAAGGCCAATGAGCCTTGCATGCAACACCTGAGGGTTAAAAAAAGAGCCCTTGGTCACATGCACAACAAGGGGAAATGGCCTAGGGTTGGCAGTGGAGCTCTTAGTCACTAATGTGACCACTGGGCTGGGGCTGAAGTCACTAGGGCCTAGGCGCTAAGTGCATGATCCTCCAAAGGACCGACGACTTAGCTATGAAGCCCACAGGGGCTGAGTTGAGGTCGACAACAGATTGAGCGGTGCGGTAGGTGGTGGTTGTGCGCGGGTGGCCGCCAGGTAGAGGGTGGGTGGCGGAGCCCTTTTATACTAGAAGCATTGATGAAGGGTTGAAAAATACCCTCTCTTTTTTTGCGATTTTTTGTGCCTCGGGAAGTGTGCTAGGGAGGTCATATGGCCTCTAGCAATTTGTTTTTGCCTTTTATTCAAACTTCTTAGAAATCAATGTAACGATAGGTCTCCCTAGGGTTTTTGGGTGCTCTGAATGTGTTGGAGATGTCTGTTTTGCCCAAAAATGCATAAAAAAAAGTGGCTACCCCCAGATCTTGCAAAAAGATGCCTGGATGAAACCCTTGCACTTAAAAATCACTATAAGGCAATATCCTTCAAAAGACAAATAGGTAGCTGCAAATCTGAAGCTCTGATACCATGTAGAAGTTTCAAAACTAATCTCATAGACCCCAGTGAACACCTGCAAGCAATAACCTATCACAAAGAAAGAAAGATGTCTAGAACAACAAAGATGCTCAACAAGCCTCAAGATGAAAAATGCATTAAGAGAATGAATAATTACAATGAGATCAATCTTTAAGAAAGGAGATCAAACCCTAAAAAGAAACCCTAGTGTGCACACTTAATAATTAATAAATAATTAATTATTAATGTGCCTAAGTTTAGCTTAAGTAACTAAAGTGACAAGTGACTTAATTAATTAACCAATATGATTAAATTAATTAAGTGAAATGACTTATTACTCTAATATTAACACATCTAGTGGCTCTCCTAATAGTCAACCCCACATAAACTCACTTGAAATTCCTTTCAAAAGCATTCAAACTGTGCCCTCAAAGCATTGTGAAACCCTACAATTTCATCATCATTCTTCACACGACATGAGCACCCCTGCGGCCCGCAATATCATCATTGCCACCCTAGTTAAAATGTGAAATTTCAAAACGTTAAATGGAAAAACCTAAGTTTTTGACTTGTGTGGATCCGCTTATGTGGACCATCATTTGTGGGCGGTCATCACCTTATCGTCATTAGAAAATGGCCTACCTATGCCTGCATCCCACAATGCGGGCCCCACCAAAATCACCTCCACTAAATGCCAAAATGACCAAGCCCTGGTGTGCAGACCATTCCTTGTAGGTTATCATTTGCAACTTGCCATCCTTGGGATGCCGTTCTCTGGTGGCTAAGCCATCCCTCCTTCCCACGTCATGGACCTTGCAACCCTTTTCGTTGTTCTGAGTTCACACAAGCACTAAGTTAAAACTCTTATGTGGGATAGTCTTTGCGAGGGTCCATCTAAGAACTACCCCACCTCCTTCACCACTCCTTAGAATTTTAGCTACCCCATCCACCCACACTACGGACTCCACCTAAGTCATTTTCGTTTAAGGACTTCAAAAAAATTCTAAGTTAGTAGCATCGTGCGGGTCCGTCATTGCGTACTGTCATCCCTTTAGCATTGTTCCTAACAACAATCACACAATGACTGCTTGCTAGCTCCCACCAGCATCTCCTCCAATGGTCAATTTGCAGAAAGTCAAGCCTAACGTCTGAGGATTCTACACCTGCCGCACTGCAGACTTCCCCATATGGGGTGTCATGCCCTGTTCGCCACTTACTTAACAACAAGGTCCCAAATGTCCTTTGATCCTCCTTCCTCCACATACCCCAATCTCACAAGGACATAGTGACCAATTAGATTGCTCTAGGGGCCTGACAACTGATTTCTACATGTGCTAGATTTCTTCCTAGATACTTTGACCACCAGGATCATATTGTAGAACTTTTGCTACTGTAGACGTCCAATTTTGATCACTTCCATATGATCAAATGCGTCTCCTTGATTCATCCGGTTGCTCATCCCCTCTGACAATATTAATTAAAGCCATTTGTTTAATTAATATCTTGCATCTCGCACAAGGGTCCTAAAGTATTTAATTTGATACTTTACCCCTTTTTCTCCTCTAAATTAAATAAATATCCCCTTTTATTTAATTTAGTCATATTCCCCTTTTGAATTAAAATGCATTTTTAATTCATCTTTTCTCTCTCATGGTCACATCCTCCAACTTTTGCAAGTTGGTCCCTAATCCATTTTAATTACTTCATCTTCTTCTAATTAACTAGGGTTAACATGTGCACACCCTTAATCATCATTAAGGTCACATCCTCCATAATTTCCCACTTGCCTCTAATCAGTCATTAGTCCATTTAACTGAGTACTTGCACAATCTTAATCATTTGATTAGCCTAACCTAATCCCTCATCCTATTTATGGCACATGTCCTTGAGTCAACCTTATTAAAGGCTTTCTCCTTTTGGACAAGGCATCCCCCTTCCCCATGTGAATTTTTAATTCACCTTTTAATCCCCCAAGGCACCTAAAAGGAATTTTTAATTCCTTCACTTCTCCCCACATGTCCTTTACTTATTCTTTACTCTTTCTCCCATCCCCATGAGAATATTTGAGGAATTTTTAATTCCTCACATGTCCTCTCACCCACATGGGGACAAGGACCTCCTTTATGAGGAGATCTTGTCCAATCCCAAGGTACTTTGTACCCCCTCCATGTCATGTCTTTCTCCTTCCACCTCATGTACACTTCACCTTTTAGGGCTTCATCACATGCCACATGTCAAGATGTGAGGGCTTGTGAGTTCTCAACTCACCTTAGCCCTACATCTTGATATTTGGTGGATCAATCTCAACCGTCCATTTCCCCTAGGATTTCCCAAAAATCCTATAAATACCCCCTCTTTTCTCTCATTTTGGGGAGATCATTTTGTGTAGCCAAACTCTTGCAGTTTTATTTCTCAATCCACACTTAGCTATTTTCATGTTTCCAAGCATCATTTGCATCTCATATCACACATCTTTTGTCATCTAAGGAGCATACACATTCAAGATCGAAGGGCCAACCAAAGGATCGACTCAACGCAAGGTATAAAGTTCTATTTCGTGGCTTTGTCTTGTTTTGTTTCCAACTTAGGCTAATCTCGAAGTGTAGGTTGTTTTAGTTGTTTATTTGTGCTCTTTAACTTGTTGCTTGTTTTCTAACACCTATTTCGACCTATCACATTTCTGGCACGCCCGGTGGGACCCACAAACGGGTCTTTTTTTCACGTTTGCTATTTTGCATTTGGGTCTAGGAGTCGGAGCAAGGACGGACCTTCGTAGGCGGGGGTCGGACTATCGTGAGCAATTGAAGTTACTGTTGGCGTCCGTTAGGGGCTGTCGGTTTAGTGGCGGACTGTCCTAGTCGATGGCGGGCTAGATCGTGAGTGTGGACTGTATTGTAGCAGATGGGTTCAGGATTCGATGGCGGACTGTCCTGTTGGGTGAAGCGGGTGTCAGTCATTGGTTGACCTAATAATTCGATTAAGCGGGCTGTCCTATGAGATAAGCGGTTGTGAAGGTAAATTTGTTTCTTTCAAGTTTTCCCGAATTGTGTTTTGGTAAAATAGGAACATAGCTTAATTAAAGGGGTGTCAATAGACCTTGCTTGGCGTGTTTGGGAAAGCTATTTGACGTATCCAATCCCCTTGCGCCATTTGGCGATCCTGGGTGACGAGAAATCGTAGCTTTCCAAGTCCTTTTTTGTCACCCTTTTTCAATTTCTTAGTGGGACCTGCTTGGGGATTTCATCACCCCAAGGGACGATTCCAACCACGCGTACCGGCGGGGTATATAAAGGGGGGAGAGCGAAAGCTGTACCTCAATCCAACCACGTTGTAATTGGCGAAGCGTCGGGATGACGTGAAGAGTTGGTCCGAGCCTTTAGTATCTCGCTAAGGTTCCCGACTCATGCTTGTAACGGGTTGGTGTTCACGGTTTGGGCCTCACGTACCGGGCGTATATCGAGGACTCCTTAGAAACCATGTGCATCCTAGAGTAGAAGACTTTGTTGACCATACCCCCTTCTACTAATCTTAGGGTTGTGCTGTTTGAACTATCTTTTTGTGCAAAAAACCAGTGATTATCAGTTCGGTCAAGTCTTTTTATGATTGCTACAATTTGGGTCCTTTGCCTTTGCCATCCATCGAAACATCAACCTTGAACTCATCTTTTGGCGGACTTGACCTTATCCTATAGCAAACTTGTCTTAGTCCATTGGCGGACCTGTCCCAATCCAGTGGCGGGCTTGTCCTAGTGCATTGGCGGACCTATCCCAGTTCAGTGGCGGGCCTGTCCTAATTCAGTGGTGGGCCTGTCCTAATTCAGTGGCGGACCTGTCCCAGTTTAGTGGCGGGCCTGTCCTAATTCAGTGGCGGACCTGTCCTAATTCAGTGGCGGGCCTGTCCTAATTCAGTGGCAGACCTGTCCCGGTCCAGTGGCGGACCTGTCCTATTTCAGTGGCGGACCTGTCCTTTAATCACCCTATATCATCACTTTGCATGCATTATCCCTCTATTTTGACCATCGATACGATCATTTAGCATCCAAAATAAGCTTTTGAACATCCATTTTGAGCCTCCATCCCTTCATTCTAAAGGTCATTTATTCCGAACACTCTTCTGCTTGTTTCAAGAGCCATACGTCTTCCCTAAGACGCTACCCATCCGTCCTAATTCCGTTTTCATCTCCGATCCCCGTTATTCCATATAAACCTCGTTGGAGTTGCCATCCAAGTTGACCTAGGTATTTATCCCTAATCGCAATCATCCTAACTGACTTAAATCCCTTTCGGCCCAATCAATCCGCTTCTATCTCAAGTTGGATTCGGTGTCGTTATCATACATCCACCTCTCAATCAATACCTAGTGTTACCAAGGATCCCTCTTAAACCCGGTTGTGGATCTCGGTCTTCATCATACTTATCGTCAATCCAATCCTAATCATCAGATTAATCCAATCCCTACACCATCAAACCTGTTCGGATCAAAACCCGACATCTAGGTAAATCCAACATCTATCGATCAATCCAATCCCATCCCATCAAGCCAATCCACATCGGCCTAATCAATCATCATCCACTAATCTCCCATCAAAATTTAATCAATCTTGATCTACTTCATCATCTTGCATGCCCGTTCAAACTCGATCACAAGCAAAGAAAATGGCCGACCAACAAGCCCTAAATGCCCAATCGAACAACCCTCAAAATCCAATCAACACGGTCAACATCACATCCGATCCTAACTATGGTGCTAATATCCCTCACGATCCCAAAACACATCACCCCCTGGGGAGGAAAACATGGCCGAACAACCCGAGCTTACGTTCGAAGAACACTTTAGCAACCCTGTCAATGCACAAATGACAGAACGCCTATTCGAAAGACATGGGGACAAAATCTTGGCTCACTTGATTGATAAGGGTGTCAAGCTACCGTCAGGTGTCGACTTATCCAAGTATGGCACCTCAACGTCTAACGCCCCCCAAGGCTCACATGACACCCCTAGTAGCTTGCATACCCCCATAGAAGGTTGGCATCAACCCGAATTTGGCAACGCAGTCCTGTATCCCGTTGGAAATCCCACGCATCCTACCATCTCGATCACGGGAGCACCTCAAGCCATTGATCCCAATGATCCCTATGCCTATGGCATGCCGCAAAACATCCCGCAACCACAGCCATTAATGCTGCCGGCACCGCCCCTTTCGAACCTGCCTCCTGTCAACACTGGGGGCAACCCTTTCGCTTCTTTGCAGCCACCTCTAGGAGCCACCAATCCTCCACCATCATCATTCCAACCTCCACCATCGTCCCAATCCAATGTCCCTCCACCATCGTCTTTTCAACCTCCACCATCATCATTCCAACCTCCACCGTCGTCCCAATCCAATGTCCCTCCACCATCATCATTCCAACCTCCATCATTGCCCCAATCCAACAATCTTCCTCCATCATCGTTCATATCCCAACAACCTCCCCAATCCCACGCTCCCACTAGTGCTCAACAACCTCCCTTGCACAACATCTCAATCGCACCTCCACCTCAACAACAACCATTGGTCAATCCCCTATTCTCAGCACAACCATCACAACATCAACTGCAAGGAAATCCACCCCGGCCTTCAGCCCCGACCGCATCTTCGTTCCTTGCATCCATTTTACGCCCACAAGCGCAACCACAACATACCATCCCATCTCGCCCATCACAGGCACCACCTATGCATCAACAACAATATCAACAACCACCTCATCACCACAACTATTACAACCAGTAACAATATCAACAACAACCCTCCTATGGGGCATCACAACAGTCATATCAACACCCCCAATATCCGCAAGCTAATCAACAACACTTTCTCCACACTTCCCAACAGTACGCCACCCACAACTACCCAGCCAATCCATATCCCCCCTCACAACAGCAACCTTTTTATCAAAAAGGTCCCTTGGCATATCAGCAGGAGGTGACACCTCCTCATCCATACACCCATCTCCAAACATCCTCTCAAAATCCACAATCATCATATCATCAATATCCATCCAACACACCAGCCAATGCGGACATCCTGGAAATCAAAGCCGCACTGAAGGATCTCCAGGCAGGGACTAGCAAACAGTCGTTCAAGTTCGAAGATATATGCCCCTATCCGTATGATCCCTCCATCTCATTGATTCCCTTCCCCAAACATTTTGAGATGCCAAAATTTGACAAATATAAGGGGAACAAAGATCCTAAGGCCCACCTACGGGAGTTTTACTCCCAGTGTCAAGAAGTGATCCACAATGACAACTATCTCTTGCGTCTGTTCCCCCGAAGTCTGGGAAGCGACGCACTAGGGTGGTTCATGACCCTCGACAAGGGATCTATAAAATCTTTTGCGGACTTGTCAGAAAGGTTTGTCTCCTACTTCTCCTTCAACTTGGAGAAGGATACTGATACCCTGGATCTTCTCAAAGAAAAACAATGTGAAGGGGAAACTTTCACTAGCTACCTTCAGAGGTGGCGTGCCCTAGCCAGCCGAATGAAAACCCCTTTGAAAGAAAAGGACATGGTCACCCTTTTTGTGGAGAACTCCCATCCTGACATGGCCCACAACTTCCAATTACATTGTGTCACCACTTTCGCGGAGGTAGTGGAGAAAGGACCCATCCTTGAGCGTGCCCTTATTGCTAAAGGGCACATCAAAATATATAACCAAGATAGGGAAAGGTCTTTCAATGACAAGCCACGTTTTTGGAACAAGAACAAGAATGCAGTGAATGATGGTGTCACTGACACTAAACACGTCCACATAGCCAACACATCTCAGAAAC
This sequence comes from Sequoia sempervirens, assembly GCA_007258455.2. Taxonomy (NCBI): domain Eukaryota; kingdom Viridiplantae; phylum Streptophyta; class Pinopsida; order Cupressales; family Cupressaceae; genus Sequoia; species Sequoia sempervirens. Next base: position 53,546,261 of record VDFB02256132.1, on the reverse strand, counting down.
AACAGCAATCCATGCCTAATGCCATATCTGTACCGCAAGGGACGCCCCGTCCTCCCCAACAGTCCAATCAAAATAACCAAGGGAACAATAAACGCCAATATGCTCAACTAGGAGAACCCTTGAGTGTTGTCTTCAACAAACTGTTGCAGATTAGCTACCCGATCACGTATCCTATCACCAAGCCACTAGATGAATCCAAACCTAAGCCCGCATGGTTTAGGGAAAATGAGTATTGTGAGTTCCACAAAATTAAAGGGCACTCTTTGAATAAGTGTCAAGGTCTGAAAAACTACGTCCAGGATCTCATAGATCGAGGTGACATCAAGGTTGATCCTAATCAAGCTCCGTCGTCCAATGCTCAATTACAAATTTATCAAAACGCTTTCCCAAATCATAACCAAGGCCCGAGCACTTCCAATACTAATCCTCAAAATAACAGCACAAATAACGTAAGCTACAAGAGTGTACCCCTCAATTACGAGGGTGTTATTCATTACATTGAGCAGGTAGAACCTCGTGTATCCATGATACACATCAAAGCTAAAGACCCCCAATGTGCTGTTACCACACGACGGGCCCGTATCACCGTTCCCGTAGCCTCCGCACCCGCTCAACCTACTCCTGTAACTTCCCAGTATAATATCCTTGATCATCTGGGAAAGACCCCTGCACATATCTCCATTTTGGATTTACTCAAGTCTTCCCCTGTGTATCAAGAAATCCTCAATAGAGCTCTACAGGAAACTCATGTGCCTAATAATATGGATCCTACACAGTTCCAAGCCTTGGTAGGACACCTGGATTCATCCCACCAACTACACTTCAGCCACAATGATATGCCCAACATTGACGTCAATCACAATCGTCCCTTACATATTGAAGTCGTGGTTGCTCGGCATAAAGTAAAAAGGGTCTTGGTAGATAATGGCTCTGCCCTCAACTTGTGCACTTTAAAATTCATAAAACAGGTGGGGTATACCCAAGCAGACTTAAGCAACCAGATTATTACAATCAAGGCTTATGACAATGCAAAAAGGAATTCAGAAGGGATCATTAATCTTCC
>VDFB02256132.1:53396729-53542254 GCA_007258455.2 Sequoia sempervirens | reverse complement strand
GAGTTTCAAACTCATATGTGGTCCCTGAATCAACTACCCAAGGTTGTAGATCCCATGCCACCGCATGAGTATCTCTCCAGCTATAGAAGGCGGTATCAAACTTTATGTACCCACCCCATATAGATCTCTCTCAAACTACACAAGAAAAAAATTCCTCCACCTATGGTACTTTATATTGTTGACTAAAATATCTCATTACCTGAATAGGTAGGTATCTCTCAATGATCATTGAGGTCCTCTCAACTATTGATGACAATTTTACTCGCAACAAAAAAGGAAAATAAATTCTTCATAGACAAGACTGCAAAGAGCCTATCCTTATTGAAAGATATAGAACAAAGACAACCTAAAGGGGAATTTTGCATTAATAGGGAAAAGATTGGCTTTTGTTCAATCCCAAGTCTCTGATAACTAGGTCATGGTTGCACTAGGGTCGCTCTCGGGTACTGATGTGATATTGTTGCTAATCTCAAAGGGACTATGGTTATTTCTTGAATATTTTTTTTGTAAATTCCAAATTGAAACAATGAGTTCAAGCATCATGAAACCAAAATATTTGCCATAACATTTCATGAACATCACAAATTCTTTGCTATCACTTAATTAGATTTAGAATTAAGCATTCAACAATTTTATGGAAAAGAAAAGATTTTCAATAAAATTTCTTCCTTTCATTTAAATTTTGGAAAATTGTGAAATATTAAACATCTATTCTAAAATAAAGTATAAATAAATACTAAAAATTAAAAGTTTCTCTCAGTTATTCTCCATGGATGCCCCAAAGAATCAATTAAAATAGAGCAAACCACTTTATACTTCACTAGATTGCTTCACAACTACATACAAAATGATGCAAGCTTTTAAAGAAAGGAGTTTCATTTCTAGACACCAAGTAGGTTCTATATGTACCCTTAAATAGTGCAACATACAGTCTTGTTTGGTTGAACTAACAAAACTAGCTATAAAAGATATTGAGATAGGTAGCTATATAATAAGCTTTGATATTAATCAATCTCTACATGCATATAAAGTTTTATGCTAGAATGGTTCACAAAATAGGAAAAAAGAACAAAACTTTAAAAAAATTATGCTCCTCTGACATACACAAATTTTGAACTTAAACTAAAAAATGAGGATCCTCTAGCCTTTTATAGAACACAAGGCTCAGATAGGATAAGATAAATACATGAGAAGAAATACAAGGGACCAATATCATCAAGGCATGTGGAATATAGTGACCAATAGGAGAATTGTAATCGAAGTCAATGGAAGCCAACTCCAATTACACGTTAAAACTCTTTAGGTGTTAATCTTGAATCTTCGCTAGGATGATACTTTGAATTAGGATAATGTGTAGGGACTTCCCATATATTCAGAATGAAAAGGTAGAATTTTCTCCACCACACATCACTTGGCTTTGGTTCAATCACTATCGGGAATGGGCTCTCTTGAAAATAGACATTTTTTTACACCGCATGTGAAATACCGAGATCCCTAGCATTTTGATGGACTCAAAGCCTTCTGCCTTATAATCTCCCAGAGTAATAGAACTAGACTAAAAATTATTCCATCCATGATTCAAGTTTTCTTGACCATCCATACCTAAGCTTTGCATCACAATCGATATCTCCTACAATCACAAATTCCATACATTAAATCCCTTTTAAAAGAAAGAAAACATTTATAGCATCTCATGTAAATAAAATTATTATTCAAAAGTTAGTACAAAAATCATGTAATTAACATGCTTTCAAGCATATCATAAATCCTCACATATATACCGAATTACCGAGATCATTAGATAAACTTAAGATTTTAGCATTTCACTTCACATTACAACCCAGTACCCAGTACCTGGTATTCAGCTTTACCCACTTACTTTCTCGGACATTAGTTATACTGAAACTCCATCATACTAGACTCCTTCATACCAAACTGCTTCATACTAGATTGGAGCCTTCCATTTGAACTTGAATTACCTTTCACCTTTCGCATGTTTTTGGTACCCGATATCTAATGCCCGAAACACTTAAATTACAAAGTACTTTATTATCAAAAAAAATATTCATTTACTTCTAATGATCTTCCAATTTTCTAGCTCTTGCCACAAGAGTTATATTTTTCCCTTGGGTCCCCAAGTATTTTCAGTCTTGGGGCATGTTGTGAGACCACACAACTTGTTGCAACCAATAAAACAAAATTTAAACCAAACTTGAAATTAAATCACCAATTGTAAATTAAAACTTATACATATTTTAAAACAATAAATTCTACATTTACCTAGATTCTGGCATAAAGAAATAAAAATCCACCAGAAACATCTGTGTGTGCTCTGATTAATTCCAATTTTTAGAACTTAGTAAAAAGAATCAGTTCATTGACATTGAACTACATAATATAGTAATCCTCCAAAGCCAACCAAGGATAGAGCCTTGCTACCAATCAAGCGTCCATAACAAGGTTATCTTCGTAATTCCCCTCAAACATAGCTCTACTATTAGTCATGTGTCCATAGCCCCGATAGAGTTATTTGGATAGCCTAAAGAGTTGATATATATATATATATATATATATAGAAATGATAGCTCATTTTTCACTTTTTATATTTCAATGATAGCTCTTTTATCTACTTGCAAGCAATGAAGCACCGCTATTAGGTTGGGAATTATAGTGGTAGCGAAGGTTACTTTTTGATTTTTCATTTAATGCAAATCCCTTCATCCATTCACTACTTCCCAAAAACTCATTTAATGATTCCCTATAAGAGTGAGTTTCCAGCTAAATTTTACTAATTTATGCCAAATCCTAGCTAATTGTAGCACGCTATATGATTAAAATATATGCATAAATTAAAATTTAGCAATCGACAACTTAATCACAAAATTTAAATCTAAATTTAGAAACATTAGTTACCACCCTTCCGATTAAATTTTATGGAAACTTCTAAAATTTCTGCTAGTTATTTTGACTTGATGATGTTGCTCTTCATTAATGGATTAGAAATGCAATGATTACCCTGAAGCATGATCACATTATTCTACATTAAATTTGCACACCTTATTTTGCACATATTATCTCTTCAACTTACTCGGGTGATGACATGTACTGCCTTTTTGGATTGATTTCCCTTTGTATTCTGCACACATAAGCACCTCCATAATTAATACGACTATTTAAAAGAATTGAAATGAACACTATTAATTTCAAAATTGTCAACTTGCTTGATTCACAATCTTCATACTGTTCAAATTTGAAGCAATTTACCACTAGATATGTGTAAAGAATTAATTTGATTTAACCTTTAACTCTGAAGATAATTATCCAGCTGCCACCTTGCTTGCAGCTTACAAAAAAAAAAAAAAATCTCAAGGAAACTATATACCACAAATTTCTTATGGCTCTCTATAAATTTTGTGTTTCTTCTCAAATTCTTCACAATTTTCTTTTTCTCGTTTCTATCTTGTTTCTACAATTATACTCTATGCATTTGCATTTTCTTCTTGGTCATGGATACTCCAATTTTCTTAGGTTGCTCTTGCCGATAGAATGTTTTCTTAGGGAGTATAACATCACAAAGGCTTGAAAAGGTTTTCTTCATTAGGATTTCCAATTTCACTATTCCAAACTTATGCTTAGTCCTTGGGGAAAGATATGTTGTGTCCAACCACTACTTTCACTTCTTTTCTGATTTAGCTTCCCACTTTGCAGCTTCACTTTTGGACATTGGGCTACCTATTGAAGATGTTCACTCTGCTACCAACTTGACAGTGAAGCTTGAATTCTAGAGAATCTTGATACCATTTATTTGTTGCACATCTGACCATTGGGATTCCCTCCAGGATGATATTCCTCAATTCCTGAACATGGGGAAGTGGTTCCACTTCAGCTTTTTCTTGCTGATCTCCATATCCAAGACTTTGAAGTTCATTGGGAACTCAGCCTATATAGGTATTTAGCCCTGATGGAAGAGGCATCCCACATCAACTGAATGGCTACTACCATATGCAAATTTTATCACTCTTTTTTACTCTTTTTGAGTTTTATAAACGAGGATTTCCAATATCTCTTGTATATATGTAATTACACACACACACACATATATATATCTTTTTGTAGCATGGTGCTTGCAGTGTAGGTTTGTTATTTCACTGGCTCAGACAATTTCTAAGACTTCTAAGGCGAGAAGGATTCACTTATCACATTTTTAGTATTCTACTATAATAATGAATTATCTTAATTTTCTGTTTTAAACATCACTAAATTCAAAAGTGTAATTTCTACCAATGATTCAACTCATATGCATGAAAATGAACTCATTAGAAATTGATTGCACACATTTTTTTTGATGTGACCATACCCTACCTTCTTCCTATTGGAAAAACAAGGATAGACAACTAAGGGGGGGGGGGTGAATCAGTTGTCACAAAATATTTAAACTTTTTCAAACTTTACTTAACTTAATCTTAGATCTAATGAATGAAGAGTAAACCATGAACAAACAACACATCAGAAGAACAAAGAACATCAAGATTTTTTATGTGGAAGCCCTATTAGGGGAAAAACCACGGTGGATGTTAGTCCACAATATTATACCCTGTTAAAAGTATAAGAGAAATAATGGGAATGCACATGCATTCAGACACACTTCCTAGAGCTCACTTCCCAACAATATACAACAATACGGATTAGATCCATAGGGTATGAACTAAGGAAATATATTCTTCACAAGCCTAATTATAGTTCTAGTTAAGCATAAAAAACCTTCTTCACACTTCACTCAAACTTCTTCTCACTCTGCTCTGTAATCGAATGATTTGGACACTATTCGCACATGTGCACTTTCTCTAGCATACATTTTCTCTTATGAACACTAACTTCGCTCAAACAATAATTCTTATATATCCACAACATGGAATTACATCAACAAACTTGTTGGAAAAAATATAAGACATATTTTCAATGTCAACCCATTTTTTTACAAAAAAAAATTCAATGTGGATCAACCACCATCAACTAATATCATGATGTGACCCAAAACAATATCCTCGAGTGTGCCAAATGTTCAAAATTAAATCTACAAGGATCTGCAACATGCCACAACCACCATGTCAGCCAAGAACACAAAAAATTGAACATACCAAGAAAAATATTCAACCATGAGCACACCAATCAATGCAGATGTGCAACAAAGATAGAGCATGATCTAGAAACATCCACGAGCACCAAGAAACAACAGAGAAGCATCTGTCGCAACTAGAATTACCAAAATTATACCAACTTTAATCAAGAAAAATAACAAAGACCACTCAACAATAAACCCTTTAGTCCACAACAACTGATCTTCAACGTACAAAACAAGACACCTTCATGACCTTCATAGTTCCACTGGGAACCTAGAACTCTTTCTTTAACAATTTTCTCAATATCCTCAACATATACAACCTTCAATACAATAATACTAATAGTGTGACATCAATTACCACCACATATCAACAACATAACCACAACATCCAACAATCTAACCCTTTGGCATTGATGGCAACACATGATTTGAAAAACACCATCAACCCAACTCTTAATCAACACTTACTCCTCCTTAGATTCTGACTCTTCTTCCTTGACTTCTTCTACATGATCTTCTCCCCACAAGACTCTTTACTCTAGATAAGCAACATTTTTTCACATGACTCTTCTCCCCCTTTGATGTCAATGGAAAAGATAAGCATTATCTTCCCACATACAAGCTTTGAACCACATATCTACACATCTGACTACTCCCCCTGAGTAGCAGCCATAGAAACATCAATCTAGATCAAGAAATATCCATGAAGCACACAAATTGATGCAAGTAAATGCATCTTTAGTTCAAATCAGGAGGGGTAATCACCCCTAGCATCCCTCTAAGATGCTCAAAAGTATCCTTTGGCAACAACTTAGTGAAAATGTTTGCAATCTGTTCTTTGGTAGGCACATACTCTAGTCCAACTTCTTTCTCATTGAATTTTTCTCTTAAGAAGTGAAACTTGATTGATATATGCTTGGTCTTAGAGTGTAGCACCAAACTCTTTGATATGTTAATTGCACTTGAGTTATCACAATATATGGCAATAGGTTCATCATATACTACTCTGATATCTTTTAGTAGTTGTTTCATCCACATCACTTGAGTACAATTATTTGCAGTAGCAATATACTCTACCTCAACAGTAGATAGAGAAATGGAATTATGCTTTTTTCTCAACCAAGACACCAACTTCTTCCCTAGGAAGAAGGAACCACCACTAGTACTCTTCATGTCATCTACATCTCCTACCCAATCTGCATTAGTATATGTAGTCAAAGTAAGATCATCATCCTTAGGATACCAAAGCCAAAAATTAATTGTTCCTTTCAAATACCTGAAGATTCTCTTCACAGAAGTCACATGAGACTCTTTTGGATCAACCTAAAATCTAGCAACCATACATACAACATTCATAATGTATGGTCTAGTATGAGTTAAATAAAGCAATCCACCAATCATTGACTTATATCTTGTTTGGTTTTCCTTAGGAGAATCATCATTTTGTGTCAACTTACATTCAGTTACCATGGGAGTACCAATAGGTTTTGAGTCATCCATGCCAGACTCTTTAGCAGTTCTCTCACATACTTGGATTGAAATATGAAGATCCCCTTGTCTAACTGAGTAACTTGCAATCCCAGAAAGAACTTCATCTCTCCAATCATACTCATCTCAAATTCACTCTTCATTTCATTAGAAAACCTCATACATAGATTTTCATCTCCTCCAAAATTAATATCATCAACAAAGAACTCAGTAATTAATTCTTTATCATGATCCAATTTGAAAAATAAGTTGTTAGCAACACCTTTATTGAATCCAATCTTCAGTAAATATTTGTCTAGTCTAGCATACCAGGCTCTAGGGACTTGCTTGAGTCTATATAGAGCTTTCTTCAATCAGAAAACCATGTTTCCCTTATCAGTCAGTTGAAATCAATCTGGTTGTTCAATGCATACTTCTTCTTCTAGTTCACCATTCAGAAAAGTTGAATTCACATCCATTTGATAAACTTTATAATTTTTATATGTAGTATAAGCAAGAAATAACCTTAAAACTTCAATTCTGGCAATAGGGGCAAAGGTTTCTTCAAAATCAATACCTTTTATTTGTAAATACCCTTTACATACTAGTCTTTCTTTATTCTAGACCACTTCACCTTGTTCATTCAGCTTATTTCGAAAGACCCATTTAGTACCAATCACATTCTTATCTTTAGGTCTAGGAACAAGTATCCATGTATTATTCTTTTCAACTTGCATCAGTTCTTTCTTCATAGCTTCCATCCAATGTTCATCATTGCAAGCTTCATTGACATCTTTAGGCTCAATCTTGGAAATCAGGCAATACTCTTCTGTAATCTTTCTTCTAGTTTGCACTCCTATATTATTGTCTCCTATAATTTGATTTTCAAAATGATTTAGCTTAACATACCTTAGAGTTTTAAGATTCTCTTAAACTTCTAATTCTTTTGTTCTTTCTTCTGCACTTGCACTTGTCTCTGCTTCCTGACTATCTTGGTTTACTAGAACAAATTGAAGTTGTCTAACTAGCACATATGGCATAATTTGAAGTTGATTTTTTGTTTGAACATTCTTCCCTTTGTTTGTATTGTCTTCATCTGAATCATATCCACAATATCTAGATGATCTAGTAGAATCCTCATCAACTCTGACATTTTCACTCTCAACCATTTTTCTTATTCTTCTATTACAGCACCGGTAGGCCTTGCTTCTAGTAGAGTAACCTAGAAAGATTCCTTCATTTCTTCTTGCATCAAACTTTCCTATATTGTCATCTCTCTTGATGTAACACTTGCTTCCAAAGATCTTGAAGTATTTAATAGTAGGCGTATAACCAATCCATAGTTCAAAAAGATTCTTACCAGAATTACCATTTACATTTACCTAGTTCAAAGTGTACATAGTAGTGCTTATAGCTTCACTCCAGTAGATGTGAGGCACATTTCCTTCAATCATCATTGTTCTAGCAGCATCCAGAATTGTTATGTTCTTCCTCTCTGCAACTCCATTCTGTTGAGGGGTTCGGGGAGTAGATAATTGTCTTTTGATTCCATGCTTTTCATAGAAAGAATTAAACTCCCTGAGGTGAATTCACCACCTTTTTCTGACCTTAGGCATTTTATTTTTAGACCTTTCTCATTTTTTTCCATAGCTTTGAAACTTTTGAACTTTTCTAATGCTTCACATTTTTCTCTTAAGAAAGCAACCCATATCATTCTAAAATAATCATCAATAAGCAGCATAAAGTACCTTTTACCATGGAGACTTTTGACTATGGAGGGACCACATAGATCAATATGCATGAGCACTAGTAATCCATTTGAATGATGTTGTTTTCTCCGAAAAGAGACTCTAGTCTATTTTCCCATTTGACAATCCTTGCAAATTGTTTTAGCAGGCTTTACTAGCTTAGGTAGCTCTCTTACTGATTGAGTGAAACTTAATTTGACTATGTTATAAGAATTCACATGACACAACCTTCTATTCCATAGCCATATTTCATCTACTTGAGCAATTAAACAACTTTCATTGGTAGCATTCAAGTGAAAAACATTACCTTTTGTCTAGATTATATTTCCAGAACTTCCATATATTGTACATCTTCCATCTTTGAACTAAAGATCATAACCCTTGTCCACTATTTGTCCAACACTCAATAGGTTGTGCTTCAAGCCTTCAACATAAAGAACATCATCAGTGTTATGCTTACCACCAAGACAAATAGATCCTCTGCCACGAATCACACAAGCATTGTTATCTCCAAATCTTACAATCCCACTCTCATACTTCTCTAGACTTACAAATTTTCTTTTTTCACTAGTCATATGATGTGAGCATCTGCTATCAATGACCCATTCATTATTTTCTTCAATTCAGGTTGCAAGAGCTTTCTCAACTTTAGCAAATTCAGTAGCCACAAGACTATTTTCCTTGATAGAAATGAAACTCAATCATCTTCAATTCCATTTTCTTTATCAGACTCTTCATCAGTCACACCTTCTTTAGAAAAATAGAATTTCTTTTGGAATCTATATTTTTAAGGCTTAGATCTAGGAACTCTTTTAGGACACCTTGATGCAAAATGACCTATTTTACTACAAGAAAAACATTTGATAGGAAACTTCCCTTTCTACTTACCTTGTCCTCTACCTTCTTTCTTCACAATCAGTGCTTCCGACTCTTCTACCTCTTTTTCTTCATCTTCAAGCTATTTCATTTCTTCTTCATTCTTGAATGTCTTTCTAGAACTCTCCCCTAGATCATATCTTTGCTTGTTTCTTCCAGATATAGTAGCCTTAAATGCAGTTTTAGTCTTGGGAATAGATTCACCAAATTCATTCAACTCAAAGGCAGTAAGTTTACCAATCAGTGTATCTCTTGTCACATTCATCAATGATCTGGTTCCTTCAATAGCATGATCCTTCGCTTTGTAGGAGGGAGGAAATGATCTAAGAACTTTAGCCACAATTTCTTCCTCTTCCAAGGTACCACCAGCACATCTAATACCCATCACTATTTCATTTATGCTTTGCATAAAAGAAGAAATATTTTTATCTTCACCCATCTTCAAATTTTATACTTGCCTTTCAAACTCTATAGCTTAGCCATCTTCATATGTATATATCCTTCATACAAAGTTTGCAGTTTCATCCACATCTCATGAGTTGTCTTCAAACCTATCACATTTTTCATTTCTGAGTCTGTTAGAGCACTTAGCAAAGCTTCCATAGCCCTGACATTATTCTCGACCTCTTTCTTCTCATCAGCAGTGGAAAGACAATTCTAAGGAATAACATATCTATTCTTTGTAATCTTCCAAAAGGGTTCACCAATACACCTCAAATGACACTCCATCCTAGTTTTCCACAATGAGTAGTTTGTTCCATAAAATCTAGGACTATCCTTATTATATGATGCCATCTCATATCACCTCAAGCTTTTAAACTTCTTTAGAGGAACCTGCTCTGATACCAATTGTTGGAAAAACAAGGACAAACAGCTGAGAGGGGGGGTGAAATAGTTGTCACAGAATATTTAAACTTTTTCAAACTTAACTTAATCTCAGATTTGTTGAATGAAAAGTAAAGCATGAACAAACAAAAAATTAGAAACATAAAGAACACCAAGATTTTTATGTGGAAACCTTGTTATGGGAAAAACCATGGTAGATGTTAGTCCACAATATTATGCCATGTTAAAAGTATAAGAAAAATAATGGGAATGCACATGCATTCAGGAACACTGCCTAGAGCTCATTGCTCAAATATAAGAGGGCTCACTTCCCAACAATACACAACAATACAGATTAGATCTGCAAGGTATGAACTGAGGAAATAGCTTCTTTACAAGCCTGATTACTATTCTAGTTAAGCACAAAAAACCTTCTTCACACTTTGCTCAAACTTCTTCTCACTCTGTTATGCAATTGAATGATTTGGGAACTATTCACACATCTGCACTTTCTTTGGCATACATTCACTCTTATGCACACTAACTTCACTCAAACAATTCATCTTATATATCCACAACATGGAATTACATCAACAACCTTGTCGACCAAAATATAAGACATATTTTCAATGTAAGCCCATGTTTTTACAAACAAAATTTCAATGTGGATCAACCACCATCAACTAATATCATGATGTGACCCAAAAAAGTATCCTTGAGCATGCCAAACATTCAAAATTAAATCTACAAGGATCTACAACATTCCACAACCATTATGTCAGCCAAGAACATGAAAACCCGAACATACCGAGAAAAATCTTAAAGCATGAGCACATCGATCAACGCAGACATGCAAAAAAGATAGAGCATGATATAGAAACATCCACGAACACCAAGAAACAATAAAAAAAATCCACAACAACTAGAATTACCAAAATTATACCAACTTTAATCAAGAACACTGACAGAGACCACAAAACATTGTGAGAGCATAGATCTTCATAACTCAAACAAATCTCCACACAGACCTTTGAAACTTCTGGTGGATGGACTAGATACACTCAGCAATAAACCCTTTAGTCCACAACAACTGATCTTCAACGTAAAAAACAAGACACCTTCATGACCTTCATAGCTCCACTAGGAACGTGGAACTCTTTCTTTAACAATTTTTTCAATATCCTCGACATATACAACCTTTAATACAATAATGCTAATAGTGTTTACATCAATGACAACCACATATTGACAACACAACCATAACATCCAACACTTCCAACCCTATTCCATTTCCATGAACGGTTGTATCTATTTCTCTGCTTCCTCTTCTTTTAAAAATCTTCATGTCCTCGGCCTTGTCTTCACTTTGCATTTTGTTAGACCAAGATATATCAATATTTATATTGCTATCATAGAGAAAAAGTAAAAAATTGATATTCTATATCTTGCATGAAATCAAGAAAAAATATTTGTATAGCTTGTGAATTTTCAACTTGGAGCAAAATACACGAGTTTCCTACTCAATTTCCCCCCTCTTTCTCGTCATCTGCATTTTCCACATATACAAGGAATGATGATTCATCAGTGTTGTTTCCTCGTTTGTGATGAAATATGTCTAAATCTTGACATTCTCACCTATTTTCTTGCAAAACGTTAGAATTTTCTTTATAATAGTCATAGTTTTCCAACTGTTTTGGTATATCTATTAATTTTTTAATATTTCAAATTCTACTAGGGAAAAAAAATTTCTCACTAACAATCCCTTTCTTTAAGTAGTTAAAACTTCCTTTGTTAACAAAATTACTTTACTTATGACCAAACTTACCCTAATTAAAAAAATATCACTCAAGTTCATTGTGATCAGTTGTATCATGAATCCTACACTTAGTGACTCTTCCAAAAGTAAATAAACTCAAAGGATACAATTTATGATTAAATATTTTACAATTTTTTTCAACTTCCATACTAAAATACAACTTGCATTCATTTTCTTCCTTACAAGCTCCTTACCAAATTCAGAAATAATGTTTTGAAACATAATTCTCCAATTCCAAAGAATGATACCTTAAAATATTAAAGAGAGACCCTCCTTCTAGCGTTGATTCCTATTGACGATGATTTTACTTGAACCAAACAGGGCGAATAAATTATTCACAGACAAGACTGCAAAGAGCCTATCCTTCATGAAAGATATGGAACAAAAATAACCTAAAAGGGAATTCTGCATTAACAGGGAAAAGATTGGCTTTCGTTCAATCCCAAGTATATAATAACCAGGTCATGGTTACACTAGGGTCACTCTCGGGTATTGATTTGATATTGTTGTTAATCTCAAAGGGACTATGGTTGTTTCTTGAATATTTTAAGTGTAAATTCCAAATTGAAACAATGAGTTCAAGCATCATGAAACCAAAATATTTTCCAGAACATTTCATGAATATCACAAATTCTTTGTTATCACTTAAGTGGATTTAGCATTAAGCATTCATCAATTTTATGGAAAACAAAATATTTTCAATAAAATTTCTTCCTTCCAATTATATTTTGGAAAATTTTCAAATATTAAACATCTATTCTAAAACAAAGTATAAAAAAGTACTAAAAATTAAAAGTTTCTCCCAGTTATTCTGCATGGATGCCCCAAAGAATCAATTAAAATAGATCAAACTGCTTTATACTTCACTAGAATCAATTAAAATAGATCAAACTTCTTTATACTTCTATGTTGAAGCTCTTCAGGTGTTAATCTTGAATCTTCACCAAGATGATACTTCAAATCAAGATAATGTGTATGGACTTCCCATATATTTAGAATAAAAAGGTAGAATTTTTTCCCCAATACATCGCTTTGCTCTATTTTATCACTTTTAGGAATGGGCTCTCCCAAAAATAGACATTTTTTTCCACTGCATGTGAAATACCAAGATCCCCAGCATTTTGATGGACTGAGAGCTTTCTGCCTTATAATCTCCCAAAGTAATTGAACTAGACTAAAAATTAGTCAATCCATGATTCAAGTTTTCTTGACCGTCCATACCCAAGCTTTGCATCACAATCAATATCTCCTTCAATCACAAATTCCATAGATTAAATCCCTTTTAAAAGAAAGAAAACTTTTATAGCATCTCATGTAAATAAAACTGTTAGTCAAAAGTTAGTACAAAAATCATGTAATTAACATAGTTTCAAGCATATCATAAATCCTCACATATATACCAGATTACCGAGATCATTAGATAAACTTAATATTTTAGCATTTCACTTCACATTACAACCCAATACTCGATATTCAGCTTTACCCACTTACTTTCCCAGACCTTGATTATATTGAAACTCCATCATACCAGATTTCTTCATACTAGACTACTTCATACAAGACCAAAGCCTTCCATTTGAACTTGTATTACCTTTCACCTTTCACATGTTTCCAGTACCTGGTATCTAATGCCTAAAACACTAACATTACAAAGTAATTTATTATCAAAGATGTTTTTTCCTTTACTTCCCATGGTCTTCCAATTTGTTAGCTCCTGTCATAAGATTTATATTTTTCCCTTGGATCCCAAAGTCTTTTCAGTCTTAGTGTGTGTTTTGAGACCACACAACATGACCCAGGTAGTGTATCCCATGTATGTATGGCATATAAAAGTGATCATCCTCCCACACCTCACAATTGAGGTATGGGTGACAGGTGAAGGTATCCATCTCATCTATAACCCTCCGCCAGTGATCCAACTATCCTATGTGATGATGCTTTATAAACGTTGCATACATGAACATGTACGGTAGTCCATCATCTCTCTTCCTACTATAAACTAGCTACAAGATTGCAATATGCTTGAAAGCCCACACATGTAGTAGAGTCACTCCCACACCCAGACTCTGCCCATCCCTATAAACAACACAATGTTAGGGTTAGAAGGAAGATATCTAATAGTTAAATGCAGATTTGATCAATAAAACAAAGAAATAAAACACACACAAAAATTATAGCAGCAACAAGACAACATAGAGAATTTAACGTGGTTCACCCAATATGGGCTACACCCACAAGACTATAGGCATCCAATGATTTTATTATCTAGTGTAAAACATATTAAAATCTCATGAATAATTCCCTACTACAACTCCCATCCCAATCGCTTATTACAAGCTTTCTAGAAGCTTCTAGAATTAGGTTTTTACAAAGTCATTTTTTTATTTTGTTAGTGACGAAGTGAAAAAATAGGAGAACTACATGAAGAGTGTATAGTATAGCATGATCAATCACCACATACCAACACACAATACATCTTCTGATATAGATCTTCTAGCATAATGGGCCCCAAGCATACACCATCCCATTTGCTAGCATCCCCTCCAAAACTCTTGTCTGGCCCACTATGAATCTACACAATCTCCTATCCAACATCAAGGTCTCGGTGATCAATGAAGTTGTAAACAATGAAAAATCTAAACATTGTCCCCTCCCAGCCTCCAATCCAACTCCATGCCCCTAATGGGAAAACTCCTTGTCATAAATATCCTTCATAGAACTAGTCTCACACCATGAAGACTATATTGCACAAGCTCACTGCGGATCAACAATTGCAAGATCCACCACATGTCCTCTAGAGTGATAGTGGCCTCCCCCATAGGCAAGTGGAAGTTGTTGGTGCTACTGTGTCATTTCTCTACTAGCACTATCACCAATGCTCGATGAGCTCAAATATGGGGCATCTGTGAAACATACTATAAACCCATCGAATGAAGCCAATCCTCATCTATATTTGTTAGCTACTCCTGTAAGATCAACATGATATCCATGCATCACTCTCAAGTCTAGAGGATCTTTAGCTTCTCCTAAATCATTCCATGTACTAACATTAGTCATCAAACAAATAATTTCCTTAATCCTATCCCTAAACCCCTTGTGTACTTGCAATTTTTGCAAAGCTACACTTCCTCTTTTAACATAGGTGCTATTAATTTTGTTGTAGGCACATCCTTTCCCAATGCAGGTGACACTTTATGTAGGTGTTACCTTTTAACCCAAAGGTGCGATGTTTGGCAATGTAGGAACTGCTTTATGCAAGCACCATGAAATAGCCTTGTACCCTATCCAACCCTGAATGAAGGTGCACCTTTCATAGGCACATACTCCACAGAAAAAATACATGGAAGCATCAAAATTTTTCACAGGAGCACCAAAATGAATTGTAGGTGCACCTTTTATATAGGCACCATTTTTTGCAATGTAGGTGTCGCAATCATGCCCCTAGGCATAGCTTGATAGATCTATTCCCCTACTTTGATGCCCTTTTAACCCTAATTCAACCTACCCTAACACCCCTAAACTAGCCTAAAACCTAATGGTTAAGATACATACTAGGTCACCTATGTCCTCTAGCTGCTAATACTCTTGAACACACTCCAAATGATGCAAATGTCACATAACTTGTGCCATGCCTCCTTGATGACTCCTATCTCCTCTCCACCAATTACAAGGTTGAAAATGACTTTTTGGGCCCTCATAATCCCTATTTTTTGTGCCTATAGCACACACACCAAATTCAGAATGGGGACCCCCTCTTTCCTTTCACCTCATTTCAAGTGCCCCTAATTTCAAGCTTAAAGTGGTCAAGAGCACTAAAGTCATCATTCTCTAGTTGACCAAATTCCATCCCCCAAGATTCCCTATTTTTTTGGCTTTTGTAGGTCGTTCCATGCGGACTTCCCTTAGTCTATTTCCATGTCGTCCTCTAGGTCCCATGAGTCCATAGTTGCGAGTTTCCCTCTATGTGACACCACCATCTTTTTTTCATTCAATTAACAGTCGACTTGGGATGTCTGACTGCATGGCAGGTCCTAAATCCCCTTTCACCATCACCTCTTGGCCGCTACTCAGCAGTGAGACCTGAGAGTCATCCAGCATTGGAGTCCCCGTATGGCTCTCCAGCAGCCCGTTGGTTTCCCACATCTCACCTACCTCGTCAACTGCCATACTTTGCATTTAATGCGGCTCATAAATGACCCTTTGCCTATAAATAGAGGCTTTCACTTGTCATTTTCACACCTGCAAGATCAAAATTTCAAATAGGAGAAACAATGATTGAAGCTCGCACACCTGCATTAGCTCTTGTTGGATCAAATATGTGATTGTCATCAATTCATGTGCCATTTCCAAGTATGTCTATCCTTAGAATATTAGATTGAGTACCTTTTTCCCATGGGGGTTTCCAAATTATTGATTAAATCTTTAAAGTAAACTATTAACTGTAGAATTTGCAAAACCAACCTCACAGACTCCAATGAACACCTGGAAGTAATAACCTGTCACAAATAAGGAAAGATGTCCAAAACAACAAAGATGCTCTACAAGCCTCAAGATGAAAAATTCATTAAGAGAATGAATAATTACAATGAGATCAATCCTTAAGAAAGGAGATCAAACCCTAAAAAGAAACCCTAGTGTGCACACTTAATAATTAATAAATAATTAATTATTAATGTGCCTAAGTTTAGCTTAAGTAACTAAAGTGACAAGTGACTTAATTAATTAACCAATATGATTAAATTAATTAAGTGAAATGACTTATTACTCTAACATTGACACATCTAGTGGCTATCCTAATAGTTGACCCCACATAAACTCACTTGAAATTCCTTTCAAAAGCATTCAAACTGTGCCCTCAAAGCATTGTGAAACCCTACTATTTCATCGTCATTCTTCACATGACATGAGCACCCCTACGACCTGCAATATCATCATTTCTGTCCTAGTTAAAATGTGAAATTTCAAAACATTAAATGAAAAAACCTAAGTTTTTGACTCATGTGGGTCTGCTTATGTGGACCGTCATTTGCTGGCGGTCGTCGCCTTGTCATCATTAGCAAATGGCCTACCTATGCCTACATCCCACATTGCGGGCCCCACCAAGGTCACCTCCATTAAATGCCAAAATGACCAAGTCTTGGTGCGTAGACCATTCCCTATAGGTTATCGTTTGCAACTTTCCATCCTTGGGATGTCGTTCTCTAGTGGCTTAGCCATCCCTCCTTCCCACGTCATGGACCTTGCAACCCTTTTCGTTGTTCTGAGTCCACACAAGCGCTAAGTTAAAACTCTTGTGTGGGCCAGTCTTTGTGAGGGTCCATCTATGAACTACCCCACCTCCTTCACCACTCAAAATTTGAGCTACCCCATCCAACCACACTGCATACTCCACCTAAGTCATTTTCCTTTAAGGACTTCAAAAAAATTCTAAGTTAGCAACATCATGCGGGTTCGTCTTTGCGAACTGTCATCCC
Source organism: Sequoia sempervirens (assembly GCA_007258455.2). NCBI lineage: Eukaryota > Viridiplantae > Streptophyta > Pinopsida > Cupressales > Cupressaceae > Sequoia > Sequoia sempervirens. Next base: position 53,524,926 of record VDFB02256132.1, on the reverse strand, counting down.
TATGGCATCATTCCTAACGACAATCACACAATGACTGCCTACTAACTCCCACCAGAATCTCCTCCAATGGTCAATTTGCAGAAATTCAAACCTAACGTCTAAGGATTCTACACCTCTCACACTACATACTTCCCCCTATGGGGTGTCATGCCCTATTCGCCGCTTACTTAATGGAAAGGTCCCAAATTTCCTTTGAGCCTCCTGCGTCCACATACCCCAATCCCACAAGGACATAGTGACCAATTAGATCGCTCCAGGGGCCTGACAATTGATTTCCACATGTGCTAGATTTCTTCCTAGATACTTTGACCACCAGGATCATATTACAGAACTTTTGCTACAAGCGTCTATCTATGGGTTTCCATGACCCCATCTCCATCTTGCTCCCAATCCCTCCTAACAACTCCCAGCCTAGGAAAACCTACATCCCTATGTTAAAGTATATTTATGTACTCCCACAGCTCCACAAATCACCTGCAACAATAAACCTATCACACTATGAAGAAATAAGCAAGATATGATTTCCCAACAACTCAGATCTAATGAAAACACCAATTTGGATTATGTGAACAACTACCATGAATATGTTGTAGATAATTGAAAATAATTACAATGAATCAATCCTTATGAAAAAGATGAAAGCTAACCCTATATTAGGGTTAGATTAGAACATGGCAAGTGTCCTCATAGGAATGAATAAGACAACATGTTCTAATACTAGAGGCTCTAATTATGCAAAAAGAAACTAATTAATTAAAGAAAATAATGAAATAAAATCACTCCTAAGTTTAGCTTAAGTATAATAAAGCATAAAGTGACCCAATTAATTAATGATTAATGAATTAATTAGGTGATGACTTTATTACTCTAACACTCTGGACCCACATTACTGTATTTGAGAAAAAAGAACTCCAATTGATAGATATTGATAAATTTTATGATCTCTTAATAATGAAATTCTAGATCTAACTGATGGGATCATTGTAATCCTCATCATTTAATTTATCAATCCAAGGCGGTGTCCATGGCTGTATGCAAGAGAGAAAGTAGAAAACTTGCTTGAAATTCTATTCTACTTGCAAAAATAAATCCTATTTGCATGAAAGGGAACTCATCTAAGGCACAATTGCATGAATTGAAAAGATTAAACTACTTCACAATTGCTAGAAATGAAAAGCTTTCTTGAATTCAAATTGAATCTAGAAATTTTAAATTACATTGCTGGAAAATGAAACTAGATCTATCCTATTTCCTTAGGGTGAAACAAGCATTTCCAATCCCCTTCCTTTGATCAAATGATTATATTGTATTGATAGAAGTCATATTCTATATCTATCCAACCAATCCACTAAAAATTTGGATCCAAGATCGTATTTTTGAGGGGTCATTTACAAAACTTTAAGAAAATTGAAGTTGATGTCCTCCATCATGCCATTTTTGTCTTAGCCATTTTCTGATGCATACTACTCCTTCCCTACTATAGATCACACCAAATTCCCAAATTGGTTTTTATCCCTTTAAATCTACTTCCCATATCATTTTTAATTTTTGAATTTTGTTGAGAAACGAGGGAGATATCATTGTTTTACTGAGACTGTGTTTTTCATAATTTTTAGGTGTTTGATTTTATGGGAACCTTCAATTCTCCATGTGAATGAATGGATTTTTCTCCTTTTCATTCGACCAAATCATTGATCTTTAGCATGAATAACATTCTATAATCATGAAACAACATTTGAGTGATGTAAATTTAGTTATCTTTGGTGGAAGAAGGAAGCATGAAATGTAATAACTGTGAGAGATCTTAAAACTCAACATGAAACAAATACTCATCCCATTAATTTAGAAATGAATGATGCTCCATGCTTTTGCATGAATGTAGGAGTGTGTTGGGAGTCTTCTCTATCTTCTCATTATTTCTTCAAATCCTTCTAAAGTTTTCAAGAGTTAATTGCTTCAAGTGTCTAGAGCTCTCTGTTGCAAGTGTCTATGAAGCTTCTTCTTACCATGAGTTATTTAATAACTCATTTATTTGCATTATATCATTTTAAACACTTCATGGAGACATATTAGAGGAAATTTGGATCACATAGATTATCAAAAATAAACCAAACATTTACTTTATATTTTACTTTAAACAAGCTAAAGAATTTTCAATCATTACTCAAATCCACTTTAACACTAATGCATTAGGAAGAAATATATGATTTTCTTTTATAAAATATGAGACAATTTATTGTCTCATCACTAACTCTCATTTTTTAGGATCTAACTAATGCCTTCCTTGATTTATATATGAATGCACTTACTACATCTTCTTATGCAAGATTTATGGAACCTATTGTGGGTCCATCAGGGAAGTTTACCAAAAAGGAAAAGGGAAAGAAACTTGCATGTCTATTGAGGGGAAAAGAGAAAAAGGATCAAATGAAATATCAGTTCCATGGGGTGGAGTGCACCTCTAAGATCACTTCCACCTAGGATTCCATATTAAACACAAATCTTGGGCATGTTGACATAGATGAGTTCTGAAAAAGGGTAAAGATCTGCCCTATGACTGAGAATGCATGAAAGATCAAAGTGAGTGGCCTCACTAAGGTAGCAGTCTTCTCCCCCACACTCATTTTCATAGATTTATTTATGGTATGTAGGGAAGGCTACCACAACAATAGGAAGATCATTGACCATGAAGGAAGAGTATTAGCAAACCTGTTTGCTAAATCTATTGGTAAGACTTTTGACATACCCACATTGAATGTCATGGAAGAAATAGAAAAGGGATATGCCAATAATATGTGGAAAGAAGACCCTCTAGGATGCAAGAGATTGATCAACCAAAATTGGTTGAAGGAGAAGAGAGGCAGTGTTGCCAAAGTGCCTCAAGATCTATTCAAAAGTGATTGTCATGAAGAATACCATGACTTGGTCACCCTACTAAGGAGGGTAATGGTCCTCCCTACTGCTGCCTTCTTTGAGGAATGGGTGTTCTACTTCATTGAGGAGATCATCTAAGGCACGAAAAAATTCCATTGGGCCAAGATCATTAGCGATAACATTCATAACTAGCTTATGGCTATGAAGTAAACTTCCAAATTTTATATGACCTCATATATAGTGTACCTCCTAGTAGAAAAGTTCACGTACAAAGGAATCTTTATTGATGATAAAGAAGGGGGACCTCAAGGTATACGATCACTACCCTTAGTTGCAATACCAGAACTTCAAAAGGGAGTATTGAAGGGTAAATGATGCCTTCATTTCACACATCATCAGGATCCTAGGAGGAGACTTTAAAAGGAGGGTGTTACACAATACCAAAGCCTTCATCCAATGATTTGGGTATATGTTCATATAGTTCACAAAGTTTACATATATGAGAACAAAAGGGTTCTCTGACAAGCCCTACAAGTTGCCATGCTACCCCAATGACCACATGATCCTACTGGAGGTTTCTAGAAAAATACACAACACTCACACCCTATTGAGTGACAAATATAGAGCGAGGATCCCATATCCCTTGACCTTTGAGCAAGGCATGTACTCCTATCTCATTGCCCAATGTGCAGAGTACTCAGAAAAGGAATTGGTAGAGTAAAACCTAGACCTCCACACAAGCCGAGGGAGAATGGACCCATATGGGAAATTGAATAAATGGGTTGGAAGCAAATATTCTCATCGACCCTAGGTCAAGGATTTATGTGCCAACTGTGTGGATGATAAGTGCAAATGAGGCACTACATGAGAATGATGACCCAATTTGCGAGGTTGGTGAATCTATTTCCTATGCTTGACCAAATAGTAGAGGAGGACGATAATATTGTGGATAACCGATACAATGTTGTGGCCAACTTTCCTCTACCATTGATAGATAGGAGTGAAGAAGAGGTCATTGACCTCAATATATTGACATGGCCCATTTAGAATAGGACAAAGTAGTGGGTAAATTCCCAAATTGCTCAGCTAAAATTATAAGGTGCAAAGTTGACTTATGGTGAACTCAAAGATGAGCTTGAAAGTGAAACGAATAGTGTATTAGTTGTTGCCCCAATAGAGGAGGCACCCAAATCCCCTTGAGTTACAAGATCAAAGAAAATGAAGGATGCACCTGAGCACAATCCTAAGCACAAAGTATACTCTCGAAAAACTATTGAAGGGGAATCATCCAAAAAGGAAAAGAGAACATGGGGATTTGTGAGAAAAATGCCTACCATAGAGGAGGACCCGCAGTATGAATGAGAAGAAGAAACTGAGTGGTCACATTCACTGCCTACCACCTCCACTCCCACTACTACTACTACCATTGCCACTCCTCCACCTCCCACCTCACAGGCATTGCCTATCTCAACTCCACCCACCATGGATATCTCAGTCCACCTCACCTCCACATCACTAATGGCCCTAGTAATGGTGCTAGACTCCTCCTCATCTACTATATCCCCATTGTCATCTTCCTTGCTCCCTCCTCCACTGCTCACTCTCGCTGTCCCACTGCCTAAAGTAGCCACTTTCACTATGCCTCCTCTTACTTTGTTGCATGCTTTCAAAACTTACATGAAAAATATGCCCGATGAATTCTCTTGGGTAATTCTAGACCACAAGGTATAGGCTTTCCTGGCCCAGCTTCTTGCTGCCCTATCTCTTCCTCCACCACCTACATAAAGCCACTAACAATGGAAGCTACAATGAAGATCTCTGAAGAGATAGAGAAATGTAATGTACAACACCAAAGGAAAGCTACAAAGGATATAGTTGAAGAGCCCGATGACTTCCATCAAGATGATTACTTTGAGCACCCAAAAGGTAGGCTAAACATAAACTTGGAAAAAATAGCACCTGGCGAAGAAAGGTCACATTCCTCAAAGGAAGACACTAAGGCCCTTAAAGAAAGATATATAGTAGAAAACTTAGACCAAGAATTGGATGAGGATCTGTCCCAATAGCTCAAAGATGTAGGTGAGAAGGCCGATTCTAAGGAGCATCCTTCAAAGGAAAAGGTTGAAACTGAGGTAAATATGGAGATACTCAAAGAGCCTCCACTAATTTCCCAAGGAAAGAGCTTGATTTTGGAAGAAGTTGTAAGGAAAGATAAGGTGCGGAACAAACTCTCCTAACACCAAAACCTCAGGGAAGAATGTAGAGGTGTCTTTAAATTTCACAAGTACAGTTCAATTAAGATATTCATGAAAGAAATAACAGAAACAGAGAAATGAACATACATAGATGAACACCAGATTTACATGGGAAAACCCTTATGGGAGAAAAACCCACCACACCAAGAAAAACCCCTTTGTATTACAGTAAAAAAATTACATACAGAGTACGGGCTTCACTATCTGATGTTAATTTACAATAGCATAATATTCACTGATCAACCTTACACAAAAATGCTCTCAGAAAACATCCATCAAATTCACTCAGAACAATTCATATTCAAACGAGCAACACTTCGTTATCTCACACTGTTACTCATCCTACTATTCATCAAATCATTCATCATCTTTGATTATAGAGTATATCCATGTCGTTCATGGTCTGTTGATCTTCCTCACAGGAATGGCCACAATAGTCCAACTGGTATCGGTTCCCATTCTACTTCTTTGATTGGTCGAAGACAGACCACGTAGGACATTCATTTAGTCAAGATGTTCAAACTGTGTCACATGTTGGTGAGACACTAGGCCATGTCTCCCTAATGCCACAATACCGATTACACATCCATCGTTATCGGCAAGAGTCACTGCTATTGGCAGGAGATCAAAATGAGTTCAAAAGTCACATCAACATCAACACTCCCATCAGTGAGGCTTACTCTATTGGAAAGATTGGCAAGACCTTTCACCGAAATCCTCAACAAACCCATCACCCAAATAATTGCTAGTCACTATGAGTCATAACGAGCTCTCAAGTCATACCGATTTGAACATCCATCAGCAAGACTTAGGCTATCCCTAAGAGTCACCCCACAGGTTCCAAGTCACCCTGAGTCCATCCTTTTCCAAGAGTCATACCGACAACAGACTATACCATTAGCGAGACAATCATCCATCACCAAGAGTCTCCAAGGTCACACCTCTCACCGAAACCAATTGTCGCCCAGAGTCTCCCCGACATCCGATAAGAATAACCTATCAGCTAGACCAACCCACTCGATAGAGGGTTACACCGAACATAACAAGTCACACTAATAACATCCCTTGCCAAGAGTCTCTCGGACCAAACACCATCAGCCAGAGTCACAACGACTATCAACAGGATAGTTCCATCGACAAGACTTCTCCCGATGCTAGGATTCATTCCGACTGTCCAAGTTACGTCGAAGGCTCAGGTTATGCTGATCACTGAGACATTCTAGAAGTCACACCAACAAGTTGACAGATTAAGATCAAAGGCAAATCAACTAGACATCTCAGCAGTCACAGCGACCATGCTTACTCAGAGGTTTTAGCCTATGAGATTGAGGCACACAATTCCAACAATCTCCCACTTGACGAAGATCACAAAGGCACCTCCAGAGCACAAAAAAACTACTAAAATTCATGGGCATCGAGGCCCATCGAACATGTTGTGCCCTCAGCACACATGCCCCATTCGGAATGGGGACCCTCTTTTCTTTCGCTTTGCCGGGTCATTTTTTTATCGCTGCCTCATTTTACGTGACCCGTTTTGATGTCCCGGGTGGTTATCATACATTTGAAGTTTCACCATAAGTTGACCGCACTTCTCCCTTTTAATTTTCTCAAGTTATGGTGCCTCGCAGGGTCTCTCTGGCAATTTTCCTATGCTAGTGACCTTGGGCTTCACCAGGCCCCACCCCTTTGGGTTTCCCTTACTGGGTTTCCCCTTTGTGTCTGTCGTCCTAGACGGCAGATGGCTTCCACCTTCCTGTGTCCTAGGTCCCGGTGTCCTATTTTCCGTCTGGTGAAATTGTCAGAGTTTCGGCTACTTTTGGACCTTCCAGGCCCGAGACCTCGGACTTTCGATTCTGGAGTTCCGTGGGGGTCTCACCGTTTTTGATGATGAACCTCTGGCGGAGTTCCGCCCTCCAGGGCCCGAACTCCCCTTAGCCATCGGTGATTTTTAAGCTAAACTTGTCAAACGGCCACTGCCCTGTGCCCTCCCAGCCACCAAACCCTGGATCTCCCGCCACCGCTCCCGAATTCAAAATCCACCAACCCAATTGCTCACCGTACCTACATTTAATGTGGCCATTAATGGTGGTGGGGGTGTAAATATCTTTCCCAAACCTATCATTCTCACTTGTCAATGTTGCAGAAAGTGATCAGAGAGCTTTCCAGAGGAGCCCACCGTCTTCAAAGCCTCTATCGATCATCGCCCTCCCTGTCACTTGCCGATCGTGAGTGGATTCCACACCTCCCCACATCGAGTGTTCGAGGTAGGTTTTTCGTTCACCCTCTCGAACAATTTTTTCATGATTTCTAAAGGCTTAAAATGAACAATAATGATCAAAAGGACATATGAATGACAAAATATGATACAACGCACAAAACCCATGTCTTAAAAACTTGGAAAAACCCTAAGAAGTACCCTCATTATCAATTCGGAGCTTCACTTCAGCGCGACTATTCTTCGTGCATGGGCATTCATGCCCTCCAAGTCTAGGTTCTCTCTTGGCAGTTTGACCCCTCGGGCCCAGACCTTTGGACCTCCGTCCTTCCCTCACCATCGATGTCAAAACTTAAAACATTAATCTAGTCGGCAGTCTACATCCTTGGGCCCGAGCCTCTGGACTTCCATGTCTGGAAGTCCGGGAAGTTTCCAGTGCATCAAATGGAGGTGTTGCCCCATCTATCCAAGCTTCGGGGCCCACCTCATCCTTTTCCATTTGCATTTGATATTTACCAAGTGCCCTCCGAGTTGCTAGGTCCTATCCTTCAGAACTTCATTCGGATTCCGCCGCCCCTAACTTCAAACTTCTAGCGGAACTTCACCCTCTGGGCCCCAACCTCTCCTCAGTCATCCATATACATGGTAGATTTCAAAGCGGCCAATCATCAGCTACCTTCTGTCTCCCAGGCCCCAGGCTTCTATGCGCTACTGGGAATCCGACGTAAACTCCAAACGTCCTCGACTGCGCCGGGTTCTGCCATCTGGGACTCCGTCCCATCACCTCCGCTCAATAATGGAAAATCGTGTTCGTGTTTTCGACCTTCAGGCTCTGGGCATCTTGTCGCCATGAAAAATCAAAATCAAAATCCGACATCCGACGTCGATGCCGGGTTCGGTCCTCCTTTTTGCGGTTAGTGTGACACTATGGATTCGCTGAGAGATTACATCGATGAGAAATCTCTTGCCGATGTGCTTTTTTTCTTCTGTCAGTCGGCAAGACCATGAGATCTCACCAGAACATCTCTCCGCCGCTAATACCTCATGTCGAAGAAAAGGTCAGCGAGACCCCAGAAAGTCGGCAAGACATCCCTCCGAAGACACAAATCTCCTACTGATGTGCCATCTTCCTACCGTTGGTCAGCAAGACCAAAGGATTTCGCCAAGACCACTTGCCGAGTGTTGTTTGTTTGGCCAAAGTATTCACTCATGAGCAGATCGATGAGACATGAAACTTTCGCCATGACTTCACCCCGATGATTGATGTCTCACCGATTGGGTATTTGCAATAGAATCCCATCTGTCTGGTTCAAAATGGAAAATGGATTGACGATTTTTTCTCCTCTCAGGTCAGGTCCACCGGGTCAACGTCTCCAAACTTCTGCCTGATGATTATCATCCTAGATGGTGAAGGCATGATGGCATCCCGCTCGCTTGGGCCCGAACACTTCAAACTATGAAACTGAAACCAAGCGACCACCCTCAGACCCTCCGGACCCCAGACCCTGAAGTTCTATGTTCAGAACTTTGTTTCTAATTGGGCGTTTCAAGCAGCCATCTCTAGATGGCTTTCTAGCTTTATACCTCTGGATGCTCCTAAATCGATCCAAATGAGCCCAATTTGAAATCTGATCTTGACTCACATGCTTAATTTTGGTCCTCTTCATTATGAACCTTTTCAATTATCAAAATTCGATCAGAAAGAATCTCCCAGATCATTCTGCCCCGTTTTCCTTTCTAAAACAACATTCCTACTAGAGAAGTCTGGCCGTCTGAGCTCAGATTGTCCAAGAACCCTCAATTAAAGATTAACAGCATCAAGAGATAAAAGTATCCTTTTATGAGTGATAAATAGCTTAAAATTGATTTCATCCCTAGGGTTTCAACTAACATGTGCACTTTCATGATCAATTGCACTGACTATATGTTTGCTTGCAGAATATATGGGATCGGGTGCAGGACCTTCGGGGGAAGCTCTGGAAAAGGAAAAAGGAAAGAATTTAGGAAAGATTTCTCAAGGGAAAGAGGACAAAGACCAAATGAAATATCAGTTCTAGGGTGAACCCTTGCATTCGAAGGTTACCATGGACTGGAAAGAAATCATCGACACCAACATAGGTCACGTCAATATTGAAAAGTTCAAGCAAAGGGTCAGGGTCAACCCAACGGTAAAAAATGCAAGGCTTATCAAACAAAGTGGAATAGAAAAGGCAGTCAGCTTTCCTCCATCTCTTGGAGCCCTCGAGCTCATCATGGCCTGTTGGTAGGCATATCAACCAGATACAAGAAAACTTGTGGATAGGGATGGCAACATTCTCATTGATATGTCGACTGAAGGGATCACAGAGACCTTTCATATTCCCACCTTCATCGAAATGGAAACACCTACCATTGAGGAGTGCTAGGCGGTGTGGGATGCTAACCCTATAGGCTGCAGGAAGTTAATAAATCAACATTGGCTCAAGGAAAAGCAGGGCAGCGCCGTGAAGGCTCCTAATGAACTCTTCCGTAGCGATTTCTATGAAGACTACCATGATTTGGTCACAATGCTAAGTAGGGTTATGGGCCTCCCTACTACAGCCTTCTTTCAAGGGTGGATGGTGCACTTTGTTGAGCAGATCCTTTGGGGGAATGAAGATGTTACCACAAAAACCTCATTCTATTGGGGAGGTATAATAAGCGACTGCTTCCATGAGCAGTTCTTCAACATGAAGAAAAGCTCCAAATTCTATGACTTCATACCTCGTCTACTCCTTGGCAGATCGAAAGCAATACAATGGGTTGTTCGTGGTACCCGATGAAGAGCAGGGTCGAAATCTAAAACCCTATGATAGGTATCCCCAACTCCAATACCAAAATTTTAAGGAGTGTTACAGGGTCAATGACACCTTCACTAGCCATATCATTAGAATGATTGTTGGAGATTTTGAGAGATGAGTCTCTCACAATTCTCGAGCCTTCCTGAAACAATATACCTTCCTCTTCATCCAATACCCAAAGTTCACGTACATCCGTGCCCAAGGTTTCACCAAGAGGCCAAACAAGTTGCTTCGGTACCCCAATGACCGAATCATCTTATTGGACCTTTCTCAATAGCTCCAACACATACAGGCGATTTTCAGCAACAAACACATAGTAGGGATCTCTTATCCCATGACCCTCAGTCAGGGCATGTATAAACTACAAACTTCCCAGTGTGCTGGAAACTTCGAGAAAGAGCTAAAAGATTACCATTTTCATCTACACACTGCTCGCCCGTGAATGGACCCATATGGGCATGTAAGAAAGGCACTAGGACCAAGGTTCGCTCATCTACACCACATTGAAGACTTTTGGGGGGATTGTCAAGATGATAAAGAGATACGAGCAAGGCACTATATGCGGATGACTATGTATTTTGTAAGAAAGGTGCAACCTTTTCCCATACTGGACCAAGTCGAAGAGGACGAGAGCACCATAATGGACCCCAGGTACCCCGCGGTCGCCAATTTTCCAATACCAACAATAGACTGGGATGAGTAGGAGGTTGATGACCTCGATATTATAACCAAGCCAATCTTAGCTTGTACCAAGGAATGGGTTGATGGACAGGTGGTCCGACTGAAGCAGCAGGGGTAATTTTGACTTATGAAGGGCTCAAAAGTGATCCAAGTGCCACGGAGGATGATGCTGCCACCACTTCAATGGGTGGGACGTCCAAGTCTCCTCTAGTTACCAGATCCAAGAAGAGGAAAGAGATAGAAATGAAGTAGTCTCTTGACCCCAAGGTTTATACAAGAAAGGATCTGAGGGGCTCACCTTCTAAGAGGCTTAAGCAAATAGAAGGCACCACAGAGTAGCCCTTAATCCAAGAAGAAAAAGAAAAAGATGCTAATCAAATCAAACCTGTTTTGGCTTTCCATGCCCTGACTGTCGCGCCACCTACTTCTCTGGCCATGATTGCCACATCCCTGCCAGCAGTGGACATCTCTGTCCATCTCGCCCCTTCACCTCCAGCTGAGCCTATAATAGTAATTGACTCTTCCTCTACCATAACTACTCCCCCTTCCTCTGCTACTATGTCACCCACCACGTCGCTCCCTTTAGCTATCGTGACGACACCTATACCTACATCTGCTTTCCCTAAGGCCTTCTCCAAGCATATGAAAAATATCCCCTCCGAGCTCTCCCAAATCCTTATGGATCCCACTCTTCAAGTAGCCCTCACGTAGATCATTGCTACTACCCAACCTTCACAGCCTCCGACAGGGCCGCCCGCTATGGAGGCCACCATGTTAATCTCTGAGGAATGGGAGAAATGAGAACAGGAGGCCTCGAAGCCATTTGAGGAGGAGGTTGATGAGTACCATGAGCACCCAAAGTATGAGCATCAGACGATCAACAGGGTTGCCTATGAGGAGGAAGGAACTAGCTCCTCAGAGAGCAAGGACAAGGAGGAGGATGGTGGTGGCAAGGTCATCATGCAGGCGTTTGATGATGACCTTGAGGAAATGGCTCGCCACCCAAAAGATACTAGAAAAGAGGTAGAAATGTTGCCCCTTGAAGAAGAAGGACAACAACAAGAAGATAGTCCAGGGAAAGCTAAACCAGAGGGCTAGGCTCCAACTATTAAGAGCATTGAAATTGAGCAACCCAAGGGACACAAACCTAAAGATGAGCAAACCAAAGAGATGGATAAGGAAAAAAGTCCCCAACAGCTATTATCTACCAAAATTCCTATCAAGTGCCTCGTGTTCTTCTAGGACTCCGATGATGAAGAAGTAGATGCTACTAAAAGGGAAAAAGAGCCCCCCAAGGGTCGGGAAATTGAAGTCTTAACCAAGGAAGGAAAAGGTGATCATGAATCACCAAAGGAGAAGGTTGCTATGCTTGAGTGGCTTAAGGGACAACTCAAAAAGAAAACCCCTGCGCTAAAGGACCCAAGGGTGAGGCTGGAAGCTATCTTGACTAGAGTGCAAATTATAACTAGAAAAGAGAAGAAGCCGAAGATTAGATCCAAGGTAACAATGGATGCTTCTAGGTCTCAGGTTGTGCAAATAGCAACGACGGTAATGGGCTAGGAGGGAATAACCTACAACATCTCCACCATGGATCTGGAAATTGCTACCAGGGAGAAAAAGGTTGGACACCTTGAGGAGTCAGTTGCCATAGTGCTACACTTGATAAAGAAGGATAAGGTCTCAAAGGATGAGCTTAAGGCATAGGTGGCTGCATTGACAAATTACATCCAGCAGTGGTCCTCGGTTGATGACCTGCCTACCATGTCCACAGCTCTGCCTCAACTGCTATCCAAAGAATAGATTGATAAGATGGAAAGAATGAAGAACTTGGAAAGGACTACGGAGAGCTAGTTCCGACAGGTCCTATATGTCGGGAACATGGGAATTAGCCAGGCTGTTTGGACAACCAACAAGTTCTTGGATCTGCAGCAATCTTTGGAAGGCACGAGGAAGCTTTGCACCAACTTCCCTGCAACATACGACTATACCTTTCCAAAGATCGAGGCTATCCTTCAGTTTCCAAAAACCACATGGGAGAAGGAGCTCACATTCAACAAGGATGATCACTAGTTGATGGATGTATGGCAGCAAGACTTTGACAACCGAAAGGAAAGGTTGGAACAAATAATGAGCAAAGTGGATTTGGATGTCGAATGGATCAAAGAAATCAGAGCGAAATGTGCCCGGTACCTCAAGCTAATGACAGAGTACAACATGCTCATAGTACAAATGGATCTAGAGAAGGTGAAACCTTACTTCCAGAAGAGGATGGAGGACGGGATGTCTAGCAAAATGACAGTGGAATTCATGAGTTTTGCTGCCCGTGCCTTCGATCAATCAGAGTTGTTCAGGGATCAAGGTATAAAGTATGATGAGGACTGGAAGAAGCTAGAAGATAATGCAAAAGAATGGAGCTACCAAATGTTGCGGTACGAGATTATTGAGGTGGATAAACTCCAGCCAGTCATCTTGAAGTTCATAGAATATACATCATCGAAGAAGTAGGAGGACAGCCCCATTGATGATAAAGAGCTTCCCAAAGAGTAGCTACAGTAAACAACAATCAACAAAAAGACAAAATGCTATAGTGCCGTCATTAGAAGACAAAATAGGGAAAGGGACAAAATGTTGTTTTTAAATTGTAATATATTGAGGGTTGGTGAAACCCTATTTTGTAATGAATCTTGGCCACACAATGAGAATTAATCTTGGCCATTCATTTGACTTTTTGGGCACTATAAATAGGGGTATCCTCTCATTTTCAAAGAGAGTTGAGTTGTTGTAAAGACATGCTGCAAAAATTTATAATGAAAATACATTGACTTGGTGCATTTTCTGAGTTCTCACATGTTACTTGATTCAACCCCCATTGTTAGATGCTTTAATTAGATTTGTACTGTTGTTCTAGTTAACTGTTTTCTTGCCTTGATATATTTTAGGAATTTTGTTTTGTGGTTATGAAAATTCCTGCTATGTAGATGACTTCTTAGTCCATACTTTTTGCTATTTGCTGATGGTAGATAGCTGTGTAAAGTTATTCTAGACTTAAATTCAATGCTGCTCCACACTTTCATCTTTGTTCATGCATGCATATGGTGAATGAAAGACGAAATATTCATAGACCTTAGAAGATAGCACAAACTCCATGAGACTATGAGATTTCTGGTTAAGTGGGATATTGTTTCCAGGAAGCTGTTCATTGTAGGAACTCCATTATCACTGATCATTCATAGTTTCAGGTCTAGGAATCTTTTCTCTCCCCCCCCTTTTTTAATTTATTTTTAATGGGGGACCTATGCCAAGGTTCATTGCACATTGTAAAGCTAAATCCAATAATAAAAATGGAGTTCAAGACTATTGTTTGAACCTACAGAAAATGCATAACAACATCTCCATTTTAGGAACTCCATTTCAAGACCCAACTCCCCATGCTTTTTAACTCATCCGTAAGACCGCCTTGTGATTCCAACAAATCACATCAAACAATTGAGATATTCCAAGCACTATCAAGACCTAACATTAGGGACCTTGGGATAGTGTTATACAATCTGATTGTGGAAGATTGTCTTTCAAGAGAGGTAGTGCACTTACGCACTGCCTGTGTTGAGAAGTGCATAAAAACACATCAACAATACTGGCACACCACCAAAAAAAATTTGTGCTCACTGGATTCATCAATGCATCTGCAAAATTCTTCAGAGTATCCACTTTTTCTAAAGATACCTTTCCATTCTCAACCATATCTCATACAAAATGATACTACACATCTATATGTTTTGTCCTGGAATGGAAAGTAGGATTCTTTGCCAAAAAAATAGCACTCTAACTATCACAGTAAATTGTTATTTTCCTTGCATCAAAACCAATGTTAGAACACAAACGTTTTAACCAAATTTCTCCTTTACAGGCTTGTGTTGCTGCCATGTATTATGCCTCTATAGTGGACAAAGTGGCTACAACCTGCCGCTTACTCATCCAACTCACTACACCACCATTCATCATGAAAATATATCCACTAGTGGATCTTCTGCTGTCAATGTCCCTTGCCTAATCAGAATCCACATAGCCTCAAATGGTGAGTCCTCTATAATTCAACCAAGTTGCCATGGTAACATAATGCATATTCAGAAATGCCCTTCAAATATCTAAAAACTCTTTTCACAACATCCCAATGTGTTCTTCCAAGATTAGCCATAAACCAACTAAGTACTCCCACTGCTTGGGAAATGTCTGGCCTTGTATAGACCATTGCATACATTAGACTACCAACTGCACTAGCATAAGGCACACTGGTCATCTCCTCCATCTCAGTAAGAGATATTGGATAGTCTTCAATAGATAGCTTCGTTCCCTGCAAAACTGGAACAACTAGCTCCTTGCATCCATTCATACAAAATCTCTCTAGAACAATATTAATATACTTACTCTGACTGAGCCAAAGTTTTCTACTTTTCCTATCCCTAGTTATTTCCATTCCTAGAATATACCTTGTTGCACCAAGATCTTTCATTTCAAACTTTGCAGACAACTGAGACTTCAGATCAAAAATCATTAACTTACTATTGCCTATGAACAACATATCATCAACATAGAGAGCAATAATAAGAACTTGATCACTTTCAGCTTTGTAATACACACAATGATCAAATTTTGATCTTACAAATCCCAGTGACAAAACAAAAGTGTCAAACTTCTGGTACCACATTCTAGGAGATTGCTTTAATCCATACAGAGATTTATTCAACTTGCAAACCAATTTTTCTTTACCTTTCTCCACAAAGTGCTCAGGCTGGGACATATAAATTTCTTCTTCAAGATCACCATGAAGAAATGTTTTCTTCACATACATCGTTCAATCTCTAAGTCATATGCTACTGCAAGTGACAAAAGAAATTTGATAGATGTCAGCTTAGCTACAAGAGAAAAGATTTCCCCATAATCAATTCCCTCTACCTGGGAATAACCCTTCACAACCAACCTCACCTTATACTTTTCCACACTACCATCTAGACCTATTTTCTTTTTAAATACCCATTTGCAGTTCACATCTTTTCTGCCTTCAGGCAAGGGCACCAAACTCCAAGTATCAATCTTTTCTAGTGATGTCATTTCTTCATTCATGGTTTCCAACTAAGAGTTTGAATTAGACATTCTAAATGCCTCTTTCATAGTCCTAGGCTCATCAATGCTAGAAATTAAAACATAGGCACAAGTAGAATCTATCAAAGAAAACCCATACCTATCAGGTTGCTTTCTTTTACGAGTTGACCTCCTCACTTGTTGAGGCTGAGGCTGTTCTTCTTCTTCAGAACTTTCAGAACTATTTGAGCTCTCCTTAGTTTTAGGTACATTTTGAATTTTCAATTCCTCTTTATCTGGTGTGAGAAGAATTTCAACTACATCCTTTTTGTTTTCTGATTTTATCTTTGACTACAGATCCAAGATAGAAGGCTTCAGCTCATGAAAGATAACACTTCTGCTGTATATAACCTTCTCCATATCAGGATTCCAAAGCTTGTATCCTTTTATGCCAGCACTATAACCAATAAAAATATATTTGACAGCCTTGTTTTCCAATTTAGATCTTTTCTCATACAACACATGTGCATATGCCTCATAGCCAAAGACTCAAATGTGTCTCAGAGATGGCTTCTTTCTAGACCATGCTTCCAAAGGTGTTTTCTCAACAAGAGCAGAACTAGGAGAATAGTTTATCAAGTAACATGTTGTAGCAACTACCTCAACCCAAAACTTCTCATCCAAGCCAACACTACTCAGCATACTTTGTGCTCTTTCCATCACTGTCCTATTGAACCTTTCTGCAACTCCATTTTACTGCAGAGTGTAAGGTGTAGTTTTATTTCTTTTAATCCCATGATCTTTAGAGTACCTCTCAAAATTATCAGAACAAAATTCACCACCATTATCAGTCCTTAAATATTTTATTTTTATTCTAGTCTGATTTTCTACGAGGTTTTTAAATTCCTATAACTGACTAAACACTTCTGATTTACTTTTCAAAAAATAGACAAATGCCCTTATTGAATAATCATCAATAAACGATACATAATACCTTAACTTAGACAAAGAAGGAACATTCAATGGACCAAAAACATAAGAATGTATATAATCAATCAAACCAAAAGATTTGTGAGGACTGGAATAAAATGAAACACGGTGTTTTTTACCATATATACAATTTTCACAAAATTTGAATTCAAGGTTACAATCATCAAGCCCTTCAAGCAGGTTTTTATTCTTCAAGGTCTTTAAACATTTTTCTCCAATATGGCCAAGCCTATGATGCCAGAGCATAGTCTTTTCTGCTGGAAGTTTAACTTCCATAGAGTTTACACTATCAGGAATCTTTTCCTTCTTTTTTCTCCATGAGTAGCTTTCTATGACTTAACAGAGACACTATTACATTGCATAGCATGTGCATCCAGCTTATACAAGGTACCAATATGAGCACCCCTTTCTAGAACCATAGAGCCTCTAGTCATCTTGCAGCCATTTCCAGAGAACGTGACTTGCACTCCAATATCATTTAGCTTACTAACAGAAAGTGAATTTTGAGCTAGACCTGGTATATGCATTACATCATTGATTCCCTTCACTCTTCCGTCAAGGAATTGAATTCTGACTCTTCGACGGCCAACTATTTCCAAAGATGAATCACTTACCAAATAAACCTTTCCACCATCGTATTTTTCATACTTTGTGAACCAGTTTCTATGAGATGTCATGTGGAAAGATGATCCATAATCAATCATCTAAACATCATCTGATGCCTATGTATCCAAGGCTACAATGAACATGTCTGCATCACTCTGAGAAGAATCATTATCATAATTCTTCTTCTTCTTCTTTTTCTCCTCTTTACAATCCTTTCGAACATGACCAGGTTGCCCACAATTTTAGCACTTCACCTTGGACTTCTTGCCAGGAGAGTTTGATCTCCCTTCTAATTTGGATTTGGACTTCTTGTCCTTCTTCTTGCCTTTTTCTTTCGATCTACCTCTAACAGCAAGAGCCTCCTTCTCCATCTCAGAAGATTTCCTTCTCATCTCTTCTGATAACAAAGAAGCAACAACATCTTCCATCTTAAAAGTGGATGTCGTACTCCTAATAGCCATCACCAAGTGATCCCAATAATCTGGCAAAAAAGATAATAATAGCATACAATAATCTTCTTCATCAATCTTCACACCCACAAATGCTAACTGAGCAATCAGCATGTTGAAAGCATTCAAATGATCGGCAACAGATCCTCCCTCCTGCATTCTCAAAGTGTACAACTTCTACCTCATGAAAAATTTATTCACCAAGGACTTTCCCTGATAAATAGCTACCAGTCTTTTCCACAAGGAAGATGCACTCTTTTCTTCATGAACATTCAGAAGAACAAAGTCTGCTAAACAGAGCCTTATCAGCCCCTTTGATTTTTGATCTGCAAGGTCCCAATCCTCTTGCTTCATTCCTATAGGCTTCATTCCAGACACACCAATCCAAAGATCATGGTCAACCAATAGATCTTCCATTTTAAGTTTCCACAACTCAAAATTACTGCCATTAAATTTCTCAATTTCAATCTTTCCTGACGTGCTTGTCATCTTAATCTATAATTAGAATTACCAAACTTCTACACAACTCCCACTGAACAAAATTGACACAAAAAACCCAACATACCCACAAGGACAACACAACTGGCTAGGCTCTGATACCACTTGTAAGGAAAGATAAGGTGTGGAACAAACTCTCCTAATGCCAAAACCTCAGGGAAGAATGCAGAGGTGTCTTTAAATTTCACAATTATAGTTCAATTAAGATATTCATGAAAGAAATAATAGAAACAGAGAAATGAACATACACAGATGAACATCAGATTTACGTGGGGAAACCCTTATGGGAGAAAAACCCACCACACCAAGAAAAACCCCTTTGTATTATAGTAAACAAATTACATACAGAGTACGGGCTTCACTCTCTGATGTTAATTTACAGCAACATAATATTCACTGATCAACCTTACATAGAAATGCTCTTAGAAAACATCCATTGAATTCACTCATAACAATTCATATTCAAATGAGCAACACTTCGTTATCTCACACTGTTATTGTTCATCAAATCGATCATCATCTTTGATTACAGAGTATATCCATGTCATTCACGGTCTATTGATCTTCCTCACAGGAACAACTACAACAGTCTAGCTACTAGCAGTTTCCATTCTGCTTCTCTTATTGGTCGAAGACAAACCATGTAGGAAAATAATTCGGTTAAGATTTTCAAACTATGTCACATGTTAGTGAGACACTTGGCCATGTCTCCCCAATGCCACAATACCAATTACACATCCATCACTATCGGCAAGAGTCACTGCTATCTACAGGAGATCAAAATGAGTTCAAAAGTCACATCGACATCAACACTCCCATCGGCAAGACTTACTCCATTGGCAAGATCAGCAAGACCTTTCACCAACATCCTCAGTAGACCCATCGCCTAGACAATCACTAGTCACTATGAGTCATAATGAGTCTTGAAGTCATACCGATATGAACATCCATCGGCAAGACTTAGGCTGTCACTAAGAGTCATCCGACAGGTTCCAAGTCTCCCTAAGTCCATCCTTCACCAGGAGTCATACCGACAATAGACTATACATCAGCGAGACAATCATCCATTGCCAAGAGTCTCCAAGGTCACACCTCTTGCTGAAACCACTTGTCGCCTAGAGTCTCCCCGACATCCTATAAGAATAACCTATTAGCCAGACCAACCCACTCGGCAGAGGGTTAGATCGAACACAACAAGTCACATTGATAACATCCCTCACCAAGAGTCTCTCCGACCAAACACCATCAGCTAGAGTCACAACGACTATCAATAAGATAGTTCCATCAGCAATAATTCTCCCGACACTAAGACTCATTCCGACTGTCCAAGTTATGCCAAAGGCTCAGGTTATACCAATCACTGAGAGATTCCAGAAGTCACACCAACAAGCTGACAGATTAAGATCATAGGCAGATCAACCAGACATCTCAGCAGTCATAGTGACCATGCTTACTTAGAGGTTTTAGCCTGTGAGATTGAGGCACACAATTCCAACAGAAGTGGCACCTCCTAAAGAGGAGAAAGAGGGAGAAAAAGATAAAGAAGAAGAAGATGCATTGACAAAGAGCCCCGAGCTTCAGCATCATGCTAAGATCGAGCATGCAAAAGGGAAGACACCCCTGAAGAAATATTTCACTAAAGAAAACATAGCTTCTACTAGGTTAGACAAATAAAAGACTATACAAAATGAAGACTCAAATGAAGAAGAAAGAATTGACCAAGAGGCTCATGGCCATGAAGAGGAGCAACCTTGAGATGAAAAAAGAGAGGAAGGTGATCATGAATCACCCAAGGGGAAAACAAGGAGAAGAAGCCTAGAATCTGCTCTCATATTATGATGGATGCCTCTAGATCCAAGATGGTATAGATTGCTACCCCTATAGTGGACAAAGATATAGGCATAGTGCAAGGCCAAAGTTATAGCATATCAACAATCAATCTAGGCCCAGCAACCCACGAACAAAAAATAGATGAATTGTAGGGATTTGTGGTCACCATCATGCAATAGATGAACAAAGACCAGTCTACAAAGGAAAAGATGAAGTCATGAGTGACGGATCTCACTGCCTATATTTAGCAATGGAAACTTATAGAAGAAGAGGCCCTAACAATATCATCCACGCCCTTGCTTCTCTCCTAGTAAGATCTCAATAGAATGGAAAAGATGAAGAATTGGACCAAGGCCGCAACGGATTGGTTCCAGTGGGTGATGTATAATGGCTACATGGGTATCCAACACATTGCCCAAATGTTCAACAAGTTTTGGGACTTTCAAAAGTAGTTGGAGGCCATGGAAAAAACATGTAACAGGTTTACTAAGTTGTACAGGATTATGTATCCTAAGCTTGAGAGAATTCTCAAGATTCTTAAGAAAACATGGAAAAAGGAGTTAGGGCTCATAAAAGATGATCATTGGCTGGTGGAAACATGGTAGATGGGCATGGATCATAGAAAGGAATTCCTAGAGAGGGTCTTGCATGAAGTTGAGCTTGACCTTGAATGGGTTACAAAGCATGGGGTTGACAGTGAAGATTACTTAAAAATGATGATAGACTATGACATGCCCTCCCTAGAGCTGGATCCATAGAATATCAAGCCATTCTTTCATAAAAAGATGAAAATGGGGCTGCAAACACACTATCACCAAATTTCATGGACTTCACGGCAAGATCCTTCACTCGATTTGAGCAGGTCATCAAAGCCATGCCCAAATGCACCAAGCACTGGGAGGAGATCACTGAAAGATTCAAGAAGCTAACATTTCATATCCTCCAATCTGACATCATGGAATGGGATAAGTTCTAATCTTTGATGGGAAAATTTATGGAGTATGCCACGCTCTAGAAAAATGCAGGAAAACTAGTAGTTAATGATGAATATCTGACAGTGTAGCTGAAAAGAAGACAGTCACTAAAAGACAAAACTGCTACAGTGTCAAGGTCACTAGATGAAAAAATAGGGAAAAGACAAAGATGTATTTTATAATGTTATATTTTGGGGGTAGTTGAAACCCTAATGTAAAATTAATCTTGGTCACATAATGAAAGTAAATCTTGGCCATTCATTTCACTTTTGAAAAACTATAAATAGGGGTCTCCTCTCATTTTAAAAGGGAGAGTTAAGTTGTTGTGTAAAGACATGTTGTAGAAATTTAATAAGAATTGCATTGTTTTGATGGGTTCTTGTGTATCTTCACATGTGTGTATGATTTTTCTCCTCAACATTAGATTTTAGCTTTGTTGTTCTAATTTTCAAGTTGTTTTTATTTGTTAATTCATGTTGCACTTTAATGGTGAAGAATGCTATGGTTTTGATGACTCCCTTGTTCATACTTTTTGTTGTTTATTGATGATGAACAACAATGTAAAGTTAGTTTGAACATTAATTTAATGTTGTGCTCAAAATTCATCTATTAAATTCATGCTTCGTGGTGAATGGATAGCTAAAAATCTGTAGACCTTAGAAGATTGCACTAGTTTCATGAGACTATAAGCTATTTTGGCTAAGTGGAACTTAGTTTTAGGAAGGCTTTCCATTGTAGAATCCTCCATTGTTATTATTCAACATTAGTTGCAAGTCTATGAAACCTTCTATCCCTTTTCCCTTTTGAATTTTCTTTGAAAATGAAGTTAAGGAAAAGTTCCAACCTCATTGTAAAGCTAAATTTGATGATAAACATGGATTCTTAGACTACTATTTTGAACTTGCAACAATTTCACTTCATTTCCAGGATTCCACAAAATTCCATTTGAAGTCCAATTCCCTCCAAGCTTAGTGAACCATAAATTTCCTTTGTGATTACTAGCAAATCACATCAATCAACTGAGTTGTTTTTGCAAGTAATCACTTGACACCCACAAGACCTTGGGATATTTTTTGCATTTTGTTTGTAGGAACTATCTTTCAGAGAGGTAGTGCACTTGTGTGCTGCCTATGTTGAGAAAGCGCAAAAACACTCATCAACAAAACTAGCACTAGAAGGAGGTAATCTTAGTTAAGCTGGACTGAATTTGTTCCTTCTCCTCTCAAAGGTTCCATAGAGTGTTAAGATCCACACCATACAAAGGGGAGTTCCAAGAGCTCAAGACCCCTACCAAGGCTAAGAGATCCAAGAAAGGGGAAGCATCTGCCTCAACCCCACCCACTCAGCCTAGTTCCCCTCATCCTCACCATCTTCGTCCATCCATTCCCTCCACTCTTCATTCACTTTTGATAACACCTTCCTCTCCCCATCCATTTCAAACTGCCTTTCACCCCTTCACCTCCCACATCCAAGGCATTGCCCCTATCCTAGCACTTCACTCCCAAGGCACTACTCCAACCACTGCTACTCCATTGCAGCCATGGGTTACTACAACACAACAAGCATAGCCCCATCTTCCCACAATAGTTGGCTAGGTAATAACCCATCTCCACTATCCCTCAATGATTATCATGACATGTTGAAGGATCTAGAGGGCTTTTGCACTAAATTTCACCCACATGATCCATAGAGGACAACAAAAGAGCATATCAAGATCTTCCAAATAGTTGTAAAGCATATGCAAATAGAACATGGAGATGTGGATTGTAGGATATTTCCATACTCCTTATGGGAACAAGCCTTTTATTAGTACATCCATCTAGCAATGGGATCTATTACAGCTTGGGATCAATTGAGGGACTCATTCTTGCAGAAATTCAAGATCCCAGTTAGCCCTCTGAGTTGTACTAGTAATTCATATTTGTTCAGAGGGAAGTTAATGAGCCTATTAGTTCCTTCAATGATTGGTTCCACCAAGCTTACATGAAGTTGTAGCCACCCTATGTGGTTGATGATGCCTTGGCTAGACTGGTATACTATGTAGCCTTGGATAATCTTACATCTACACTAGTGAAGAAAATGGTCCCACCACTAGCTAGGTTGGTGGATGCATATGTAGAAGTAGTCACATCCAACACCTACTTGGGGCAACATTTCATAGGTTTGTTAACCCTCCTTGGGGCTAGATGCCCATTTGACTCAAATCCAAGGACTTACCCACACCCTCACTCATCAGACGCCAATGCTAAATCCAGTTCCATAGCTACCAATAGTGCCTCATCTAGGGCATCCATTCAATCATGTGCCTTCCATTCCTCATTACTTGCAACCTTAGAAACAACAAACCTACACCTAATAATCACATGTACCCTAATATCTACAAAATTTAGAATTCCCATAGGCTCAACAGAACCAAGTTGCAATGCAACCAGTTTTCCTTTAGAACTTAGCCCCACAACAAAGTGGTACAAAGAAGGATCAGATTGATGGACTAATGAAATTAGTGAAGAAGTTGTCTGCTGAAATGACACATTTGAGAAACCAAAATAGATAATAGAACATGTAACAGGAGGCCGAAAAACAAAGGAATTCCCACACCTCTTAATCAACTAACTAGTGCCAACAAGACAACAAGTGGAGTGTATTTGGAAGAGGTAGCCTTATCTGAGTGGTGTTGCATTCACAAAAAAAATAGGAATTCTAAATTGGACTATCCAGAATTCCAAACTATAGTAGATATTTTCCAAGTGGAAGTTCAGAACACAGTCGATGTTGTTGGATGTAGGGACCTAGTCCCATCTGAACCTTACAATTCTATTATACTGGTGATTAATCAAGCTCCTTTCCCATGAAGTGAAATCAATGTACCTGAGAAGGAGACCACTACCCCAAAGAATGAAGAAGCAAAAGAGGTAAGTAACAAACGCTCTTTATCCCAGCTCTTTGATTCACTAGACAATGGTCCAGTAGACAAGGAAGAGCTACATGAGGATGAGGTTCAAATGTTCCATCAAAGGGAAACCCCTTACAACTTGAGGAATAGATAAGTAGTTGGTCCTTTCATGACTTCCACTCCTCTCAATAAATTCAGTACTCTGCCTGACCCAAATGCCAGTAATAACCTAAGCTACCCTCATGTTCCCACCCAGTACTTCAATAAGAATAAGCAACAAAACCAAACTCAACGCCAACATACTAGCTCTTCTTAGGATAGATATTTTGAAGCAAAAGTTGAAAAAATGGGGGAATACATGGCAGAGGAATTCAATAAAGTTAAATTGAGCCTACTATTTATTGAATTACTTAGAGTCCTAGTAGTTAGAAATGCCTTCTTTAGAATGCTCAATGGGACTACTTCATCTAAGACAACTCAAGAATCTCCTTCCAAGGTAGTTTCATTTGACACCTCACAAAACAAGCCTATAATAAGGGAAATCCTAGGAAAGAAAATAGACCAGCCTCCAAATCAGCAATTAGACAAACAACCTACTAAAGAGAAAAAATAGGCACACTCTCAGGATAAAACCAATGACAAGGATAAAGGTCAAGTAGTCCAGGTAGATGTGTCTCTAGGGTTGTTCCAAGGGAAGATGGAGACCCCTCCCTTATTAACCACCATCAAAATATTTGGAAAGAATCTGCATAATTGTTTTCTTGATTCAGGTGCCTCATCGAATGTCATGTCATTGGATGTATGCAAATCCTTAGAAATAACTCCAACTCCCTCCCAACAGAAGGTGACTCAAGTAGACAAGATAGAAATTATCATTGTTGGAGAAATCAATAGGATACCCATGAAAATTGTTATTAATCTGAGGGTGCAACAAGTGATTTTCATTCAAGTTGATGATATTCCTAACACATACAACATCATACTAGGAATATATTTCACCTGGGCATTGAATGGGTATGCTGCAATAGATTGTTCCCATCTCTGGTTACTATGGAAGGGGTTACCTAACCAAATTTGCATCGATTAGGTGCCTCATATGAAATTCATGATAATAGAGTATAACAATACAAATAAGGTGTTCTTTGCTAAAACAAAATTGGAGTATCACTACCTTGTGGCTTATCAAGATGAGCCAAAATTCCAAGAATAGGAAGTGGCAGAAGAGGTCCTTCTTGTGTTACACAAAGCTCCTACCAACCTAACTCATGCACCTAAGAGTATAGAGGCGCTAATTGAATTAGATGATGAAGAATCCAATGAGGATGGTTACCTTGGACTATTGGATGGATTCCAAGAGTTTATGCATAAATGTGTGCAAGATAAACTCAACCTAGGAGCCAGAATGAATTTTAGGAGTTATTACTGCCAAGTTGGTGTAGGGTACACAATGCTACCCACTCAAAATTCTAGTGCTTCCTATGTCAAATGATAATTGAACATATTAAGGGACAACTCACCCCAAAGGGGAAGCTCCAAATACAAAACCCATACCAAGACCATGTAGAATCCACACAGTCACCCAAGGTTGCCGAAGCAAATGTGCTGCCAAGAAAGGAAGTGTGCTCCACTAGCTCCAAAGTAAAAGAGTCCTCTAATTTTTGGATGGTGTGATTCAAGAGGTCCAAATCCAAGCAAGGTGTGGGAGCCAACTTCAAACTCATCAGTCCCATAGGTAATATTTACTTTGTTGCTCATAGGCTTTAATTTTATTGTATCGATAACATAGTAGAATATGAAGCATTAGTTCATGGAGTGTTAATGGAATTGAGAAAGAAAGTCAAAATGCTCCAAGTCTTTAATGACTCTGAGCTAGTAGTAAAAGAAATTAGGAAGCTCTACTCTTGTGATGATAGAATACTAGAAAACTATAGGAATAGGGTATTAGATCTCATAGAGGGACTAGATGCATTTAATATTCAATTGATCTCACATCCCAAAAATCACATTGTCGATGCATTAGCCCAATCAACTAGCACCCTTCAACCTATCTCTTTAGTTGGCTTGAATAAGTTCACTATAGAGCTCACTTCCACCCTATCAATGCCTAACCAATTTCTAGGTATTTAATGATAATAAGCATATCTTGGATTTCATCACAAGCTCTGATGTGTTTTCAACTCAAATCATTGATGAAGCGAAGCCTAGAGAAGTTGAATTAGACATAGAGGGTGTTATTAACCTAAAAAAAAATACAATACCATGAGGTATGGTTCATCTACAGAGAATATTTGATTTGGATTAGATCGGGTATCAGGAATAACAAACTAAGAAAGACTCAATTGAAAATTAGTGTCACTCATAACCTAGGTATGGTTGAATAAATCAAGAACGTGTTCATCAAAAAAGTGTACGCACCAGATGAAAGAAAGGGAATCATTGATGCTCTATGCACGTACCATGATCTGATTTCTTGGAGTTATGCATATTTAAAAACATGTGACACTTCAATTATCATGCACCCTTCCCCTTAAGCCAGATTTGAGGCCTATTCAGCAATTTCAATGCCCAATCAATGCATTGTTGGAGCCTATCATCTACAAGGAAGTTCACAAATTTTTGTCCACCCAAATTATCTTTCTAGCTTGGCACTCCAAATGGGTGGAAAATCTAGTTTTGGTTAGGAAGAAGAATGGTGAGATCAGATTGTGCATGGATTTCTAGAATTTGAATAGAGCTTTTGAAAAGGAAAATTATCTAGTACCATCATTGGATAGGGTATTGTAAATAGTCAATGGATCTCAGATGATGTCCTTTTTAGATGGATACTCAATATATAACTAGGTGATGGTGCAATATGAAGATAGGCACAAAATAACTTTCACCACAAAATGGGGAACATTCGCATATAGAAGAATGCCTTTTGGGTTAATCAACATTTGCACTACATTTCAAAATGCAATGTATATTTCCTTCAAATATATCATTGGAAAGTGCATCATCATATACATGGATGACCTCACCATGTTCTCTAAGAAAAGAGGGGATCATGTCTAACCTATGCAAGGTTTTCTAGAAATGTAGAGAGTTTGGCATTTCGTTGAATCCGGAGAAGTGCATTTTCGGGGTAACTGAAGGAAAGTTGTTGGGACAAATGATATCAGAAAGGGAATCTTAATAGACCCCGAATGCATCCAAGCTATACTAAAAATTTAGCTTCCAAGTAGCAAGGAAGAATTGAAATATTTCTTTGGAAAAATCAACTTCGTCATAAAGTTCATCACAGGATTTGTGGAAATTGTCAAACCATTGAACACTATGCTGAAGCTAGATGCTAAAGTAGAATGGACACCCAAAGCCAATCAGGCTTTTGAAGAAATTAATAAATTAATTGTTGATGCACTAGTACTGGTCAGTCTAGATTATCTAAAGCCATTTTATATCTATTCATTTGCTTCAGATCACTCTTGCGCTAGCATATTGACGCAAAAAAATGATGAAGGGAATGAACACCCTATTTCATTCATGAGTGCTCCATTGAAGGATGTGGAGTTAAGAAATCAGAATGTTGAGAAACAATCATATGCCCTGGTTAGAGGAGTAAAGAAATTCCAACACTAAATCTTGAGTAATAAAGTGTTTGCAATTGTGCCTAATCTAGCAGAAAAGACCCTACTAATGCATAATGAGATAGGAGAAAGAAGACCAAGATGGGTCAAATTATTGTAGGAGTAAGACATGGAGGTCTAATCCATGAAGATATTTTGAGGATAGGCCCTCACTCGAACAATAGCTGAAACAAGACCCAAGCTCATCATGCAGTAGTACCATCTGGAAGATGTCTCTCTCAGAGAATGGTATGATGACATTGTTTATTATTTATTGAACAAGTGTCCATCACAGCTACAAGGAGTACAAAAAAATGCCTTAATATTGAAGAGAAGTAGCTATATGTTATAGGGATCTATACTGTATAAGAGAAATCATGAAGGAGTTTATCTTAGATTCCTTGGAAAAGAAGAAGCGGCTAGGGTTTTGAAATAATTTCATGACAAATTTGGCACAAACCATGGATCCGACCCTTCAACCACCCTCCAAATTTTGTGGGTTGGGTACTACTAGGCAACGGTGTTTAAGGATGTGCATAACCATGTTAGAACCTATCATGTTTGTCAAACCACTGCTACCAGAGAAAGGAAAGTTGTTGACCAGTACTAGAGGTAAGGTAGTTCGCTCAATGTGGACTCAACTTTATTAGTATGATAAGACCACCATCCTCTGTAGGCCATAGGTACATTATGACTGCTTCTGATTACTACACTAGATGGGAAGAAGCAATAACATGTAAGCAATGCACTACTGAAGTTGTTACTAATTTTCTAGAAATTTTTATCTTAAATCATTTCGGTTGCCTGTTTTCCCTTGTATGTGATATGGGGTATAAAATTTTACAAGTATTTGTAAAATTCTCTTTCTATTTATCACCCCAAGGTCACTTGCATACTTTTTTTGTCAATTACTTGTGTTTCCTTGAAAATATTTCACTTAGAGTGTTGAGGGTTAGCTTAGGAGTTCTCTATGTTTTCAAATTATTACAATTCTCTAAAAGATTTGTATAATTGCTATCATTATTTTTAATTTTCAATCATTTTGGGTGGTGAATCTAAAGTATCTACACCAATGTGAATTATTTGAAGAAATCAAGAAGGTATTGAAGAAAAATAATTGTGGAAGAAAAATGAGGAAAAACAGAGCTCACATGAAGAAGCATCCAAAAGAAAAGCTAGAGGGCAAGCTTCAAAAGACTCCCAAGTAGCCATGAATACAAAATGATACAAGTACAAGTAAGTGTACTCCACATCCTATCCCTAAAACTCAAATTCCTTCAATAAATTCTAGCAGTCATGAAATCCAACAAATTTTTTTAGGGTTAGACTATGAGGATGAAGAAGATTGCACAAATAAGAATGTTGTAAATATCCATAAGTCTAGACCCATACAATCAAGAAGTAGAAGTAGGAATTTCCATCATAATTTTTCTACTACCAATGTTGCTATTGATGGTAGAAATCTCCCTCTTACATCCAATTGATACTCTCCTTTTCCACTTAACTTGCTAACTGGATCCATCAATGATACCCAAAATTTTATTGACCTGGTAGAATCCTCAAATTTTGAGATTACTCTCCTAGATCCTGAGGATTTGTTTGGAGATATTAATTCTCTCAGAAGAGAGGTTAAGATCTAGGCTGAGATAAGAAGGAAAAAGGAAAAGGAAAGAGAGAAGAATATTAGGAATGTCATGATTGAAAGAGATAAACTGATAAGACAATTGGATCAGATAAGACTCCTGAACTAGGCTAAGCCTAAACCAATTATCACTAGTCCTATTGTGTCTGAGATCCTTGATAAGAATAGTCAGCTTGACCCTCCTAAAGATACCAGTACCACTACTCGAACCAAATCTACAGTCACTAGTACTATTGCTCCACACCCTGCTACAATTGCTTCCAACCTGCCTATTGATAAGGGCAAGTAGCCTATAAAAAATTTGACTATCAATGAAAAACCTACATCTGAAAAGCCTCCTCTACCCCCTAAATTTGAATCTAAAGAAGATCAATTAAGGAAGGAGAATGAGGATCTAAAAAAGGAATTAGAAAAGATGAAGATTATGGAAACTAATGTTGAGATGAAGAGAAAGATTAATTTCTTGAATACTTCATGCTTAGTAGATGGTTCCATAGCATCTATTTCAAAAGATCCCTCTCATTCCATAGTAAAACCTACACTCATAGTTGATGGGAAGATTTCTATTCATTTAGATAAATCCACACACAATTCCAAATCTCTAAACACAAGTAGTAATGATTGTACCCACAATCAATTTACTAATATAAATATGGATCATAAGAGAGGAGGTGGAGGAGCTAGTAGAGGTAATAAGGACAAAGAGAATCAATTTCATAGGTGGCCTATGTAATTGGAAAGGTATAGGTAGTTATGTTTTTATGGGATTCTTGGATGCCCAAATCCCATTGACAATGATATCAGGGTTTTGTTGAGCAAGTTTATTGGAAATAATACAATATCCAAGGAGTATCAATTAAGGGCTTTCCTCAATTTTCTTGATGATTATGAAGTAGAGCATGAGGATGTGGTTATGAATTTGTTCATGTAGTCATTGATAAAGGATGTCAGGGATTGGTATAGAGGTTTACTAGATGGTAGCATTGGCTCATGGGATGAATTTAAGAGAGTTCTTAGAGAGCAACATGGAGATAAAACTAACCCTAGTTTTATGCTCAATGAATTCAATAATACCAATAAAGGACAAAATGATATGGTGTTTGATTTTAACATCAAATTTTAGAAGGCTATGAATAGATTGCCACAAAACTTAAGGTTGAATGATCCAATGTTCCTTTTCACCTATTGTAAAACATTTGATGCTAAGATGGCTTACCACCTAAGAGATAAAGACCCTTGAACTTTGAAGGATGCATTCAAAATTACTCTGCATATTTAAAAGTAATAGAAGAGCTTCAGGTAAGGTGGGAAGAAGAGATTATGTTAAAATTATAAAGAATCCCAAAGATAGACAAGAAAAATCTCTAGCTCAAATCATAGGTATGATGAAAAATGGGATAAGGTGATGAGTACTCTCAAAGATATTAAATATACTATTGTAAAAAATGAAGAGGGGCTTGTAAATGAAAAGCAAAAGTTCTAGAAGAATGAAAAGTCCCCAAGGCTCCAAGATTACCCTTACAAAACCAATTGGTAGAATGGAAAGCTAGTCCCCAATAATTATAAAAAACAAACATGATCAGGTCACACCTATGCCTTTGCAAAAGAACTCTACAAATTTCACTGATGACACCCCTTGATGTATGGTTTGTTATTTTCCCCACTCTCCTCACCAATGTGTAGTTACAAAACTGGTGAAGGATGAAAAAGGTGTACCAAATGATTATGATTAGTCCCATGAGGATGATGTTGAATTCAATGTTATCATGAATAGGTCTAATGTTGTTAATGATGATTATTCATTCGATGAGGATTCCCATGAAATTGATGTGTACATTCAAAGGTAAAGAGCGAGTGCATATCATCAACAAGTTCTCCCTAATGAATACAATGATGATGATCATGAAGTGTGTACATTGGAAACAACTAAAGATGATGTTTCTTTAAGGAGACCTTCAGATGAGGAAATTATAAAGTTGATAGTAGCCTTGGCCACACAAGCAAGAGGTTCCTATCATTTGAGAAATAGAACAGTGGGTGGAGACCAAGGCAAGGTTGGTAGCCTCTTCATCGAAGAGAAGAATGCAAAATGAAAAGAACCAAAGGCTGATAGTAAAGTGGATGCTGCTAAGTGGGTATGTGTAGGATCATCATGAAAAAAATAGGCCCTTAAGTGGCAAAAAATTCAAAAAAATCAGAGTTAGGCAACTTGACATAATTTTTTTAATAAGTTATCTATATTATTTCAAAAATATGTAAGAATAGAATCTGTAGAAAATTGAATGTAGTTTGTAAACTACTAGGTTTATTTAAATATATATATATATATATATATTTGGTGAAAGTTTGAAATTTCAATCCAGTAGTACTTAAATTTTAGGGAAAAAATAAGTAGATGTCTGTCTAACCACCCCAACCACAATAAAATGATAATATTTGTTTATAATATTTTAGATATAAGTAGATGACTCATGTCCAGATGTGATCCATATTTTTTTGTAATTTTTCTCCAAGTAAATAATTGATTATGATTTTTTTTTCTTTTTTTTAAATCCTATACTATGCTTCACATACAATGTGACACATGTTTCAGATTCAAAAAATGTGATACCATTTGAAAGCTATAGATGTTTTTCAATCAACCTATCAATTATAACTTTAGTTGTAATTCAAATAGAAAATAAATAATAATTATTTATTAAATTCAAAGTAAATCATAACTTATATTGGTGGAAAGCTAAGAATATCCTTTAAAAACCCTTTTCATTTCATCAATTTTGGGTGTAAAAAAAGTTGTTATCCACATACCCTACACATACCCATCATATTATCACTTTTTGGCCCATCATGATCCTGCACATACCCAATTCCAAGGAGGGAAAGGGAGACAAAATTTGGGAAAAGAAGGCTGAGAAACCAAAGGTTGATGGAAAATTCAATTCTCTTGATGTGAAGGTGAAAACACAAAAGCAAAATTTTGAGCTTGAGAAGAAGGATTCCAAGCCTAAAGTTGAGACAAAAGGTGAGCATCCAAAGGAGAAAAAAATTGAACAAGGTATGATACCAATTGATCTACCTAAATATACTCATGTTGATATGTTTCAATTACTTTCTCAAGTAAAGTTTTCTATCCCCTTGCTTGAAATGATGAGAATTGATGAGCATACGAAAAAGGTAGTAGCCCCTATCAATTGTACTACTACATCCTATAATGAATTAGTGGTGTCTACTCCACCCAAAGTGAGTGAGAAGGAAAGGAAAGAAAAGGAGATTGAGGGAAAAATCATTGAAATCCATCACATTTATCTAGGAAATTCAATAACTTCCTGTCTTGGAAATATAGATCCATTTTTTGTAACTTTGATTGTTAATGGAAAATTATTGAAGAACTGTATGATTGATTTAGGAGAATCTAATAATATTATGCCAGTTAAGATTATGGAGGCAATGGGATTGAAAATTGATAGTTCCCATGGAAAATTCTATGTTATGGATTCTAGGGAAGTCCCTGTGATTGGTGTGATCAATGAACTCCCATATAGACTAGCTACATTTCTAGAAAAAAGAATTTAGAATGTGTGGTAGTGGTAGACATTCCACCAAATTATCAAATGTTGTGCCAAGAAAATGAAGTGCCTCCATGGGGGGTATTATGCAGTGTGATATGTCTTTTGCCACCTTCTAAATTAATGGAAAAGATGTCAAACTAGTTAAAGAATCAAAGGTTCCACACATGATTGAACATGTTCTTGAGGATTATACAATCCACTTTGTTGATACTGACCTTAATGATTTCAAGGTAGAAGAGTTTCCAAGAGAAAGTGACAAGCAACCTACACCTATTGAAAAGGAGATGACTAAATTATCTAATAATAATGATCTTTGGACCATGTATTTTGATGGTGCAAGATCCAAGGAAGGATCAGGTGCAAGAATATTATTGGTTTCACCCAGTGGCAACACATTCAAAATTTCTTTCACTTAGTCATTTTTTTGTATAAACAATGTGGCGAAATATGAGGCCTTGTTGTTGGGGTTAAGGTTATCAGAAAAACACGAGATAAAGAAGCTGAAAGTAATTGGTGATTCAAAATTGACAATATCCCAGGTTAGATCCAGATTTGTATCAAAAAGTAAGAGATTGAAAAAAAATAGGAATGCCATTTGGGATTCGATTGAACAATTTGATACATTTAGAATTGATTGTCTAGAAAGAGGCCAAAATAGAGTGGTAGAT
Organism: Sequoia sempervirens; assembly: GCA_007258455.2. Taxonomy (NCBI): domain Eukaryota; kingdom Viridiplantae; phylum Streptophyta; class Pinopsida; order Cupressales; family Cupressaceae; genus Sequoia; species Sequoia sempervirens. Next base: position 53,491,279 of record VDFB02256132.1, on the reverse strand, counting down.
TTGTTGGAAAATATTGCACTTAGGCCTAATGATATAACTTTTGCTGGTATCTCCAAAGTAGAGGTGCAAACAAGGTCTTTAATCCCTGAAAATGTACAAAATTGGAAAATATTCAATGATGATGAAGACATTTTAAGATTTTTGAAATGTGTAGATGAATATGAAAGTTAGGAGATTGAATTTGGAACTTTTATTGAGTCATTGGATGGAAAGGACACAATCTTTGGTAATGAAGTTATCTAGCTAAAGACTAATAAGATTCCTAAAGGCCTTGTGGCCTTAGAAAGAGTCTTTGATAATCAAGACAAAAGCAACACCAAGACAACTACCACCCATCCAAAAGATCTAGAAGAGTTAAACTTAGGGACTGAAAATGCTCTTAAGAAAGTTTATGTGGGAAAGAAAATGAAGCCCAAGATCAAAGAAATGTTGATTTTTTTACTAATGAAATACATACATGTCTGTGCTTAGTCTTATGATGACTTGAAGGCGTATAGAGAGGAAATTATTTCAACATGAGATTCCTCTAAAGGCTGATGCAAAGCCTTTCAAACAAAATTAAATATCTATCAATCAAATCTTAGCACAAAAGATGCAAGAAGAGCTAGTGAAGCTAAGGGATGCTAGCATAATTAAGCCAATTAGGCATTCATCTTGGGTGTCTAATCTAGTGCCAATTAGAAAAAATAATGGGGAAATTAGACTATGTGTTGAATTCAAAAATCTCAATGTATCCTCATTGAAGGATAACTATCCATTTCCTAACATGGAGGCCATGTTGCTGAAGGTAACTAGCTATGAGCTCTTTTCCATGATGAATGGTTTTTTCTATTACAATCAGGTTAAAGTGAAGGAGTCTGAACAATACAAGACTACATTCACCACTCCATGGGGCACCTATGTTTATGTTATAATTTCATTTGGCTTGACTAATGTAGGTGAAAATTTTCAGATCGCCATGGATGTAGCCTTTTCTATTCTTATTGATTTCTTTTTGGAAATCTACCAAGATGATGTGACTGTATACTCCAAGAAGGAAGAAGATCATTGTATGCACTTGGAGAAAATTTTCATGAAGGCCCTTGAACATGGAATCTCACTTAACCCAAAGAAATGTGTCTTTGGGGTCACCGAAGGAAAGTTATTAGGACAAAAAATTATCCAAGTCACTACAAATATTCTCATTTTCATTATTCCACACTATTGTTGTAGTTTTGTTACAAAAGAATCAAGAGGCTTTTGAAATACCCATTTCCTTTTTTAGCAAGTTTCTTCAAGCTGGAGAGTTGAAATATGACTTGATTGAAAAGCAAGCATATGCACTAGTCAAAGCTATAAGGAGTTTTAGAACCTATCCTATTAGAGCTACAATTATTGCATATGTTCCCAATGTTGTTGTTAAAGACATCTTCACCTAGTAAGAAGTTACAGGTAGAAGATGTAGGTGGATATCAAGATCACCAAGCTAGTGAGAGGTCAAGGATTAGCTAATTTAATGGCTGAAGCAAATCTAGATGCCAATTAGATAAATCAAGAAGATTATTTTGATAGGTCACATATTTATGATATGCAAGATTGTGACTGGTACAAGAATGCTATCTATTACTTACAAAGGATGCAATGCCCTAAAGGGTTTACTAATAATGAAAAGATGACTCTCAAGTTGCAAGCTATACAGTATGTGATCATTAATAGTGAACTATGGTGGAGAAATCTAGATGGTGTTATGATAAAATGTGTTGATAATGCTAAATCTTCTAAGTTGTTAACTGAGGTTTATTGTGGAGTGTGTGGTGGACATTATATTTCCAAGACCACTACTCACAAGGTCTTAAGAGTTGGGTTTTGGTGGCCAATATTTTTCAAGGATGCTCACAAACTTGTGAGGACATGTGATGCATGTCAGAGGTTTTTTTGGAAGCTGAAATTGTTAGGTAATCTACCACCTAGACCAGCTACAATCCAGACACCATTCCAGCAATGGGGCATTGATTTCATTGGAGATATATCTGAAAATTCCAATGAACATCATTATTGGATCCTTGTTCCTACAAATTACTTTATTAAATGGATGGAAGCAATTCCAACAAAAAGAGAAACAAGTAAGGTAGTAATTTATTTCTTGATGGATAACATATTAATCAGATTTGGAGTAGCTGAGAAATTTCTTTTAGACAATTCTATGTGCTTTAGGTCTAAAGAGTTTACTAAGAAAATTTCTAATCATGGGATTTAGGTATCTTATTCTTCACCATATCACCCACATGGAAATGGTCAAGCAAAATCAAGCAACAAAAGCTTGATGAAGATCATTAAAAGGATCACTAAACAAAATAAATGAGCTTGGGACTCCAATTTGAAACTAGCTTTGTGGGAAGACAAGGTGATAGTCAAGAAATACACTAGTTATGCTCCATTTGATTTAGTCTATGGAATTGTGGCAAGGTTACCTCAGAATAATCTTATGAAGATGTACAAGTTTATCTAGGAGTGTAATGAAGATGTGTGATGAAATTCAACACAAAATTGATGCATTGATGGAAGTGGATGAAATGAGAAGAGATGCTCAGAAGAAAAACATCAAGTTGTAATTGTAGGTCAAGAGCTTACATGATAACAAAGCATCCTCAAGAAAGTTCCAAGTAGGATACATGGTGTTGATGTGGAATGCCAGGTGTAAGGATAAGGTAAAACATGGAAATTTGATGCATTGTGACTAGGCCCTTATCTGATAAGAAAATCCCATGGTGAGGACTCTTACTTTTTGCAATATCTAACTGATGAACTTCTTGAACTTCTAGGACATGGATAGTTCTTGAAGCCATATTTCTCTTGAAATATGTTCTATTCCATGTACATTGTAAATTATGTATATTTTGTATATAGGTTTGGTTTTCTTTGTTTGGGTCTAGTTTGGTTTGACTACCTTTTTTGGGTAGTTTCCTGGTTTTGGTTCTTTGTGTTGTTCTACTTCAACATTGAGATTTTGTGATCTCACTCTATTTTGGAGGAAACAATGTCCCCAACCGGAGCCACTAATGGAACCCTCAAAAAAATTTATGTTCCATTGCTTTGAAACTATGCTTGGATGCCTCATTGTCCTTGTTCTGGTTCATTGAGTAGAGTATAAGTCTAGGGTTTAGGGTTTATCTTGCATTTATTCAAATAAATCTATCCTTTACTCTATTTTATTATAATTTTGAGTTGACCTATTGTCACTTGTCTCTAGTCGCATTAGTCTAAACTTATGTCATCAAGCTCATCCTTTTTTCCATCCCCTTTACCTACTATTGTCAGTCCTTCTGTCAATGGGAAATAATTGTACACCGAATTTTAAAAGGGATATAATATTTTGTCATCAGTCTAAATTCTTGGTGTAGGGTTTACATCCCCATCTCTTATTGACCTAGTTGAGCCTCTTTTTAAGTTGCTAACATTATGCACATGAAAATTAGAGATTTTAATGGTGGCGGTTCAATCATTTGATTTGATCTTAATCTTTCCTCACTCCCTAGTTGCATTTTAATATTCATTAAAATATTCCAACAGGTTGGTGAGCAAGTGATGCATGTCCTTTCAGTAATTGAGGCCCATCATCCTTTGAAGACAATGAATATCAAGCTTTAAGTAATCAATAGTTGAGATGAGATGGCTTGGGTCAATCCTGACCATCCCCTACTAGCATGTGGGGCACACATCTACATCTCCCATCCCTTAGAGGGGAAGTGGGTAGGTGAAACATGGAATGATCTGAGTTGTCAAGGAACAAATAATAAAGTATGAAGTATTTTGGAAATATTTCAGCCTAAGGTTAAAAGGCATTAATGCTCGCATTACTAAAGGGTTCTTTTAGGCACATGGTGAATTTCAACCCAAGATATTTTAATCCTGTATGTTTGTTGGCTCTGAAGGTTATACACATGGGAAGATGGTTTGAAAGATAAAAGGTGTGTGAATTGAAGGCACTAGATTTAATCTGAGCCCTTCCTCACCTCCCGTTGTTGTAAGTTGCACATAGTTTAACCCTAGAGGGGAAGTAGGGAGGATAACACAACCATTTTCAACACTTGTGGAGATGGTGGATCCCACGAGATGACTTGGAGACAATTCCACATGGCACATTTTGATTGATTGATGGAAAGAGTCATCTATGATCAAATTTTCAAACTACTTTGAATTGATCGAGACCATTTATTAGGCCATCTCACTGTAGGATCAATGGTTGAAATTCAAAGTTTATGATTGAGTGCAAATTAGCCATTTTGGTTCACACAAGTGAACAGTAATAGTGGATATGATGTTGAACTACCAATTTAATGTGATTTAAAGCATAATTGCAATTCATTATAGCATTCAATGTGTCAAATTATTTCCTACTACAAAATTCAAGCTCGTTTGGTGTCTGGAGATTAGGGTTTTTGAAGTATTTGCAAAACCAGAAGTGAAATCGATACCTTTCCTTTCAATTGCTTTAAAACCTCTTGAAAGTATTAGCTTTCTTATTTAGTCATATCTTCAATAGATGTTATGGTTTTCTTGCATTTCTTCTAAGGTTTTAAGTTCAATTCAAATGATAATTTTGTTAAGTCTTGTGTCTTTGCATCAAACCCATGCCATAGTTGGAAGCTTATAGTTTCTCTGCAAGTAAACCCTAGTTTGCAAAAAAACCCTAATACCATGGCACCACCACAAGCCCAAACTTATAAAGAGAAAAAAATACCTCTCTCCTAAGACCTTATGGATCAATTAAAACCCTCAACATCTAATAAACCCAAGGGCCAGTTGTTATTCAGAGGTACTCAAATTTTCAATAGGATCGTTGACAAGTAATGTACTATTAAATATTCCTCAGTACCATACATTGGATGGGAACATTTTAACTATTAGTTTGGCAACTGAAACTATGGCATCCCTATTGGCAACCCTTGGAGATTAGACATGGGAAATTTGGTAGTGAAAAATATTTATATTGATGTTGATCTCCTGAGATCAGTGGCAACAAACTATGACCTAATTTCTAGAATTATAGGAACCTATGATGGCATAGAAATGGTCAAGGTCACTAGGGAAGAAATTACTAAGGTCTTCAATTTGACTGAGTGGAGTGAAGATATGGTAAAGATTGATATGAAGGCACTTAGAGTTGAATATGACAAAGTAAGGCATACCTTCAAGATATTGTACTGCAAAATTCCTTGGCATCTATGAAAGGTCACTTATCATTTTAGGCCCATCAAATAAAGAGTCGTTCCCTATCAATTACTTTGTGACATATTTTCAAAGAAAATTCTATTCCTTGTGCCAAATTTTAGGTTTTGACCTAGCTAAGAGTGTTCCCATGGCTAAAATGTATGTGGATGCTCACATCCAACATCTTACATGCAACACACTTTATGACTTTAGGTCATACTTGGCTAAAAGGATACATGAGGGCCTAGTTGCACTAAAAAATGGTGAATATGGGGTAAGGTTCTATTATTATTCTTTGTTCATGCATATGTTGTTGTATAAGGGAGCAAGTTAGTTTTGAAACAATATGACATTAGACAAGAAGGAGGGTGATATGGATATACCAGTCCAATGTTGGACCACACTCCTTGACAAGAATGCAAAAAAATCCAATTTTGTGGTGTTTGAAAATATCTTTGCTTCTAAATTGAGAAGGGTATTGATTTTGAATATACCAAGAATCCCTGTAGATTTGGTGGTTTCTTGAGACCTAAGGATAGGAGGCCCAACTTGAATATTGAGCACAATTAGGGAGATATCATTCCCTACCCAAGATACACAATTTTGAGGGTGTATGGCACAAGTGTTTCACCCCACATACTGCCAAGAGATGTGCCACTAAGAGTTTGTTTTCTAGAGATGATGTGGTAGTTAGGAGATATAGAGGATAATCATTTGAAGGATAAGAGGAAGGGGACTCTTTTTCCTACATACACTATCTTCTCTGAAATTTTCATGAAAGGAGGATGGAGAAATATTGTTGATGTCCTCAATCCACATGACATGAAGAGGGTCAGACAAAGGAATCATAATCTTGAAGGATTAATGGCAGAGATAAAGGCAAGAATTAGAAGCTCCAAGTTCATCCAAATAATTAACTAAATTACCTAGATAGAGCTATATGTTCATGTGATTTTAGTAAAAGGATCTTCATAAGAAGTTTTGGCTTAGGATATAATGATGTGATGTTGTAATGCAGTGTTGTCAAAGCTTTATGATGCTAAGTATTAATCTATTATCCAATTATATCTATGTTGATATTGACTTTGTTTCCTATGCTAAGGAATTGTCATGGGCTTTGCATTCATGATACATATTCTTGATCATTCAACATAAAATAAAATTCATAATAAAACTTCCATTGAGTTATAATTGTTATTATTCCATGTTAAGTTTTTCATTCTCATGCTCTAAGTGTTGAATTTTGTAAAGGAGTAGCCAACCTCTTAAAATATTCCATTTATTGAGCTATTATATTAGAATTCATTTGTTATTTGCAATGTATTCTATTACTAGATGTGTAAATTCATAGGTACATTGTGGGATCACCCTCCAGAGTTTTTTAGAGCCCAAAGTGTAGGAGGAAAGCACTGTTGCTTTCACTCGTTCATTGGCCAATCCTTCCTAATTATTAATCATTGAATCTGGAAAATTCAAAGGCAATTGGTGAGTTCAACTTGGTTTATTAAAAACACCAATAGTTCCCAATGCACTTGTCCAGCCTATTTTGGCTAAATTTAAAATATGTTAGTGTTGGAATTTTAACATTTAAAAATCTAAACCTATTTTTCAACTGAGTATTTAATTTTCAAGAAATTAAAGAATTGCATATAAATAAAATTCATTTTCACTATTTTAATATTAATAATTTTGAGAACACTCATAAGGAAATTGAGATTATAATTGAGCATCATAAGAGTAGTCAAGAGTAGAAATATAGTAGATTTACTTGAATCAAACATCAAGTTAGCAATGCATCATGTTTGTATGTGAGTTTTGTTCATGTTTCATGTTTTTTTTTTGTGAGTGCTAACAATTATAGGAATTTAAATCAAGTATCAATTTCTCCTTGAAGGTGATGATAAAATGACTTTAGTCCATCAAGGAATAAAGATTTGAGTGGTGAGTGTTGAACACACCCATATATTGAGAGGGGGGTGAATTAATATCTATAAAAACTACAACTCTTTAGATCTTAAACCCTTCAACAACATGAAAATTTTGAGTTTCAATAGGATCAACAACTTATAAACATATTAGCAACACTTAATCAAATTAGCAGAAATGAAAGATAAGACAATGAACACACAAGAACAAGATAACACTAGATTTATGTGGAAAAAACCAAGAAGGGAAAACCATGATGAGAAATCTCACAATATAGGAAGCTCACTTCCTATGGACTTATAGGCTAAGGTATACAACCCTAGGGAAAGATAAAAAGGACTACAATACTAAGGTGCACAAACCCAAGGAAAGATACAAATTACAAGGACCTATTGAAGAGACTCAATTTATAATAGCAAGATACATGACCAATTTGAATTACAACATATGTCAAAAATACACTCTACTAACTAAGGCATTAAATCTCATATGATCTTCCTTTTCACAACTCATTGCATTGTTCCATCTTCGCACACCACACCATACACTCACTCAACTTGTAACAATTTTTTTTTTCCTTTATATCCTTTGCAAGATCATAACACCTCAATTAGGTTTGACAAAATAAAAGATGGACAATTATTTCAAAAATTTGGCCACACAAAAATAATATAATCCTATCCAAGAGATAGAGAGGACCAAAAACAATTTAATACATCTTCCAATGTGATCCCAAACAATATACATGCTAACACAAAACATCCCAAGTTGACAAAGTGGAAACGTGTAGCACATTATGAGTCATCCCAAAAAAATACTTTCAACTAAATTTACTTAATGTGGTTCTCAAAAAGATAAGCTAGAACTCGAGTACATCTTGACACAACCTCAAATGTTGGTATAGACCATCAAGCACATAGTGTAAGAAAGAGAACAAGACCTATCGGTTAGAAATTCACAAATTTCCTAGAAAACCAACTCAAAACATAATGTAGTACCAAAGAGATCAAAATTTGATGTGCGAATCAAAAATATATGTTTTATGAACATCCAACAATACTTTCAAAAACTTATTTCACTCTTTCATGCCACAAATAGACACCATAACCAAGCAAAACTAGAACACTTTATCCTAGAAACCTAGAATACACAACAACCATGAGATAGAATATTAACAAACCAACTTGTGACCAACTTCATCATATGAAAATTGAATTGAGATAGTGCACAAATAATGAGATCATGTCCACAAAGCTACATGAGTAAAAACATCAATGTAGAGAAATGCAGATCATTTTTTGAACCAATCCTGACAAGCAACAAAACTACCAACCCAACGTTATAACCAAAAACCTCCATGATAACTCTAGTGACTTGGAAATATAGGAGTGAAACTTCCATAAAACATAAAAAATTGAATTCCAAACCACAATACCACATCTTCAAAGGTAGACGAATGTGGAGCATTCTCCCAAATAGTCTTCATAGAAACTTCCTAGGACAAAACCTTTCATCAACATGTGGAGACCAAAACTTCCTTGTAGAAACACATACTTCCTTAGGAACAACAAGAGAGAGAATATAACATACTAGAGACCTTCAAAAACATATCTCCAACTTTAGAATTACTTCTAATCCTCATCTTAATGCTTCTAAATCTCATCTTAATATATCATCATGATATCATCTCTTTTGAAAACAACCATACTCTATACATCTTTACTTGTCATCAAACAAGGCATGGAATCCAACCATGATCATAAAAAAAATCAAAGTCATGACATCCAACCATGAACATCAGAAACATAAAGTATCAACAACATACAAATGTAAGCACCAGTGACAACCCAAACTGAGTGTAGACACAAGCATCAATGACAACCAATGCCAAACAACAATCTCACAAAAATATGAGCAAAAATATCCCCAAGTGTTGACATTAATGACAACCAATGCCAACAATCTCCCCCTTTGGAATTAATAGAAAACCACACCTACTGATTCTCCCCCTTTGATATCAAGGAAAAAGGGCCAAGGATCTTCATTAAAATATCAACACATTTTACCCCTTTGACCAACAATACTTCTTTTTAACCAATTGTACATGCTCCCCCTATCATCAACAACCAACCAACTACCTACTCCCCCTGAGAGGTAGCACACATCAATCTTGGAGAAAATGATATGACATGAATTTATTCCCTTGGATAGATGCACCATCTATGCATCTAGTTAGAAAAAGGAGAGGCAATAATTCCTAACTTCTACCAGAGGTAATCAAAAGTATCCTTTGAAAGTTCCTTAGTAAAGATATCTATAATTTGATCCACATGCTCCAATCTTATTTCTTGTTCTATAGTATTTTCCCTTAGAATGTGATACCATATATAGAAATATGTTTGATCATTAAATAAATCACCAAATTCTTGGAAATGTTTATTGGATTTGTATTATCACATAATATGGGAATGGGCTCATCATAAACCACCTTTATATCCTTCAATGTCTACTTCATCCAAAGAACTTGGGTGAAATAATATGTTGTAGCAATATAATCAACTTCTACTATGGATAAGGACATCAAGTCTTTCTTCTTACTGAACGAGGAGACCAATCTCTCTTAAGAAAAATGCACTTCCACCAGTGCTTCTCTAGTCATCCAAACATCTTTCCCTATCAAGCACTCCAAGAAAAAATTTCATCCTTTTTGTATCACAAGCCATAATCTAGAGTTCCATTCAAATATCTTAATATTCTTTTTATCAATTTCTCATGAGTTTTCTTAGGATTAGATTGATATCTAGCAACCAAACATACTGCCTGCATAATATCATGTCTAGAAGTAGTCAAGTACAATAAACCTCTAATCATAGACTTATATAGAGTCTAATCAACCTCAGGAGACTCATTAGTCTTGCTTAAGTGACAACCAGTGACCATAGGAATACTTACTAGTTTTGAATCCTTCATGCCAAACTTCTTCAACACCTCTATAACATACTTAGCTTGAGAAATAAAGATACCATCATCTAGTTGAACAATTTGAAGCCTAAGTGAGAAGGACATCTCAAACTCTTTTTTATCTCTTTTGTAAACCTCTTACACATATTATCATCTCCACTAAAGATGATGTCATTAACATATACAACAACTATTAAAATATTGTTTTCCTCTTCCTTAAAGTAAATATTACTATCTATAGTACTTTTCTTCAAACCTTGCTAAAGTAAGTACTTATCCAACTAAGCATAAAAGCTCTAGGATATTTCTTGAGTCCATACAAAGCTTTCCTAAGTTTACATGTGCACCATGTCTAGATATTTTGATAACTAGAAACCATTTGGTTGCTCAATGTAGACCTCTTTCTCTAAATCACCATTCAAGAAGGTTGACTTGAAATCCATCTGATAGACTTTGAAATTATTATGAGAAGAAAAGGTAAGAAACATCCTTATTGCCTCCATTCTAGCTACTAAAGAAAAATTCTCCTCAAAATCAATACCTTCAACTTGTGAATAACCCTTTATAAACCAGTCTAGCTTTGTTCCTCACAACTTCACCATCTTCATTCAGCTTGTTCCAAAACATCCACTTTGTTCTTATAACATTCTTATCAACTGAAATAGGAACCAAATCCCATGTCAAATTACTTTCTATCTAATTCAATTCTTCTTCTATAATTTAATTCAACCAACCTTCATAGTTGCTAGCATCAACAAAGTTCTTGGGCTCTACCTTTGACAGTAAACAAAAATTCACTTTCTCACTTTCTGTTTCAATCCTTCTCCTAGTTAGCACACCTTCATTCTTATCTTCAATGATCTGATCTATTGAATGGTTCTTCTACACATACTTTCCTGGAGTCTTAGGAACCTTTTCTAATTCTTGTTTCTTCTCTTCTTTCTCTTCTTCTTCTTCTTCAATACATGGAGGTATATTAGATCTACAAACCTCTAGTTCTTGTGAGGTCTAACACAAGTATTCATCTAGCTTATTATTTGTGCTTTCAATCATCTTTCCCAATCTCTTGTTGTAGTATCTATAGGCCTTGCTCCTAGTTGAGTAACCAAGAAAGATCCCTTCATCACAACTTGAATCAAACTTTTCAAGATCTTCTTCATCTCTCCTGATGTAACATTTTCTACCAAATATGCTAAAGTATTTAACAGTAGGAGGCCTTACATACCATAGCTCATAAGGGGTCTTAGTGCTATTGACCCTAAACTGTAATCTGTTAAGAAAATAGATAGTAGTGTGAATTGCTTCCTTCCAATACATATTAGGTAGATTAACATCTTTCAACATATCCATAGTCATCTCTTGAACAGTCATATTCTTACTTTCGACTACCCCATTCTAATGAGGGGTTCTAGGAGAAGAAATATGTCTCCTAATACCATGATCTTCAGAAAAGTTTTTATCTAATCTTAATAAATTGATCTTAGCATCCATCTCATTCTCATATTTTTATTTGAATATTTTAAAATTATCAAAATATTCTATATTTCTCTTAAAATGTAACCCAAGTCCTTCTAGAGTAGTCATCAATAAGAAATATGAAATTCCTTTCACCTTTTGATTCTTTTTTCTTATAGGTTCACATAGGTCAGTGTGAATCAGCTCCAATGGTATTGTAGAAGAACAATTCTTTCTCTTGAACTTTGTCTTTATTTACTTTTCCATCTGGAACTCCTTGCATAATGTGTTTGTAGGCTTAGTTATCTTAGGCATATCTCTCATTGCATGAGTAGAATTGATCTTTACCTTATTTTCAAAGTTGATGTGTCTCATTCTTTTTTGCCACAACCAACACTCATTGGATTGAGACAATAAGTAGATTCTTCCATATGCCTCGTTTAGATGATAGATATTTCCATTTTTCCTAGTACCTTCTACAACCAATCTTCTATACCCTGCCTTCCTGATCTCACAACCTTTGGCATAAAATGTAAGGTTATATCCTTTGTTGCACATCTAACTAACACTAAGGAGATTATGCTTCAGACCTTTGACATAGAGGGCTTCCTCAGTCTTGATCTTTCCATCAATGGTTATAACACACTTTCTACAAATTTGTGTTGAATCATCACTACCAAACTTAATAGCTCCACCATTACCATATTGATGAACCTTCTCTTGTCACTAGTAATGTGGTTAGAGAAACCACTATCAATCACCCAAGAATTTTCTTCTTCCTTTTCATGAAAGGAAATCCAAATAGTCATTGATCTTTCATTATCTTTGACATCGTACAAGGTACTATACTTCTTATACTTTTCAATATCACCCTTTTTATCACCAACTTTCAAGGCCATGATGAGTGTTTTATAATTTGAATCATTATCCTCATCTTCTAAGGAACAAATTTCCTTTGAATAAAGACTCCTTTTGAACTTATCTCTTTTTTGTAATATTTTGATTCTTTAAAAGGACATTTAGAGGAAAAATGACCAATCCTCTCACAATTGAAGCATTTAAAAGATAACTTACCTTTGTATTATTAGTTCCTTTCTTCAATCTTCTCACAAATTTTTCTTCTACCTCATCAAAGTCATCATTCTAATATGTTGTTTTATCTTCTAACTTTTTATTTAATTTCAATGTTGCTTCCTTCTTTGGAGTATTTTTATCAAACTCTCCCATTTTAAAGGCTGCGAGAGCACCAAAAATTTCATCTACTAAATACTTATCTAATTTCATAGACTCCTCAATAGTAGATAACTTATGAGTATAATATTTAGGGAGAGATCTCAAAACCTTCTTCACAATCTCATCTTGTTTCACTTCTCCACCAAGACCTTTGATGCCAGTAACTACTTCATCCACCCAAAGAATATAACTAGCAATATCTTCATCCTCAAGGTCTCAAATCTAGTCTTGAATATTTACATCTTGGATTGCTTCACTTTATTATCTCCTTCATAAATTCTTCTCATCTTTTCCCATACACCCTTAGTAGAAATGTATCTCATCACCTTTAGAAGTTTTGAATAAGCTAACCCACACATGATAGCATTCTTTGTCTTGGAATTATTCTCATAAAACATAATATCAACTAGATCTATTGGAGGAGAAGTGTAACCATCCTTGATAAATTTCTAAACACCAAACCCTAGAGAGTTTAGATGGCCTTCCATTCTTACTTTCCAAAAGGTGTAATTCATTCCATAAAACCTAGGAGCCTTGTAAGATCCATCATGTTCCATATCGGACCTTTTCTTAAGTAGTTAAGCTTATTCAAAGGAACTTGGATTTGATACCAATTTTTGAACACACCTAGATATTGAGAGGGGGAGTGAATCAATATCTATAAAAACTAAAACCCTTCAAATATTAAACCCTTCAACAATATTCAAATTTAGACTTTGAATAGGATCAAAAACTTATAAAAAAATTAACAAAATTTAATCAAATTAGTTGTAATAAAAGATGGGAAAATGAACACACAGGTACAAGATAACACTGAATTTACATGGAAAACCCAAGAAGTGAAAATCCATGGTGAGAAATATCACAATATAGGAAGCTCGCTACTTACAAAGATTACAATTTATTTTAAGGCTTAGTGCCTAGGGAATTGTAGGCTAAGGCACACAACCTTAGGGAAATATACAAAGGAATTGGAGTACTAAAGCACACAACCCTAGGGAAATATACAAGTTACAAGGACCTACTAAAGAGACTCACTGGCTGATAGTAGGATACATGAAAAATTTGAATTACAACATATGCCAATAATAAACTTTGTTGATTGAGGTGTTAAAGCTCATCCAATATTCCTTTTCACAACTCACTACATTATTCCATATTCACACAACACACCACACACTCACTCAACTTGCAACTAATATGTTCTTCCATTTATATCCTCCGCAAGATCACAAAACCTCAATTAGGCCAACCATAATAGAAGATAAAAAATAATTGAACAACAAGTCAACCATAAAAACATAATGCAATCCTATCCAGGAGATAGAGATGACAAATTTTTTTTAATACATCTTCCAATGTGATCCCAAACAATATACATGCTAGCTCACAACATCCCAAGTTGGAAACAAGGAAACATGTAGATGAAATGTGTAGTACATTACTAGTCGACCAAAAAACATACTTTGAACTAAATTTACTCAATCCGGTTCTCAACAAGATAGGTCATGACCAAATTACATCTTAACATAACCTCAAATGTTGACATAGACCCTCAAGCACATAACACAAGCAAGAGAACAAGCCCTGTCTGCTAGACACTCACAAATTTCCTAGAAAACCAACTCAAAACACAATGCATCACTAAAGAGATCAAACACTGATGTGTAAATCACAAAGATATATTCTATAAAAATCCAACAATACTTCGAGACACTTCTTTCACACTATCATGCCACAAATAGCCACCACAACCAAACAAAACCAAAACACTTTATCCCAAAAACCCATAATACACAACCATGAGATATAGCATAATAAACCAACTTATGATCAACTTCATTACATGAAAACTAAATTGAGACACTGCACAAACACTGAGAGAACATCCACCAAGTCGTATGAGCATAAACATCAATGTAGAGAAATACAGAGCATTTTCTAAACCAATCCTGATAAGCAACAAAATTACCAACCCACCCAAATAATTATAAGCCTCCATGGCAACACTAGTGACCTGAAAATATAGGAGTACAACTTTTGTAGAACATAAGAATTGAATCCCAAACCACAAGATGGCATCTTCAAATGTGTGTTGGATGCAAAAGACAATTAAGAGTGTGGGTGAATTAGTTGTATACTTTAAAACACTGAAAAACTCATTAACATTCAGATCTGCATAAGCCCTTAAACCCTTAACATGCATTATTAGAATGTAAACATGTAAAGCAGTAATGAAAAACATCAAAAACATAAGAACATCGGATTTACATGGAAAACCCAAGAAGGGAAAAACCACCGTGAGAATTAGCTCACTATTATATGAGTTGCAACACCAAATATAATAAGGCTCAATTCCAAGGGCTCACTGCCCAAGAAGATAAATAAAGGCTCACTACCAGTGGCTCACTACTAAAGGACTCATCATCTAGAAGAAAGAAGAATAGAAAAAGTGGTGGCTCATTACCAATTGAACTGCCAAAGGTATAGTTCCATTGAAGCACAAAAAACTCATCAAACATATTGGAATGTAAACACCTTTTGATCACTACATTAGGAAGTCATAGGAATTAGGGCTCACACTTAGATCATCACACTTGAACATATTTGCATCTTTTGCATCACACACTCTAAATTCAATCCAAACAACAATTATCTATGCATTTATACCCTCTGTGACCTAAACCAATCTCAATTAGGTTGTCCTTAAGGAAATGTATACACCTCTATCATGCAACATCAAATAGGTTGGCACAAAACACTTCCACAACATAAAGAAGTGAAGCCAAACAATGCTATTGCTTAATAGGGATACAAATATATACTGACATGCTTAACAACACTTCTTCAAACAACAATTATCCTCCACAATTAGTGCTATCATGTTAAGTCAACCAAACTTGCACTCACTAACAAGAAAATACAAACACACCTCTCCAAGTCTGGAAACATCTTGTGGAAAAGTCAAAAACACTCCAAAATATCTATATAACATTTCAAAATATTCCAGCATCATCAAAATATTCTGCATGACTATTACCACCACTTGAAACTCAAGAACACCTTCATTCTATGCAACCAGACATACTAGCATAGACATCCAACACACCTAAAAATTTGAGGGAAGGTAGGTAAAAACATTATAAGCATGTTCCAAGATCCAAAATACTAAAAAAATTATTGTGGAGAAATGCAAAGCAATCTCATTTCTCCTAGACACCTTGTTTCACCAAATAGACAAACTATCAAACACGTCTTCTTCTACATTATGATCCAAAACTTGAATATTTGGATATAACACCTTTGAAAACCTTTTATCAGCACATCCAAACCACATGGTCATATCTTCAACCATGAAGAAATGAAGACCAAAACCCTGAACATTACTTAGTCATATTGAACTCTCTTTTATTCAAATTTTCTCAAAAGCACGTGGAAACCAAGTGAACCAACTTTGTTAGAAATATTACTAAGGCCTCTACAACACATATACAACATCTACAACATGTAATACTTTCCATCTACAACAATCTCTCAAACACAAGTCAGGTCAACAACCTGTGCAACTATACTAAAGTGGGACATCAATGATAACACCATTACAATGTGTTAGCATCAATACTAGTAGAATTCCAACACTCTCTTTATACAAGGGGTTGAAATCAATGATAAAACCCAAGAAACTCACAAAAAACTCAAGCTTCCAACATCTCCAAACTTCCAACAAGGCAAAGGAATGTGGAACATTCTCCCAAATAGTCCTCAAAGCAAATTCCTGGGATAGAACATTTCATCAACATGCATAGACCAAAACTTCCTTGTAGCAACACACACTTCCTAAGGAAAAATAAGAGAGAGCATACACCATACTAGATACCATCATCAACATCTCTTAAATTTCAACATTACATAACACCAGTACAATGTGTTAGCATCAATACTAGTATCATTCCAACACTCTCTTTATACAAGGGGTTGACATCAATGATAAAACCCAAGAAACTCACAAAAAACTCAAGCTTCCAACATCTCCAAACTTCCAACAAGGCAAAGGAATGTGGAGCATTCTCCCAAATAGTCCTCAAAGCAACTTCCTAGGATAGAACATTTCATCAACACACATAGACCAAAACTTCCTTGTAGCAACACACACTTCCTAAGGAACAACAAGAGAGAGCATACAACATACTAGAGACCATCATCAACATCTCTTCAATTTCAACATTACTTCTAATCCACATATTAATGCTTCTAAACCTCATCTTAATATATCATCATGATATCACCTCTTTTGACAACAACCATACTCAATACATCTTTACTTGTCATCAAACATGGCATGACATCCAACCATGATCATCAAAAATATCAAATTCATGATATCCAACCATGAACATCAACAACATAGAATATCAACAACAAATCTAGAAGCACCAATGATTTCCCAAACTAAGTATAGACACAAGCATCAATGACAACCAATGCCAAACAACATTGTCACAAGCATATGTGCAACAATATCCCCAAGTGTTGACATCAATGAAAACCAATGCTAATAGTGAGTTGTAGAAATTTTCAATTTATAACATTTTTATCATTTAGCCTCTGCCCAACCACAGGTAAGCTATCTTTTTACACCATCATAGTCATTGTGGAGGTAGAAATACCAAAATGGGGTTTGACTTAGGCAATCCCCTATGTGCCAAAACCCTTCCCTCTCTTTCATGTGTATAGGTACAAATCTAAAGTGATTTGGAGGAGGATTGAAGAACTAATTTCCCATTAAATAATTCAAGTGCTACAAGTCAATAAATTAAGGAAAGTGGATTTTATTAGTGATAGGTAAAGTTTTAACACTAAGTTTAGAGGAGAAGAACCTACAAACTGAGAGAAATAGGAGACTAAAATCTAATTTCGAGTATCTATTTCCTAGTCTAGGGTGCCCAATACCCCTATCCTATTGTTTCAAGCCTAAATTTATATGCCAGTTTTTTTAGTGTCTACCCTCTATTGATTTGAATTATATTTTTGTTTATTAGTTTTGTATTTTCTAGAAATCATATCAATTTTCTGAATTTTCATAGTTAACCTAGGAATATCTTTGCATTATCAAATTAATCAATTAGTCAACATCAAATCACACAAAACCACCCTCAAAAGGAAAGGACTAAAACCCTGATCCACCATTCTTTCTCTTCCATTGATGTTAGTATCCAAGTGGGTGTTTGAGAATTTTTTAGTCCCTTTCCCTTGTGATGTTGGAAAGAGTGTAGTTTAAGCCCTATATCCAGGTGATCCCACAATTTTGGTTTATAATTTTTGGGAGATCCTGATTTTTGCTGAAATCACATATTTTTAGAAAATATAATGATTTAATCCTTGAAAAGTTCCATTTAAAGGATTATAATTAAAGAGGGTTTGATCAAACCACCTTAGATCAAACCCCCTTGGATAGAACCCCACTAGTTTTAAACTATACCTGCAATGGAGTCTCCTTTACACCTATCAAAATGCTAATAAAAAACCACTTTTGATTTACCTTTTGGGGGATCAAATGAATTCATTTAAAATTTATTTTTGTAAGTATGTAGTCTTTATTATAAACTTCCCAAAAAGTATAATTTTAAATAAATTTAATTTTATTAATTTTATTTATTTTATTTGAATGTAGGTTTTTTACCAAAAATCAAGCTCTTTGTTCTGCACATGTGGAAAAATAACAAATTATAAAAAAAAATTTGAAAAATATCACTGCACTAGATAGTGAAGTCCTTGATCCAACAAAAAAAAAAAAAAAATTTGATACATACAAAAAAGTTATGTTATATACAATCCACCTATGTCTGAATTGTAATTGGTTTGACTTCGAAACTTGATTAAGGAAAAAATATTCAATAAAACATTATGAAACCAAATGAAAGTGCTAGATATCATAGTTACAAATCTAAATTCTAAAAAAATAGAATTTTATCCTTCATGGAAAAAAAATTATGTTGTATACGGTGAGCATCACTCCTTAAAAATGGTGTTTATTGAAAAAAACTAGTTTTTTAAGGAGATAGAAAAAGAAGTGCAATCTAATTCCAATTTTTTTGAAAAAAGTATATTTAGAATCTATAGAAAAAATTCCACAAATCACTATTTCGCATCATCTTCAAATTCCTCATGGTTTAGTTGCTATAGGTGCCTGAAAATGAAGATTTAGTTAGAAAAAATCAGTTCAATGTCCAATTTAGCCAAAAATTGTAAACTAGTATTGTGGGATCACCCATCCCTTTTTTCAACATCAAATTTTGGTAGACACAATTTTTATGAATTTTAAACCTTTTGAAATATTAATTAGGTTATGTTTAAATTTGAATGCATCTTTCAATAGTTTTAATTTGTGATTTATGCATGAGAATTTTGATAAAAAGCTTTGAAAAAGTAAAAAATTGCACAACACTTTCAATTCAAAAAAAGAGTGTCAATTTCAATTGCTGTATGAAATATCTAGTCAATAAGTACACTAAAAAATATTCATTAGGTCATGATAAAATCTACAAACAATTTAAAAGTGTTTGAATTTCTCTTTTATGCATGTATGTGTTGTTCAAAAAGTGGAAAGTTACTTTATTGCTGTTTCAAAAGATAGAAAAAATTCAATTTCTATTTTTTTTCAAAACAAGATTAGTTAATTATTTCATTTTAAAATCTAAAAATTACATTTAGAGTACATTTCATTATTTGAGAAATCTAAAATTGCAAGCATAATTAAATTTTATAAAAAGAAAAATTGAAATTATGTGCATTTCCAAAAATCTGCCTATTACCAGACTTGAACATTTAGAGATTAGGATCCTCAAACATTGTAGATCATTTTAAAATTTTGAATTTAGAAAAATTATCCCACTAGTCTAGGGCACCCAATGCCCTTGTCTAGTCAGTTTTGACCAAAATTTGAATCACAATTTTGTCTCTATGTTTCTTGTGCTTTTCTATGTTCTATTTTTGAAAATTATTTCAATTTCTTTAATTGTGCTATAGTTTCCTTTTATTGTAATAAAAATAAAGTGTTTTTAATTCTATATGAGCTTCATGAATTGAAATACCTTAGCTAATACCCCATGAGATGTAGTTTTATAATTATTGCTTTTCATGCTACAATCACAAGCATTGTTGAGCCTGAGTCTTATAACTCTTTCACTCAAGTTATTGCATCTACCTAATCTATTTTGGATTCCATTCCTAATCCTACATTACCCATGTCTTTGTCACAACCTAAAATTTATGTGGACTTGGAAGATGATGTTTCCCATATCCTTGATGATAAATTAAAACAATTAGTCAAATACCTAGAAGGACTTCAACAATACCTAAGTATTGAACCTTTAGCTAGAAAAATAGTCCCTCTTTTGGATAACCTTAGGAAGTTAATAAATTATTCCCAAGGGATATAACTCTTGCATAGCCTAGATAACATAGTGGATGCTAATATTCCTATTGAAACTAGCTATGTTCAAGCTTTGAATAATGCTCAAAGTCAATTAGGAAAAAATATTTCATCTCCCACATCAATGCCTTCTATCCCCACCTTTACACCTCCAATCATAGCATCAATAAAAAATATAACAATGGTTTAAAATCAAGCTTAAGGTTTCCAGGAATCCTTATAGTTTTTTCACTTCACCTATAGCACCACCATGTTTTTGACCTTTCCTAAACATGAAAAATAATATCCCACCATTCATTCATACTAGTTCACCATACTCGATAAATTCCTACAAAATGTCACCTAATCTTCTAGTGATAAATCAACTTTTACAAAACATGACATCATTACAACAAAAAATTTAAAACTTAAATAAAAATCAAACTAGTGGTAGACCTCCAACATACCTCATGTGTAGCTCATTGTCATTTTCTATCTTAAAGATACCTATATTAAAAAATATTAAAACACCTCACTTTTAAAAATACAATGGTAAAGTAGATCCTAATAACAATGTGTCTACTTTTACCGCCTTGTGTAGTGACTTCATTTTTGAAGATGCACTCCTAGAAAAACTATTTCCTAGATCACTAAAAGATATGGACTAGAACTAGTTTTTCTCACTACCAAACAATTAAATTACCTCCTTTACATAACTCATTAGTGAGTTATTACAACCCTTTCAAGAAAACATTGGTCCTCGAGTTACATAAAAAAAATTAGTTCATTGTAAACAAGGACCTAAAGAAAGGATAACATACTTTAGAGGATGATACTAATCACTTTATTCACAAATTTCCTATAATCTTCTAGACACTAACATTCAAAGGGTATTTATATGAAACTTACAATCTATGTAACACCCCCACCACAAACCCTAGAGGACAACACACTAGCAACTAAAAATGAAACAATTTCTTTGTTTTTTTCTTAAAGTGCAACAAACACACGATTGCAAGAGAAATAATATCTAGTTTTCTAATCTAAGTCCTCTAAGGTCCTTGACTATGCTACGAAGTTCCCATTATCAAAGTTAATAAGAACCATAAATCATTATAATAACCAATTCTAACATCAATTAAAAGTCACATCTAATCATTACATATAATCAAGTTTTCCATGAGATACAACCACAATATGTACACCAAAAGGATGAACTAATTTCATCCATTCCACTTTACATATACAATAACATTGAATACATAATCCATCGCATAATAGCATTTACATTAGTGTACATATTAACATTTTCATTCTAAAAAATAATATCTCCTTATTACAAATGAGGAGTGTACATCAAGCAAGGTACAAGTTACATCAATTGCGATACAATACAATGCAAGTGTAACAAATCCCAAGTGTCGGTACAATGATGAAGCCTTTGGATCAAGAGACATTGCTGCAACACATACAAAGAAAAGGGAGCCCAATGGATAACAAAACACTTTCCACCCAACTGTGTGGAACCTGAAGGTCCACTCCCCATGCTAGGATTTAGCAAAGGGTCCCAACATCATAATGACAACAAGGTGGAAATCAATTGACACAACTAGACTCGAAGGGATTCTATCATGCAAAAATACAACATAACACAACACAAAGGTGACACTACTTCCAAAGGAACACAGATATATAACATTGAAATGAAAGACAAGGAAATGCTAGATCATAGCAGGGGAGAGTGTCATCGCATGGTATTTGCATAGGTTTTCTTGAAAATTCTCCTCTAGATGCCAATCCCCATCTATGGTTGTCTTGACAGTCACACATTCGACGTCAGCCCCATAGGGTAACACATGTGGTGCCAATTATCCTTTCATGAGGACAAGGATATTGATCTTGCCAACCAAGCCTTCCCAACCCATCCTTAGCTTGAATGAGCACTATAGGCTTGGGTGAGGCATCCAATCCTCTTAATTAAGTGAATTTCTACCCAACCCCCTAGTTAATTAATTAAGTTATCACTTGATTAGAAAAATCCCTCATGGGTTGTCATAGATGCCACTTTGTGCACTGACCCCCATTGAGAGCCACTCCCCCTTCTACAACTACAAATCCAACTAAAACAATAGGGTAGCCAAAATTCTCAAATCCCATAACCATAAGAACATACACAAAGGTGAGGCATGAACCATCCCACACAAGAATCAACTATAAGGAAAGTAACCAGTAGGTAAATGGCTTAAACTCCCTCAATAACACATAGCAAAATCCAAACATCCCAATTCCAAGATTCAATACAACATTTAGCCAAAACATAATAATTTCTAGCCTCTGGAAGGTCCCCACTAATCATTTCACACAATGACTTGGACATTGCCAATAACTCACAGTTAATCCATTATGTCATTCACTAACTTTTACATCATTTATCGACTTGCTTCAAAGACATGATTAGCGTATGCAAGATGAATTTACAAGGAAATCATTACATTTATATTCAATATTTTTAATTACTTACCTATAACATTTAACAACAATCTCTATATATTTAAACATGTATGAATAAACACATAGGTATATATGTGTGTGTGTGTGTATAGAAATAAGAAACAAGTGTTATATCCAACTTTGACCATGGAAATTACAAATGATCCCTTATCTAGATGTTAGCTAAACCCACAATAATTGAGAAAATGTATTCTTTTAACATTTATTGATCAATATTGGATCTCAAATATAGATTCTTATCAGGGATGATGGATTTTCAGCTGACAAGGTCTTGTATGCAAGAGTAGTAACTCAAGAACAAATAAAATTCTTAGCTTCATATCAATGGCCACTAAACATGCACAAGGGTTTTATTGAATCTCCAAATACAGATGTCAAATTTGATTACCAAAGATGACATCTACACTTAAAAAAGAACAAGGTTGCAAACGCTTGATGGATTACAAATTTGGCATATGTGTTCTTGGTTTATATATTATTCAAAGCATTTTGAAAGGTGAATTAGTTGGCATATATTTTCAAAGTAAAGGATGACATATAGGTGCTTACTTCCACTACTGGTGAGTAAAGGAAGAACAAGACATTTAAATAAAACAAGAGCAGTATTGTCTCTAGTTCTGTAATGATTAGTCATGTATTTTAATGGTGATAGAGATTTCTGGAGAATAAATTTTTATTTTGAATAGGACAATAGAGGAGATAGAATAATTACTTACAATTCTTATAAGTGTAGCATTATATACAACAAATTACTCATGCAACCTATAGGATTAATTCTGTAATAACCACACCTACAAGGAACCACGCCTTATATTTTCAAAGTAAAGGACAACATATAGGTTCTTACTTCCATTGTCAGTGAGTAAAGGAAGCACAAGACATTTAAATAAAACAAGAGCAGTATTGTCTCTAGTTCTATAATGATTAGTCATGTATTTTAATGGTGATAGAGATTTCTGTAAAAGAAATTCTTATTTTGTGTAGACATCAAAAATACACTGATTGACATCATGCATCTGATCCTGACTTACTAACATCGTTTCTTCCTAAATCATCCCTCGGTCTAACCATTTAATCAAATTCCCTTATCTGATTAAATTCATCAATATCCTCTCTTGGTTAAATAAATCATTTTATCTAATCAAGTCATCTCTCTTGTTAATTAAATCAATCCATCTGATCTAATTATCCCTATTTAATTAAATAATCAATTTATTTGACTAAATCTCTAAAGTCTATCCATTTAAATTAAATAAATTAAAACCTTATTTGATTTAATCTAACACCATCCCTTTTGATTAAATAAATCAAAATATTTATTTAATTAGCCTCTTATCATATTCCTCTCTTATCTGATTTAAATAAATCCATAAATTTAAGTCAAATAAGTCACATCATCTAATCTCCTATTAAATTAATTAAACCCTTGATTAATTTAACTTCATCTCATGTCACATCATCTAGATAATGCAAGTTGCACATGAAAATAGATTTAATTCATCTAATTAAATCTCTATTTTCCTCACATGGAATCTTTTGGAATATTCTCTCAATTTGAATTCAAAAATTCATAGTCAACATGTACATCCAACAAGGCATTTAAGACCTCTTACATGTCCTTTTCCTTGAGCCAAGTGGCATTTATTGCATTTTCCCTTCCCTCTCACATGTCATTTCAACAAATTTGAATTTAAAATATTGGCATTTATTGGCATAAACCCCAAATCTTGCACAACCATCATCCATTCATAGCTTGACAAGTGGCACCATATCATTGGATGAATGTTAGTCCCACATTGCTCAAATTTGGGCATTCATCCATCTTGAAATCCTATAAATGAAGAGCTCCTCTCCTCATTTCATCATCCACAATTTGAGTAAAGTTATCATGCTCAAATATCTATCAAGTTTCACACCATTGAGCTCTTAGCTAGGTTCTTTTGCAGATTTGGCTTAGAGTCTTCATCATTCATCATCAAAAGTGGATCAAATTTCTTCACCAAGTCCACACATTGAAGCTTGCAATCATAGGAATTGGGAAAGGGCCAAATTTCCACATCAAATTGGCACCAATTCCCCTATGGGATCAAGTGTTTTCTATTTAAATTAGGATTTCATCTTTGTTTTATCTCTTGTATTGTGTTCTTGCATATTTTCATTCCTAGTTTGAATTGTAAATGGATTCCATGGGGAATCCTTGTTTATGCTTGCAATATCTAACTTGAGGTGTTTAATCTCTTTGTTTTGTAGGTACCTAGATTGAGGGTTCACATTTTGGCACTAGAGAGAGGGCTAGACATCATAAATTCTAACATTTCCTCAAAATTTCCGCATTTTCTTGACACACAGGAAATTCTGACGCAGGCTCCTCAGTGTCACTATTTTTAGCACCATGAGCTCATCAGCGTCGTTGTTTTAGCGCCACGGGCTCGCCAGCATCGCTATATAGCACCGTGCGAACATAAACTCCACCGCTGGACTCATCCTGCCAAGAAAATTCAAATTGTAAACTACGCCGCTAGATTTGTCGATCTACATAAGTTTTTGAATTTTTTTAAAACTCTGACTCTTTCAAAAACTGTGACACTGGGAGAAAACAACAACGCTATTGTGCTCTCTGTCCCGACACAGAGCACCGTTGACTGGTAAAGTGGTGTTGTAAGAGTGACACTGAGAGGAAAAAAATAGCAATGCCTTCACGAGTTGCAACGTTGGAAGACAGTAAAAGGGAGAAATTAATTTTTTAGCACGTACTTTAATTTATGATTGCTTCTTTCTCTGTTTTCTGCTTTTTAATTTCTATGTTTTTTCCAGAATTTAACTATTTTTCTCCTTTGTAGGTTGGAAGCCAAAAGCAAAGGAAGAAGGAGCATGGTGATGATATCTTGTCTAATCAAAGTGTTTTTAAACACTTAAGTGTTTGTTTAACACTTAGGAATTTGTCATCTTTTTCTTTCTTTAGAACACTAGCTTTCATTTGGGTTTTAAAAAAAGCATTCTTTTTGTTTATTTCTTGCAAACAGATTTAAAAAGAATCTTAGGATCTACAACTTACTAGATTTTGTTTATGCATTACACAATTGAACAAATGTCTTTCACTTGTGATTTGGTGCTCTAAAATGAACTCACATATTGCTTTGAAGGTTTAAAAAGAACAAGTTTAGTTGTGTTTTTCGTGAAGGCTTACTTAGACTAAAGCCATTGGAAAAGGACGTATGCGCTTCTCTCGTGCTTTATAGCAATCTTGAGAATCAAAATGCCTTTTCCATGACTTTGGGTTAAGACAAAGCAATCACCTCCACACTTTTATTTGGGCTTAAAATCGAACAAACTATTGTGCGAGTGTGAGGGGGAATTTTTGCGTAAATTCTCTCTCTTTGTTGCTATCAAAGATTGATCAAGTTACAGATTTTGTTCTTCATTCACTTTTGTTTATCTTAGAAGGCCTGCCTTGTGGGAAAAAGTAATCACCCAAGGGAACGACTCAATCGGTAACACTCTAAAGCCAAGAGTATTTCCAGCTAGGACATAAATGTGGATATTGGAAGAAATGCCAATATCACGCGCTTGACTCCAACAAGATGGATCCGAAAGGGGACTCTTGCCAAGTTGGGTCAACTCCTACGAACATAAAGTCCTTACTAGAACCCATGTGCTAGAATTTTCCAAAATCCTTAATCTATTTGTTGGTGCAAGAACGGTTGTTCTGAAGCCACCCCACACTTTTACGATCTTCTAGTAGAGATGGAAAGCATGCCATGGGAGTTTCATGGGTGTTGATGCTTGGATGCTCCGATTGACGTTAATGAGCCATGGAGGGGAGCTAGTGGGGTCAAGCATCTAACCATCTGCTAGAGATAAGCGTAGCTGGACTTTTCCAAGTGGCAATCCAACAAATATTGTCTTTCACATCCATAGGATTGTACTTATTCTTGGGTTACAAAATGCATTGCTTGATTGAAAACATCATGGAAACAAACACTTAACATTATCCAAATTTCAAACCCTTTTGAGGACAAATACAATTGAATCAATCCATATGTTATTGCTTTCCCTTGGGATTCACATCCTTAGAGGTTTCTAAACATTGGATTATGTCTCAATTTTTCTTCTTAAGTAAACAATAGGAAACCCTTGCCTTAACTTCATTAAATTTCCACATAACATATCTTGTGGGGTTTGAAGAAATTAAGACATTAGACATCTTAGTTTGAAAACCTAATTGAAGAAAGTGTTTTTGGTAAAATAAATACATTAAGCAAAGCTAAGAAAAATGAACTTTCATATGTGTTGAAGACTCCAAAATCCCAAAAGCAAAAATCATTGATTGGAAAAGTGAGTGTTCAAAATGAAATCATTTCATGGTTACAAAGGTCATTAGGAAGCATTTGCATGCTCTTCAATACCTAAGTCTAAGCAAACAAAGTGTACCTTTTTAGGTTCATCTTAGGATCAAAACATATCAAAATCATTTTTCACCCATCCTCCAAAACATCAAAACAAAATCCATATCACCTTTTGAAAAATCTTAAAATCATCCTTGATACTAGGCTTTGTGGCAAAATCAAAATCATCAAAATCATTGAGACAGAATCCTTGAAATCATTAGCAAAAACACCTTTGGTTAGGTATGTGTAGATGCATCCTTTTGCATATACTTAATCAAAATTATCAAAATCATCTTGTCTAGCTTGGTATATGTAGATGAATCCTTCTTCATATGCTTAGTGAAACAATCACCTTGTTTGAATAGGTGTGGGTAGATGCATCCTTCTCCTCACACATATTAAAATTATCATCCTTTGAACAAAGCTATCCCTTAGATCATCATCCAACATCCTAGGGTCTTTTTGTTCAAAAATCCAAATCAAAATCCAAAATCAAAGATCAAGGATAAAATCTCGAAATCCAAAATCAAGAATTAAAATCCACAAGTCCTAAAAGCCTAGTGTCTCACTCAAGATTTATCAAAAGCCAAAAACATCCATATCATCCATCCCTAAATATCATCATCATATCATCATCACATTTGATCCTTAAAGCATCTTAAAAACTTTCACTTTGGAGCATAAGATAATGAACAATCCAAAGCATCAAGAGATTCATCTCCCATATTCTCGAAGATTGATCCTTGTTTTATGGTTCAAATGAGATCTCAATACAAGAAGAGTATGGAAGCCAACAAGGAAACACCCACTTCAAGCAATCTTAGCCAAACAAATGCAGAAATGAATCCTGCTAAATCAAGCAATTCATTGATCCTCTCATCATCCCAAAATCCCCAAGAAGAAAATCAAGGAGAGGACCTCATGTTCAGAATGTCTCATGAGGAAATGACAGAAATGCTCCAAAATCCGGACAATCATAGAATCATCGACATCATGATGAGACTTAACCCTTTGTTGTACATGCTTGAATTAGCAAAATAAGGGGCCAAGTTTCCTTCGGATTTTGATGTGAGCACTATAGTAGAGACATATTTTTTACCAATCTCATCCACCATCCCCATTTCATCTACACCCCCATCTCAAAATGTCACGCAGAACATCCTGCAACTCACAACATCATTTGCTCCAACTCAACCCAATGTTAACAAGGGAAACACATTTCTCAATGCTCTTCAATCACATCCCCTTGTTAATAATCAAAACTTGGATGCAAACACCACATTGGAACAAAACATCTCCCAAAATCCATTGCACAAAAATGTTCCTCTCACCTTACACTATGACCCATCATCAACATTTTTCCACAGAGCACCACAAACACCTCTTCTCACAAACTCACAAGAAGAGGGAGATATGTTCAGACTAGGGGGTATATTCGACACCACACAACAACTAACATCCCTTACATTTCCACCTATCCCACCATTGCCATTATCATCCACACCACTCCTTGGTTTGGGGTTGTCTCCCCTACCAAGTATCAATCAAACCGCTATCCCAACCATCAATCAAAGCATTACACCAAACACACAAAATTTGTCATTGATATCACAACAACAAACGACAAACACACAAGCAATGGCTACATCATCGAACATCTCCCTAAAATCACAAGGCATGGTCTCTCAAGGACCAATCACATCAATACCATTATCCGACACCCAAAACATTAAAACAACATCATCACTTACCACCATTCCACCACCACCCCCACCACCACCAATGTTCACCACATCAAACCAATTCGACGTAGCATTACAAGCCACTTTTGAAAGAGGATACCAACAAGTGCAGAAACAAAAAGCCATGCAACAAGCCGCTCAAGTTGCGCAAGCTGCCAAATCTGCACAAGACACATTACAAGTGCAACAAGCACAACAAGCCCAAGTTTTATTGCAACAACAACAACAACAAGCTGCCCAAGCTGTACAAGCATTGCAAGCACAAAGAGTCACTCAAGCACAACTTTTATTACAACAACAAGCCACACAAGCGCAATCTCAATATCAAGCACAAAAAGCACAAGCACAAGCACAACTTCTTGCACAAGCAGTGCAATTGCAAGCATATCAGCAAGCATTAAGGCAATACCAAGAACAACAAGAAGTAGTAGAATTGGCAGCCCAACAAAAAGCGTTGTGGGAACAACAACAAGCACAAAAACAAGCATTGTTGGAATAGCAACAAGCACAACAACAAGCACAAATACTAGCACAACAACAACAAGATCAACAACATGCATCGTTCATACAAAAGCAAGTAGAAGCCTACTTTGCTCGACAGAACTTGTAGATACCATCAAACAACGCACCAACCAACCCATCCATCTACCCAACAATTCAAAAACCCTAAAACACTTTCATCCTACCCCCTAATCCCCAGAATGATGTGACGACACAACTCAGGTTGCTCTCGCAACAAGTGCTCGACCTTCAATCAGGCTAGACAACCAAAATGCAAAGCAAATTGTGTCCCTATCCATTTGATACGAGCCTAGACATGAAACCATTCCCTAAGGGATTTGTAATCCCCAAATTTGACAAGTATTGAGGGATGGGAAACCCTAAAGATCACATCAGGGAATTCCAGGTTCATTGTATGGAGGTCGCATATGATGATACTTATCTGATGTAGCTATTCCCTAGGAGCTTGGTAGGTCCCGCTATATAATGGTTTTCCCGCTTACCTTCAAGCATTAGAACATTCCAAGAAATCAAAGATGAATTCATCAGGAACTACGCAGGTACCATTGCAATGGATGTTAGTCTCAAAGAACTCTCAGCTCTAAAACAAGGAAAGAATGAATCTTTTGCTTCATTCCTTCAACGATGGTGATCCAAGGCCAATCAGAGCAAGTGGACCATGCTAGAAGAACAACAAGTCTGCATGATCATAACCAACCTTGAAAGCCACCTATCATTTCATCTCAAGGTTTAGGGAATCACCACATATGAGCACTTAATCTCCAAGGTTCTTAGCATCGAAAGAGCCCTTGTGACCCAACCCACCAAATCAACGTCATATCATGAACCACAAAACAGCCGCCCATCATCTAATTATAATGATAAACCTTGTACATGGGTGAGAAACAAGAACATCACTAATGATGGCATTGTTGATGCCAAAGTACACCTACACTGCAAATCCAACCACAATGCCAAAACACTCATCACACAACATACCAACCCAATAATCCCACCATCAATAACCTCACTGACCAAAGAGGACCACCCCAACGCAAAACTTATCCAAAACATAAATACGCCATTTTGGGGTAACCATTGGAGGACATAATGAAAAAGTTGATTGCCGAAAAACTCATCCAGCCTCCTACATTCAAAAATTACCAAGAACCCGATGTCAAACCCCCTTGGTACAACGAGAATCAACTTTGTGAATTTCACAAAATAAAAGGTCACACCACAAACAATTGCATGAGACTCAAAAACATCATCCAAGATCTCATTGACAAGAAAATCATAAACGTGGAACAACCTACGGGAAATCAGGACCTTAAAATCTACACGAATCCGATGTCGAATCATGGAAACAAAGTAAATAGAGGTGATAAAGGGAAAGGAAATGTAAATCATGTCTATGAATCTATCATTTCCTTGCTAAATGAAGACTGCATGGTCATCACTATCAAGGGCGCCCATGTTGAAAATTGTGGAGTCACCACAAGAGGCGGCAAAGTCACCATTGCAGGGTCATCCCAACCAAAAAGAGTCCCTACATCAAGATCCATTCCGTATAGCTACAATGTTGTAGACCAACTCAAGAGAACACCAACACACATATCCATCATGGAGTTGTTAAAAATCTCATCAGCGCATAAAAAGATCCTTAAGGAAGCATTAGCCTCATCCACTGTCCCCGCAGATCTCGATGCGGAGCAATTCCAAGCTATGGTTGCAAATATCATAACACCTAATCTCCTTACATTTTTTGACCAAGATTTCCCCGCCCAACCATCTCACAACCGTGCACTTCACTTGGAAGCCATTGTAAACAAAATCAAAATCAAAAGGGTCTTGGTAGATAGGGGTGCAGGTTTGAACATCTGTTCTCTTAGCCTCATCAAGCAGTTGAAAATATCAAAAGATTCCATCGACAAAGGCATGGGAATCACAATCAGAGCATATGATGACCAAGAAAGATTGTCTCAGGGCACAATTAAGCTCCCTATCCAAGTAGGGCCAACACTCATGGAAACCACCTGTCAGGTCTTGGACCTCGAATTGCCATACAATATCCTCCTGGGATGCCCATGGATTCATGCGATGAATCAACCTTCCACCAATGTGTGAAATTCACACATAATGGACAAGAGGTTACCATCCATGGAGATCTTGAGTCATTTTCATATTGCAAGAATCTTGAAGCCAAGTATTACAAAACTCCCCAAGTGCCAAAAAATGATGAGGGACCATCCACACAATACAGTGATCCCATAACTCTCATGTCCACTTCTACGACAGAGACACCTGCCATTTCCACCATATCTGACATCAAGTTTATCATCCAGGAGGACGGTTGTGGAAGTTATAGGCTCCCTAACAATTATTTTGTGATAGGAGGGTTACCACAATCTCCTAGATCACGAGGATGCCCACACAAAAATCAAGCTTCCATATCACAAACTTATCCTGAGGATTATCCTGAATTCACAAGATGGGGAGACCTTGGTCATGAGGTCATTGAAGCAGATCCATCTCACATGTTGTATCAAGATGAAAGACCAAAAACTAATTTACTAATGGACGAAAGAAGCAAAGGCCTACACATGATGCTTGCAATAGGCTATGACCAAAATCAAAGACTGGGACAAAATGACAATGGGCTCATAATACCTATCATGCCAGAGATGCGACCCATAACAAATCTTGGTCTTGGATGTGCCACTCTGAGAATAACCATACGTGGCTGAAGTCCTCCGGTTATAGCCACTAATGTTTCTCCTCAGCTAGTACTAGTACAAGTACACTCACCAATAGTCACAGGTAGGGACACACATAATTTTATAACTGAGCCCTATATTAGTAGCGATGACGAAGATACCTTATCCAATCTACCTAGGCTATTCGAAGATACCACCCATGTATGATTAGTACCATATCCTTTGAACCGGATAGTCAAAATCATGAGATTTGTTTAGTCTACCCCCAACTGATCAACTATGACCAACGAGGACCACCAGTTCTTGATACATTCAAAAATGATGAAGCGCTCTCAGAATTCATGGGATTGAGGGATAATATTCTAGATGGAGATCACAAGGCAGGGTTTATAATGAAGTTGGACACACATGCCTATTATGGGGAAACGATTGAATCCTTCAATCGCAAAAGTGAGAAACTAAGAATCATATCCAAGTCCTTGAGTGAAAACCACACTATGGCACTCTCTGACAAGAAAATAGTAAAAAGAAAGGACATATCCAATGGTGAAAACCTCTCTGAGGCACCCAAGGATGAGGGATTCAATCTTCCCTTAAGAGCTATTCACCAAGAGAAATCAACAGTCTTGGCCAAAAAGTGCAATCCAGTCAACATAGGAACAGAGGAGACCCTACATATCACATTCTACGCAGAATCACTATTAACAAAAGAGTAAGAACTCCTAGCAGCATTCCTAAAGGAAAGACAAATAAACTTCACATGGAGTTATGCTGATATGCCAGGGCTAGATCTAGAGACAATGGTTCATCATTTAGAAGTGTATCTAGAAGCAAAACCAGTCAAACAAAATCTTTGAAAGATGCATCCTCAAATTTCTTTGTTAGTCAAAATGGAGCTCAAAAAGTTGTGAGATGTAGGATTTATCCAACCAATTGATTATCCATAATGGGTGTCAAATCTGGTACCTATTTCAAAACCTGACAGAGCCATCAAAATCTATATGGACTTCAGAGATTTAAACAAGGCATGTCCCAAAGATGATTTCCTGCTTCCCAATATCGACATGATTGTAGACATGACAACAGGACATGAGATCCTATCACTAATGGATGAATTTTCAAGATATAACCAGATCATGATGCCAAAAGAAGATCAACATAAGACGACTTTCACTTGTCCATGGGGGACCTACTCCTGGAACATGATGCCATTCGGCCTAATGAACGTAGGAGCAACCTATCAAAGGGCCATGACACTAATATTCCATGATATGATTCACAAAATAGTCGAAGACTATGTCGATGACATCCTAGCAAAGTCAAGAAAAAGACAAGATCATATAGCAACCCTAGGTGCTATCTTTGATAGACTAGAGGAATACAAAGTCAGACTAAATCCCAAGAAGTGTGTCTTTGGTGTACAATCACGTAAACTACTAGGATACATAGTCTCCATGAGGGGTATTGAGGTGGATCTGGAAAAAATGAAGGCAATCCTCAAGATGGAAGCACCAAAGACACTAAAACAACTAAGAGGCCTCCAGGGCTGACTTCAATCCATCTGATGATTTATAGCACAACTGGCAGACAAGCATAATCCATTTCTCACCTACTCCATAAGGGGGTAGCGTTCAAATGGGATACAAAGTGTGAAGAGGCATTTAACAAAATTAAGGAATATCTACTAACACCTCCAGTGTTAATGCCACCTATCCCAAAGAAGCCATTGATCTTATATGTGTCAGCAATAGCAGCAGCCCTTGGAGCTCTCCTAGCTCAGCATGATGAAAACGGAACGGAGAGGGCCATCTATTATATCAGTAGGACAATGGTCAGTCATGAACTAAATTACTCATTTATCGAGAAAGCTTTCCTTGCCATAGTGTTTGCATCCCAAAAATTTTGACATTACATGTTGGAACACAAGATAAAGCTCATTACGAAAATTGATCCCCTTAAGTATCTCCTATCAAAGGCAATGCTCACAGGAAGAATGGAAAAATGGGTAATGATACTGTCAGAGTATGATATCGAGTATGTAGAGAGGAAAGCCATCAAGGGTCAAGTTATTACAGATCAAATGGCAGAGGCACCTATTTATGCAGAGAATCCTCTTGTATCTAAATTTCTAGACAAATCCATCTTTAACCTCAATGTAGCGGACCACTGGAAACTATACTTTGATGGTTCATACATGCAACATGGATCGGGAGCTGGTGTCTTCTTCATCACCCCACAAGGGGATTGCATACCGAAGTCATACAAATTGGCATTTCCTTGCACCAACATCACAAAATATGAGGCTTTGACTATAGGCCTCAGGATAGCAGTGCAATGGAATATCATAGCTCTCAAGGTATATGGAGACTCTCAGTTGATCATAAATCAGGTCAATAATGAATATCAAACAAAGGATGACAAGCTAACCCCATACAAGAAATTGGTGCAGACTCTAAAGGAATCCTTCACCGACATAACATTTGAGCAGATTCCAAGAACCAACAACAGAGCTGTTGATGCCATGGCTACAATTGGGTCTCTAGTAGACATCCCTCACAACGTGTCAAAATACAAATTTCCGATCGAGCAGCTTCTCGTTCCCACATTCAAGGTACTGGAATCAGAATATGTGTGTCAAATCTTTGGTCCTAGCGATCCTTGGTATCACAACATCTACACATATCTTCGCATAGGAGTCATATCCATTGACCTACCATCGAGCCTAAAATGAACCTTTATCAAAAAGGCATCCAGATTTGTCATCCTAGGTGATACCTTATACCGTAGAAGCATAGAGAGTACTTTACTATGCTGTCTAAATGCTGAGGAGGCAATAACTGCTCTAACCGAGGTTCATAACGATATTTGTGGCTCACACTCGAGTGGAATAACCATAGCCAAGAAACTGCCGAGGCTGGGGTATTATTGGCCCACAATGGAGTGAGAAGCACATGATCATGCTAAAAGGTGTTTACAATGTCAGCAGCATGGGGACCTCATCCATGCTCCAACTCAAGAGCTTCACCCGATTATCACACCATGGCCCTTTTCACAGTGGGGACTCGATGTCATTGGGAAAATCTCACCCACCTCATCCAATGGCCACAAATTCATTATAACTGCAACTGAGTACTTCACAAAGTGGGGGGAAGCCATACCCATGACGTATATCACTAGGAAGAAAATATCAAAATTCATCCTGAACTATCTCATCTGTCGTTACGGTGTCCCACAAGCCATTATCTCAGATAATGGGACACCATTCAAGAATTAGGATGTCCGTGACTTGTGTGAGAAATTCAAAATCCAGCATCGCTTCTCCATCCCGTACTATCCCCAAGGCAATGGCCAAGTAGAAGCCACAAACAAAACCATCCTCAAAATCCTCAAGAAAATAGTCAATGATGCAGGTCATGACTGGCACTTGTAGCTTAATCCCGCCCTTTGGGCTTATTGAACTAGCATCCGCACACCCACTGGCGCCACCCCATACTCCTTGGTCTACGGATCAGAGGCTGTACTCCGAATTGAGATCGAGCTCCCATCCCTCAGAATATCATTGCAAAATCTCATCACTGATGAGGACTACCGGCTGTCAAGATTAAACGAGTTGGAGCTACTAGATGAGAGACGCATAGATGATTTGAATCATTTGCAAGTCTGTCAAAATAGACTCAAACGAAGCTACAACAAGAAGATTAGAAAAAGGACTTTCCAAGTCATAGAATTGGTCTTAAAAGAAAATCAAAAGAATGTCCTGAATCCCAGCAGCAAAGGCAAGTTTGAACCCAATTGGTTAGGGCCTTTCATTGTCACAGCAAGCTATAAATTAGGGGCATATCAGCTATCAACACCTGAAGGGGAACCTCTGTAGGAGCCCATGAATAGCCCCCATCTCAGAAAGTTTTATTCCTAATTCTTCTGGGTATAAAACCAAAAATCCAAAAAATTAGAAAAAGTCCTAAAAAATGGTTACTTCGGCAAAAACCTGGCAAACAGGCGTCTTGGTAACAACAAAACATATAAAAAAAATCAGAAAAAGGATTGAAAATAGTAAAGAAAAAAATCATCCCATAGTGAAAACCACTTTGGTGGCACTTTGGGCAAGTACCTTGGTGAAAACCTGGCAAATAGGCGCCTTGTGTAAATAAGAACTTTCCATCCA
The DNA here is from genome assembly GCA_007258455.2 of Sequoia sempervirens. Classification (NCBI taxonomy): domain Eukaryota; kingdom Viridiplantae; phylum Streptophyta; class Pinopsida; order Cupressales; family Cupressaceae; genus Sequoia; species Sequoia sempervirens. The sequence continues at coordinate 53,455,079 of VDFB02256132.1, read as the reverse complement.
CTAGGATCTTTATGGCTTGATCTGCATCATCCCTCCATGTCGCTTCCATCATCCATTTCATTTAGGTCTCCATCCATCACTCATTCACTCTCATCCGTACCATAGCTTGGTCCTATGTTCGTATCATGATCCCTCCTAGTACTACTCGGCCCATCCTCAAGGTTAGTTTGCCCTGCCTTTATCGGAGTAGTCGATTGCATCACGCTGGGGGCATGTTCTCATCGGATTAGATTCATGTATGGTCTTAAAGTCTTCAAATCAGAAAATCCAAAAACATCAAAACATCATAAAATCAAAAAATTCAAAAAACATCCAAAACATATCAAAACCCAAAAACAAGTCGAAAAGTCATTCAAAAACCAAAAATAGGGTTGTCTTGTTGAACTACGTCGTCTCTGAGCTTGAACGTAGGCAAGGTTGATTTTTGATCATCCCCTGAGACATTTAGGTCAGTCCTATAGGAGTCCGTCATAATAAACTGACATCTCATCATGTATATCGTCATCTGTAAATCGGTCAAGTCGTCAGTCGAACTATGTGGTCTCTGCGTGTATAACATAGGCAAGGCTAATCTGTTGATCAGCCCCCGAGGCCCCTAGGATAGGTCGTTAGGTTAGTATCTTGGTCAAAATCTCAGAAAAATCCCAAAAACATTAGAAAACCAAAAATCAAAACATTTGTAAAACCTCAAAAATACCAAAAACAACCTCAAAACATTGCAAAACATTAAAAACATCCAAATATTTGAAAAAATCCATCTGCCTTATTTCGCTTGCACCCGCAATAAAAACCACTCACAATAAATTGACCGTCATCCTCAACCTTTGGCGAAACAGTTAGAAGCAAGTCTAGCAGCTTAAAAAGTAAAAACTCAAAAGCGTCAAGTCTCAAGTCTGAGTCAGTATGTAAACAAGTTGGTCAATTCTTTGTGTCGATAGTCCATCATCCAAACAGTCCCATATCAATCATCTGATAACATCATGTCCTAGGATGAATCCTTCCTACAAGGGGCATTATTTATCATAAAGAACACTTTGGATAAACGAAATGACGTACCACCATCCACTAACATGTCCTAGGATGTATCCTTCCTACAATGGGCATTATCTTTTGGCAATAAGTTTTGGTTCTTATCCTTCAAAACACATTCCCTTTTGTTTAGTGGTATTGAAGAACATCAACTTGTTTGTGTGCTTTATCTTTTTCTTTTGACTTATCTTATTGTGCTCAGTCCAAGGACCTCTTGATGATATCTGAATGAAGGATTTAGAGAGATAGGAATTGGGCAACGATCATTATTCTTTTGTCTATTGTGCTTGTTGGATGCTCTTGTAATATAACTTCAGCGAATACTTTCTTTGTTAGGTATGCATGGAAGAGGTCTAGGGCAATTTTTTGACTATTACAGGAAAAGGTTTACCTTTTTGTGTTGTGGTCTGAGGTGTCTAAAACTTTTGAAGTACATCTAAGCAAGGTTTCCATATGTTAGGTGTGAACAAGAATACTCTTATCTGATTGTCGAGTCAAAGTCCACCACACTAAGTACCACGCCATCCTGGTTGTCTATACCTTGATGCATCGTACCCTGTGTGTTATCAAACATAAGAAAATTTGGCTCTTTGAAAATCCCAATTCCTCGGTAAGTCATCATCATCATCATCATCATCATCTGCATTTGTGTCATCATGCGTCTTGTTGAAATGACTTCTTCTTTTCCCACTAACCACGCTAACCGCATACTATGATAGTTAATCATCATCACCATCATCACCATTGGTCCTGCATCCACAAATCATTAGCATATTACATAAACACATCATATAGACATCATTAGCACATGGCATTGCATATCATATAGGAAACATTGCATTCTCATCATCATATAAATAGGTGCATCCATATCATTGCATTTCACCCATTACGTTGCATCTCATAGCATTATATTAATCATTGCATAAACATTGCATTTACATTTCATAACCATTTCACACTACCATCTAAATCATCACATAGCATTTATAGAATCATTTCATAATCATTTATTGCATAATCATAAACAAATAGGCACATAAGCATTAATTCATTAGCATATCAGTTTGCATTAACATATCATTGCATCACATACATCATTTAGGATAATAACATTTTTTATTCTAAAAAAAATCTCATAAAACCATTTGCATCATATCATGACCATCACATCATATTACATACATAAATCATCTCATAATTAAGTATTATTACACACATTATTGCACATCATGGCACCACATATATCATTAGAAATAAATGCATCCATAGGAACATCACTGCAAAGCATATAGAAATAAACCATCCATGCATAAATAAAAGTACACGGTACATCTCATCAAAATTGGCTCATACATCATATCATTAATGTCACTGTCATAGTACAAAATAATAAAATAATCAGATCACTATATGTGTATGTCAATTGGTACAAAATTCCCATCAGGGCTATCAAAAATGGGCCAATAGGGCACAAAATCATATAACATCTGGATCACGGTTGGTCTCTGTGAATGCTTCCCTCGCCCCTGTCACCGTGACCCTCTGGTGGTATCTGGTTAGCCCGCTCTGAGTACTCTGGGACCCATGCTGCTCTAGGTACATGGTTGTGGTAGGCCAAATGATTGTACTCTGCCTCTTGAATGACCTCCCTGTAGGATCATACCGACACTGTACCCTAGGAGGAGGCTAAGGCTATCATACTCTCAATCTACTGCCTGCGGCCTAGCTCTATCACTGCCTGTAGCTCTGCAACTTGTCTCTGTTGCATAGCTTGGTCTCTCTCTGCTCTAAGCAGATCTCTCTCAGCCCGTGCCTGGTCCCTCTTGGCTGTCATTTCCTGTACCTGTGCCTATAGCTGCAAAATCAAGCCATCCCATGTGTTTGCTTGCCCTGCTGGCTGTACCCATGGCTGTACAGGAACCTAACCCTCACCCTCGGCTCATGGTGGTGGGACTGGTGGATCTTGCTATTGGTCCTATATAGGGACATCTCCATGACCTGGCGAAACTGGGGGCACCAATGGTGGGTCCTATCGAATCGCGACCCTGAGACCTCGTCGTTGTCCTCTCCCCTTGCCTCTGACCTTGCGTGCCTCTGGGTCCTCACCTAGAATAGTCAACCGAAGAGGAGGCCTGAACCAGTCTCTATAGGCCTATGTGGTGCCCGGATCTGCCAAACCCTGATCGTAAACCCAAGGCCAGACCACTAAGTGCCAAAAGTTGTCAACCACCTCCACTATAGGAATACTAGGGCCCCATGATACCTGTGTCATGCTACGTGCAAAGATGGCCACGTAACCATCATCTGGCTGATCCTGTGGCTCCCCAAACTGACGCTATACATGCCCTAGCAGGTATCTCTCAATCATAGTGTGCTCTCAGCCCTGCATGTATCAGTCCTAGCGACAATAGAAGAGTTGGTCTGCATCATCAGCCCATCCGGGCTGACTGAGGTATGGTCTCTAGGTGAACACAAGCATTTCATCTATGACCCACCTCCAATAGGGGATCCCATGCTCTCCAGTGTGTGTGAAAGACACACCACCTCTGTACCGTGCCACTTGGGCATCCTCTGCCCCCATCGAAACTGAAACGACTTGTGGACATAGCATAGAAATGTGCTCCAACACCCAAACATGCAAAAGTGTCACTCCAGCTCCCAGCGCTTTGCCATCCATGTATGCATACTCATGGAGATCTCTGTAAATTGAAGCCAAAAGTACAGGCCCCCATGCAAACTGAACTGGCCTATCTCAAACCATCCTCTCCCAATAGTATCCCCATCCAGGACTGAAATACCACCCTCATCTATTTGGGGCAACCAAGCCTTAAATAATCACCGCAATGGCCTAGCGGAAGGGAGGTGCTATGACTCTGTACCTCTCTAGATTGATCTTACCCTCGCAGTAAATGATATCTCGAGTGGCGAGGACTTGGGTACAATACTCGTGTCCCTCCTCCATGTCATAGATCACCCGACGACCATGAATGGGCAATTGTAATATCCGCCAGACGTCCTCCAATGTGACAGTCGCCTCACTAATAGGAAGATGAAATGATGACATGTCGCTATGCCACCGCTCTGCCAGCGCTAACAACATCCCGAGGTGTGTGCGCACGGGCGCCGCATACGCAATATGCTATAGTCCTACGAAACCCAGCCGATCCTGGTCTCTATCACTAAAATCTCGAAGAACGCTCGCTAGATCCCGTGACCGGTGCTCTCGCGAATAAAGCTCCCTCAGTCTGTCCTGCATCACGCAAATCAGCATGTTAAAATTTTTGAACAATTCTTGACCTAACACTCCAAACTTGCATCCAGCGGCATAGTTTGTGAAGGCGTCGTAGTTTGAGTTTCCTCAAACTCTGATGTTGGACTCAGAATTTTGTTAAACAGAGCTGCCGCCGTGCACTTTTCCAAACTAGCCCGCAAGTCCGAGCTGGGCCCGAGCCCAACGGTGGAGTTTTTAAACTCCATATTTCACCACTGTGGCACTAAACAACACCGTTGCCGCACAAAACAGGTAAGAGCAGTGCACTTTAAACACTGAGCTGCACTATAATAGCACCGCTGGAGGCAAGTTCTCCTTAAAACATGTCATAAATGCGTTAAAATGAAAAAAATTAAGCTAAGGTAAAGATCACATACCGGGGCACCGATGCCAGGTGGCCGCTGGTAGGTCCGAACTCGGTCAAAAATGTACAGAGGAAGATGTCATTGTGCCATATCATCAAGAGGTCAAAGCTCAAATCTTGAGGTTTGCTAGTGAAGGTGTGTGAAAATGACTTGAAAGTGACCCCTCGGGCCCCTTTTAAGCCTAAAAATTAGGGTTTTTTAACCCTCTAGGGCTGTCCTACTAGGGTTTTGGATCCCCGAACCCGTTTTTGTCTGTTTCAGACTTGTTTTTCATTGTTTTATTGCGTTTAGACATGTTTTTAGCCTCCCGGACGACCTGCCAAACACGTTTTCACCTTTTTTCGCAAGATCACCCAAAAAAATGAAATTTTTCTCCAATCTCTCGAGGGGGCATTGTAATGGCATGATTTCTCTCGCCATGCAGCAGTGGGGCAAGTTTTGAAATATAAAAAAAATTGGCTTTGATCGAGATCGTTTATTTCTTTGAACCAACGCAGCAAATGCATTGCTCCAAAGAGGGGCAAAATGTAGACATTGAAAATACATTGATTGACATCTAACACCATCCCTTTTGATTAAATAAATCAAAATATTTATTTAATTAGCCTCTTATCATATTCCTCTCTTATCTGATTTAAATAAATCCATAAATTTAAGTCAAATAAGTCACATCATCTAGCCTCCTGTTAAATTAATTAAACCCTTGATTAATTTAACTTCATCTCATGTCACATCCTCTAGATAATGCAAGTTGCACATGAAAATAGATTTAATTCATCTAATTAAATCTCTATTTTCCTCACATGGCATCTTTTGGAATATTCTGTCAATTTGAATTCGAAAATTCCAAGTCAACATGTACATCCAACAAGGCATTTAAGACCTCTTACATGTCCTTTGCCTTGAGCCAAGTGGCATTTATTGCATTTTCCCTTCCCTCTTACATGTCATTTCAACAAATTTGAATTTCAAATATTGGCATTTATTGGCACAAACCCCAAATCTTGCACAACCATCATCCATTCATAGCTTGACAAGTGGCACCATATCATTGGATGAATGTTAGTCCCACATTGCTCAAATTTGGGCATTCATCCATCTTGAAATCCTATAAATGAAGAGCTCCTCTCCTCATTTCATCATCCACAATTTGAGTAAAGTTATCATGCTCAAATATCTATCAAGTTTCACACCATTGAGCTCTTAGCTAGGTTCTTTTGCAGATTTGGCTTGGAGTCTTCATCATTCATCATCAAAAGTGGATCAAATTTCTTCACCAAGTCCACACATTGAAGCTTGCAATCATAGGAATTGGGAAAGGGCCAAATTTCCACATCAAATTGGCACCAATTCCCCTATGGGATCAAGTGTTTGCTATTTAAATTAGGATTTCATCTTTGTTTTATCTCTTGTATTGTGTTCTTGCATATTTTCATTCCTAGTTTGAATTGTAAATGGATTCCATGGGGAATCCTTGTTTATGCTTGCAATATCTAACTTGAGGTGTTTAATCTCTTTGTTTTGCAAGTACCTAGATTGAGGGTTCACATTTTCAATAGGACAATAGAGGAGATAGAAAAATTACTTACAATTCTTATAAGTGTAGAATTATATACAACAAATTACTCATGCAACCTATAGCATTAATTCTGTAAAAACCAGATGCCTATTACTGTACATAGTTTATGCTTAATCGCAACTCAATTTAATATCATCAATTCTCAGGGTTTTATTACACAAACAAAGTCAGAGAAAAGGTACATCTCTCTTGAAACTTAACATTTTTTAGACTTATAATAGGTGAAAGTAAAAGAAGGAATAGGGCTACAAACATCGCTAAGGGTTTAGCAGAATTCTCTATAAGGAGTGAACAACAATGGTATAAAGAAATGAATGACGAACTTTTGTAAAACCGTGGTTAAATTGACTGCTTGTTTAATCATACTGAATGATCTATGCAAGATGCATGGCTAGTATTTTAGAGGAGTGATTAATTCTTAGCTAGGAACAACATACTCAAAATTTGGACAAGCCTAGATGATAACTTTCACATGCATAGATTTGGGTTTAAACCAATGAATTTCAATCACAAAGAAATTCCACAACTTACACAGAGAAAAGAATATACATAATATTTTGTAGAGGTATTTCAAGAGAGTTCTTTCATAAATCATTTTAAATAAAATATTTTAAGCAAAGTAAACGAAGGTACAAAGTAAAATAGAAAAAAACTTATTAAGATGACTAACTGGGCTGGAAATTACTGCAGAGGCCGCTTCTCCAATTGTAGCCACAAATTTCTTCGGAATTTTCCCAACACTGCAAGCCCCCAAGTCCAAAATTTCCAAATTCCCCCTAGAAGATTTTCAAGAACTAGAAAAAAAACAAATTTCAAGAATCCCAAACTATCTGAAACTCAATGCCAATTAGTTTTTTCCTGGAGAAAAATACTCCAATTTTCCCTGTGCAGTTAACTCCACCACTTTTTTTAATTTATTATTTTCTCGTAACTACATTCCACTCCAGAAACTAATTAATTAATTTTCTTTTATTTTCCTATTATACACCATTCACTCAACTTGTTCTGATTTTATAACTTTTAAATCATAATTTTTAATTGCACCCACTATCCACCATTTACTCCACCTGTTATAATTTTTATAATTTTAAAATCATATCTTGTGACTTACACACACAATTGAATTGAATAGTTAATTATTGATTTATTAATTTAATTCCTTACTTCCAAAGCCTTTTAATTTGATGTTTTCTATTTAACGAAATAATCAAATAAAGCACAATCATGAACCTACTCAATAAACATGCTATCATGCAATACCAAATCAAGCTGTGAAACGAAAGACAAAACGACATCAACAAAGATAGGCCAAGCCACATACAACAACACTAATAGAACAAAGCACGAAGAGGAATTACAACCTAATATTCGAGATAAGATATTATTGATGAAATATCCATCTTTTACACACTTGTGTATGGTCCTTTTTGATTATCAGATATTGATTAGTAAATACAAAGGTACACCTTCAACAACTCCTACTAGTCAATCTAAAGCCATTCCCCAAAAAAACTACCAACCATTTAAAAATAAAAACAAAAACTTCATTAAGATAAACACTCTTGAAAATGTTACTAACATTGGAACACAATTCATTTACATAAATACAACTCTATATCAATTTAGGCCAAGATATAGGAAATTTTCATAATTTCTTGATTCTCTCCATGTGATCATGTTGTATTTGTTAAATAAGAATATGATTCAACTTGCTCTGATTATGACTGTTGACACAACTAAACCTATACCACTGAACATTAACACAAAAAAGTTTTTTTAATATCATTGTACACCTAGACATGATATGGAAAGTTGCATGTGTCTTAAGCACCAATTGCAAGACCTCATCAACTCTAATCAAATCTAGTTGTTCGATGTTAATGAAAAAGGAAATGAATCAATTTTTCCACCTAATTAATACTTTATTTCCATAATGAGCAAAATAATTTCCAATTTCAAATAAATTGACTAAAATAAATTGAATATAATTTTGAATGCACTTAACTAGTGTTTTTTAATTTTCTAAATTTATTTATTTCCTAAAATCATCACATATTATTAAAACATATTGATTTATCATTCAAAATATAATCAAAACGTAAGAGGGGAAATAAAAAATGACAACCAAAATCGCACATTTATAGTTTATCAGACAACACATGCAAGCTTCAAAATTGCCACTAATTCAAATCTAGATTCATAAGCAGTGCCACAAGTCACATATAATACTTGATTTGAGAAGGATAGGGTATTACAAACACGTTAATACCAATGTGACCTCTAAAATATAACCAAAATTAGGGAAAATCCTATACCTACATAGTTAGGTGGGGAAATAAACTTGTACTTGCACACTATAGTCGCACATCATGTGTGCCTAAACCATACATAATAGTTGAAGAAATATAAAATCACTTAGTGGGGTATAATATTAAATAAATCATATAATAATCACATCCAAAACAACTTAATATCAATGTAATTCATTCAAACATGGGAATGTGATAATTAAAAATTATGTGAAATTATAACATAGTAATAATAACATCATTCAAACATAGAAATACAATGATCAATAAAATATAGGATGCTAAGATCAATATTGTTATCACATATATAATCTAGGGTATGTGTAGGATCATGATGGGCCAAAAAGTGGCAATATGATGGGTATGTGGCTAACGACTATGTTTTAACCCAAAATTAATGAAATGAAAAGGGTTTTTAAGGGATATTCTCAGCTTTCCACCAATATAAATTATGCTTTACTTTTAATTTAATAAGTAATTATTATTCATTTTCTCTTCAAATTATGACTAAAGTCCTGATTGATAGGTTGATTGAAAAACATCTATAGCTTTCAAATGGTATCACCTTTTTTGAATCCAAAACATGCATCACATTCTATGCTTCACATACTATAGGATTAAAAAAATAAAAAATTGAATTTCATGAAGTTTTAACCAAGTGAAGGTGGTCAGACATACGAGTTTTTTTTTTAAGTTTAATAAAAAATTCATAATTAATTATTTACTTGGGAAAAAGTTATAAAAAAATATACATCACATTGGGGCATGAGTCCTCTACTTATATCTTAAATATTATAAAAAAAATTATCATTTTATTGTGGTTAGGGTGGTCAGACAGACACCTACTTCTTATTTTTCCCTGAAATTTAAGTACCACTACATTGAAATTTCAAATTTTCCAAATAGATTTTATTTTTTAAAACAAACCTAGTAGTTTAGAAAGTACATTCAATTTGCTACAGATTCTATTCTTACATATTTTTGAAATAATATAGATAACTTATTTAAATTTCTACATCAAGTTTCCTAACTCTGATTTTTCCAAATTTTTTGCCACTTAAGGGCCTATTTTTTCCATTATGATCCTACACATACCCTCTATATATAAAGAAAAAAAGAAATGAGATAAAACGCTATGATAATTTAGTCATTGAAATCATAACATATGCATCTCAAAATATAGAACATAATTTGTATGTCATTCATGAAATTTTTGCATAAGGCTCTCACACTTTCAATGCATACAAACAATAAATAAAATTACTTTGATTCCTTGCGAGGATTTTTTTGTAGTGCCATAAATATATTAGCACAAAAATATAGCAACAACTAACATGCAAAGGAACACAATATCTATACATGTGATAATTCTAAACACAAAGCATCTAATGTATATTTTTATCAATTCACACCCCCCCACTTTATACTCCCCATTGGCTATAATCAATCTACGATATTTATGTAGGGAATCATGTCAAAATTCTCTTTTGTTTTATGATTTTCCCTTTCCTTGTCCTTAGTTAGTTGCAAAAATTTAAAAATCCAAAATGTTGACTAAGTTTGGGGGTTATCTGAGGTTTCCATCTTGTAGAGTGCCCAAATAGGTATCCTGTATTCAAAATTGGAGAAAATTGGGTAAAAATGGTTATACACAATCTGTAATGCCCCACTAAGAACCTGAGAGGACAAAACATAAACAAAAAAAAATGGACAATTTTTTTTTAAAGGTGAAATGCTGCACAAATGAAACTGAACATAACTTAATTACTATCCTATGTCCTCTAGGGTGCATGACTATATTACTTATTTCCCATTATCCAAATTCACCAAAACCATATAACATAGTAATAACCAAATTCTAATCATCATTAAGCATCACATTTACTCATCACAAATAATCAAATGAACCATAAGATAAGACCATTCTATAGCATAAAATAATAACTGATTACATTCTTTTCAATTAACATATACAATATCATTGATTACATAATTCTTCACATAAATGAGATACATCAATTTAGTTTTACAATTACAATTTGTATAGTAATACTTCCTCAATACAAGTGAGGAGTGCTCAACACATGATATAAGCTACATGAAAGAGATATAGTACAATGATCACAAATCTCAAAGAAGATGTAGTGAAATACTCTTCAGATCGAGTGAAGCCGCCACGACACAAGCAAGAGAAGGGAACCTAATGGAGAACGTAACATGTTCCACCCAACCATGTGAACCCAAAAGTTCACCCCCCATGCTAGGAGGTAACAAAAGGCCCCACCATAACAAAAGAACAAGGACTAGACATCACAAGACTGACTTAACTCACAAGCACAAGAGGTACAACAACAACAACAACAATAGTGACTATACTTTCAGAGGCACATAAATGCACAAGGTAAAACAACAAGCAAGGGAACTCATGGCTATCATAGGGGACATGTCATCACATAGTGGGTCATAGGTTATCTAGGTAGATCTTCCTGGGCCCTGGCCCCCATCTTGGGTTATCCTAGTAGCCTCTACCAATCTTCGACCCCTCATGCCAACTATGTAGAATCAACTTACCTCTCGTGGAGACAAGGTAGTTGATTTGGCATTCTAGGCCTTCCCATCTCACCTCAAGCCTAAATGAGGACTTGAGCCTGAGTGGGGTACTAATTTATCTTATTAATGTTTTAATTACCCTTTTCCCCTAGTTTATTTTATGTTTTCGCTTGTTTACAAAATTTCCACATGGGTTATCCAGGTGCCCCTTTGTGCATCAGCCCCCATTAGAAGCCACCCCCTACTAACAACATAAATCCAATGAAATAAAAAACATATCCACTTGCACAACATAAAACCCAAAGCAAGTCATAAGGCGAGGCACAATCCCTTCCCGCTCATAAGATCCAAAAGTGCAAATCACATAAGAGAATATACTATGCAAGGCAATAACTATTATATACTTGTTTAACACACAACAACCATCTCAAAGATAATCAAGAATCCATCAAATAGAAATTTCTTGTAGCCTCTAGAAGACAACCTTAAGCAATTAACAAAAATGACTCTTACAAATAATAATCACCACAATCATCCCAACTCCACGAATCCGCACAATCATTCAAATAGTACCATCAATCATAATTAATAAAATTCTAACATCTACTTGTAACTTTGATTCATGCTAAAGTAATAAAATCCCTTAAATTGGTTCTTTTGGAAAATCAACTATCTAGTAAATACCATGCAATACCGTTTTCAATTCCATGCTATCAACACAATTAAATAGCTAAACTTACCCAAATTTATTCCAATGAGTAATAAGACATACACATAACACATTTAATCCAAATACTCTAATTACATGTTCACTGTTCAAATTTCCACTAATAAGAAACTAATGTTAACATATCTTTTCACTATTCACAATACCTATAACATTTACATGACAACTATGTCTAAAATTGTATTCCTTGATCATATTGCAACTTGCTTGATATTACCCTTTCCTTTTAAAGCTAAGGCAAGCCAACATATTTCTTTTAAGACAATGACATTTAAGATTGAATATTTAGCACTCTAATGTTAATAGTTCAAGCATAGTTTGATAGATTTATATGTAAGATTTAACAATATTGAACTTCGATAATATAATTTAAGGCTGCATCTACTTCGTAGTTACATTTATTATTCATATTCAATTAATATCTAATTATTCGTTTAAGTAACTCTATATAATAGCTAGAGTAATAATAATAATAGCACTAAATCAAAAACGGAATGAGGACCACTATTTCATATTATAATATAACTTTGGAATATTAAATTAGAAAAGGTGCTCTACAACAAGGAAAGTACTTAAATTTAATCTTCATTTATCTTCATTTATCCAATTATAATTTAACTCAAATTTCCTTCTTTGAACTACTCAACTCTCTTAATTATCATGACCAATAAATTTACATAAATAGAAATATTCCTCTATCATAATCATATATATAAACATACTTATATAAAAGCACGTGTACACCTCCTTATATTAATACTTATCTACTTATACAAATAAGTACTTGCATACCATGCTTATGAAGTGAATAAGTAATTACATATGTTTTAGATTACCAAAACATAAACATACAGTATTCAAGTTAAATCCAGTAATAGTCTATATATATATATATATAAACACATATACAAGTTATCAAAATCGAATGTCAATTTCCTTCTCTATCGAACTTTCTCACAAAAGTAATGCAGAAAAAGGCTTATATGCCCCCGTAATTTAGAGTCAATCTTGAGAGTCTAATATTTTTTATAATAATTTTAACTAGAGATTAGACCGAGGATAAGGAGCTTGTTCACTAGAGACTATGTATACAACGAAGGTGGTTTAATGATTTTGGAACTGTAAAATCAATAAAATTTCCATGGTGATAGATTGTGATGCTTGTTTTGCTGAGGACATCGACATACTACGAGATTATGAGTGTATTGTTAGAGATAACATGTCACAATTAGATTTGATAGACAAAACAAGTCGACTAAATTAAATGGATGTGTTTAGAAATATCTATCAGAGCAGTTAACAATTCAAAATATGAATTTGAAATCACACATTTATCTGCTCAAGATCCTAATCTCTGGCCATTGGACTTGAACCCAATTGCAATCAAGATCCTAATGCGCAGTGGCTGATTGGAGGTGATAGAATAGATTAAAATTTGTAATCTTTAGATATTGATTTAGGTAGCAGTCATTCCTCACTTAAATGAATCCACAGAGAGAATTTACAATCAAAGCTCATGAAAAGATATAATTACATCTCCCAGATAACTACTGGTTTGTAGCCATTGATTGGACACAACAAACAGAGGGAAAGAGATAGAGATGACGCGTCTAGAGTTAACTGGCTGATACAAGTAGAATACAATTCCTCTCCCATATTGCATGCGTGATTCCATCCCCTGAAGCCACTGTCAAAGTGTTACAAGCCTATGAGATGGAGGAAATTCTAATGTAGGGATATTTTCCTATGTTGTAGTGTCGACTCATATCATGATAGAAATTCCCTTCAGTACTCATGTTATGGAAGTCTCCTATAGATCCAAAGAACTAAAGCACATCAATTGAAGTCCCACTAGTGTTTGGTAGTAGTGAAGAGCGTCCAGAAAGGCAGAGAGAACTACTCGATGAACAAACAATAGTGTATATATTAGAGACTACTTTTGTAGCACATTTAATTCACTAATTAAGGATCTGCGCAACATACTCATATGTATATATGGTTTCCATTCGATGAAATGTGAAGAAAGGGATAGGGTTCTCTTTTATGCATTGGTGATTCTATGCTGAGAAGTAACAAAATAGAGGATTGATCTGAACAAGTCTAGTCGGTAGACATCAATGGAAATCAATAGAACTATGAATAGTGTCCTCGCAAAATGACACCATCTGAAGAATAATATGAGAGTAGGGTCGAAGTAAAAGGTAGTTTTAATTCAATTTCCAAAGGGGTGAATGGAAGATCAAACGCTAGGAATGGTATTGGCGTTTAAGAAAAATGAACCAATGATAAGTAGAGGCTTATCTTATACCTCGAACTGCCAGACTTGCATGCAAGGTATCAGCCTACTCAACTCAACGACTTAGATCCCATAGGCTTAACAAAAAAATAAGTTGAAACCTATTATGCAAAGTCTATTGAGAATCCAAATCAAACTTAAACAACACTCAACATCAATACCCTTATCAAGGTGATGCAAAATTTTGTAGATCTCTTTTTGTGCCAAAAGAGATGGTGAAGCACATAGACAACAAATCATACATTTATTAAAACAAAAGTATCATTATGAAGAAGGAAAATGAAAAGAAGTCTGATGCCACCATGCACTAAATCAAAGAATACAGTTGCATGGAAGCCAAATCTAAAGATCTATCAAACAATTTCAAAATTGAGGCGAAATAAAAAGGGTGAATTGCAATTTACCATCCAAACTTACAATAGAATGCAGGGGAAGAAATTTCAAATGAAAAATGTTATATTGTGTATAGGTTTGATAATCAGACACTCATTTAGTTCTAGGAATCATTAAAATTTCAAGAATCTTCGAATAATGATTTCCTTTAAAACTTCATAAATCTTCAAATGAAGATTTATAGAACACACCCAAAATTATTTATACCAAGTTATAATAAGAATTCCTTCAAAATATTTTCTTAATATTTACTTAAATGCAAGATCAACAGGGATGCAAAATTAGGAAACAATGAAACCTGTTTAGAGTCGTTAAGCTGATTTGAAGATGGATGCAAAGCTCTCTGAAATTTTTGCTTCTGGCTCCAATCTCCCTCAACAATTTATGTTGAAACCTCAAGGACACAAAGAAACCCCAAAAATTTCCCCCATAAGAAAACCTTCAAGAGCTAGCATATCATTCCCAGAAGAGCCATCCTCAAAATAGGAATTAGTTCCAACAAAAATGCTATAGCCCCCCCTTTAATCACACAAGATAACCAACTTAATTACTATTTTCCCTTATCCCAAGTTGCATGCAATCTTTTATTCTTTTCATTCAATTATTTGATTTTCCAACAATTTCTCTCAACCACTTTCCCTTATTAATTAATAAAATATTTTTATTTCGTTACTTCCTCCCCTAATACATTTAGGATATTTATTAATTCTAACTTCTCATAAAACTTACACAATTCTATAAACATAATAAATGTATATTTTAATATTTTAATATTTCATTTAAATCATAAAGTTAAATTTATTAATTTTAACCTTTAAACTACCGTAAACCATGCTTATTTTATATTTTTATATTAATCATAAATTAACTTCATTTAAATCAAACAAACATAAATAATGTTTTTTATTATCACCATAGTATCAAACATTCACTTAAATTATCAAAACACCCTCCAACAACCATACTCATTATATAAAATCAATCAAGCAAGTAATTCAATTAAACTAAATACCCAACCGTAGCTGACCCCACGGTGAGATGGGATGCAAAATGACAACACAAATGGAGGGGCATTACATCCTACCCCCAAGAATTTGACTTACTCCTGGATGTCACGAGGTACGAATGAAACATACAAGGCACATCAAATATCAACAAATACCTTAATTGTAATATGAAACTGAAGGAAAGTGACAACTTCAGCAAAACAATTCAAACTGACCTTATAGATAGGGTGTGACAATAGACACATATCCTTGACGAGGACTCTGCCTCAGTGTGGGGGACCTAGTGCTACCTCTAAAACAACAAGCTCCATTGTGATTTTGGCATGCTCAAACCTGATAATCAGGTGGAGTCAATGCTTTGTACTTGCAACCTATAGTAAAACATAGGGTTGAACATGTGCATAAAGTAGATAGTCAAACACATCGTGAAGGGAAAGTCATAGCATCGTAGGGCACTTGCAAGCGAGTGATGTGACACTATTTCCCATCAACAATACATATTAACTGATATCAAAACATGATAACACATATATCTAACTAATCCACTAACCATAATATAAAGCATCAATCATGATAGTGTCACCAAGAATCACCATCTCTAAGAATCAAGGTCAAGGCATCAAAGTATCACAATGTCATCAATTATCATCAAAGTAAGCATCATAGTGTAATAACCTTGAATAATTACACAAGTCTGTCCATTCATCAAGCAAGTAGTACAATATTTGACAAAGAGATAATCCACATCCAAAACCAAGTATTAAGAATGCCTTCCTACTCCCATAGGGTTGCGATCCACAAACTCGACACACACTTAGGTATCCTTAACATGCTATGAATCTCCTCAAGATATGATATCTTAGAAGTGACTTCTCAAGTTTCTCAACTTTAGAAGTCACTCCCCAAGACATCAAATCTTGAGTACCTCTCGGCCCATGTCGAAGCCTTTCAAAAAAGTATGCTCTCATAAGATCATTCCCAGTCTTGCTAACACTTGTATGTCCTCTTCGATACATTGATAAGCCATCGACATATCAGAATGCTAAACTTCCATAAAATACATCTTTATACACATAACACACACATTTTCAGACAAAATGTTCCCACTTTGTTCATTATTCAACACAAAGTCTCATAACATATGCAATAAAAGACTAGGATTTTTACACCTTTTTAGAAGCACGAAGACACAATTTTCCACTTCAAAGGCACCAATTCCTAGTTATCATACATTCCACACATACACACACAATAACATATTTCAAATCAAAATAGAATATTCATCCAATATACATATAATCTTTATATAAATGATAATTCACATAAGGTATTAAACTTATTTTCCAACTATGATATAAGCATAAAACATAAACATACAAGTGACATTAGATTAGATCATAAAAGTATCACAATATCTAGACATCATCAAGAGTCACTGTATCTGTGAAGCCCAATCCTAGACCTGCACAAACACAAAGAGCAAACATAATGTTAGTCATATATGCAAGTTACAACTAAGATTCCCCATGCAATTCATTAGAAGCATCAAAATAAGAAATAAATGAAGAACACAATGAAAGAAGCTATTAAATCCTATTTAGATGATCCAACTCTAAATCCCATGTGGGAATTGGTGCCATTTTGATGTGGAAAATGGCCCTTTCCCAATCCCTTGTAAGCTTTGTGATGACTTTGATGAATATCGATGCTTCCTTGGAGAAAATCCTGCATAACCTAGCTATAAAACTTGAAAATGGATGATGGATGGATGAGAAAAATTCAAAATATGAAGATTATGACTTTGCATGAAGTTGTGGATCCAAAATACAAAGGAAAACCTCTTATTTATAGATGAGAATGTTGGAGAATGAGGAAAAATAGATGAATATGGGACAAAAGACCAACCAATAACATTAAGCTACTTGTCAACATGTGAGTGCACAAAGGTGGAGCACATTTTTATGAATGTGCCAATAAATGATATTAGATGGAATTTCAAATTTATGAAATGACATGTTGGAGGGAGAAAGAAATGAATTAAATGCCACTTGGCTCAATGCACAAGGACATGTAAGAGATATTGAATGCCTTGTTGGAAGGACAAATCCACTTGGAGGGATTTTCAAACTTGGGGGAATATTCCCTTTTGATGCCATGTTGAGGGAAATTGGAAGATTTATTAAATCAAAAGAAATGATTTATTGAGCAAGTGGGAAAACCTAGAGGATTTATGGGATTAAGATTAATTTAATCAATATTTGATTAAATTAAAAGGAGATTAGTTGATGTGACAATTTGATTTATGTTTTTGGATTGATTTAAATCAAAGTTGAGAGGAATATGAATTTATAATTAATTAAATAAAGATCTTTATTTATTTAATTAAAGAGGGATGATGTAAGATTAAATTAAATAAAGATTGATTTAATTTAATAGAATGACTTTAGAAATTTAATTAAATAAAATAGATTATTTAATTAAAGAGACTAGAGGGTTAATTAAATAACATTGATTTATTCAATTAACAGGACATGATGACTTAATTAGATAAACTTGATCTTTATTTAATTAAGGGATGAAATATGATGAATTTAATTAAATACAGACTATTTGATTAAACGATTAGCAAAGGGCGTGATTCAAGATGAAGCGATGTTAGTAATTAGGATCAAGTGTGATCAATACATTTTCCATGTCTACAACATATAAACATCAAAGTATTACAATATTTGAATAACATCCAACAATATCATGGGTCACATGGGCAAGTATGGTCACATGTGCCCTTATTACAATAAGGTTCATTATATCTTATCTTGTTCCTTCACCCTCGAAAAGAGGACATTCCTCCAGGTCCTCGTCAGAATCCACCTCAATTCTCAGAGAAGAGGATGGTTGAGCTTGAAGAATCTCCTCCTTAGATATGAAGGGTGTATTTCGTCCACACCCTAGCGGCCAATCTATTAAAACAAATGGATTCATACGCTTAAGAATCGGCTTCGATTCTACAATTTCCTTATTCTTCACCAACATGAAACGAGTGAGTATTTGGCCCAATGTCTCCTCACCAAGATCCCTCTCTTGATTAGTCTGAGGATCCAATTATTTCTCACGTTTGAACTCGTGTGAACTCTAGGAAGGGGTATCCTGGTGGTTGACCCCATAGCCTCCACCACGACCTTCCCCACATCCTCGATCTCGACCACGACCTCTTCCTCTAGGAATTTCCTACACATCATCACCAAAAGACAATCATAGGTATAAGACAAAACAGAGACGAGGAAAAACAAAAGTCCAAAATTCTAAGTTTCTTATTGACCATTTGAATACATGGATTCACATCATTAGGCTACACAAGGGTCCATAATTCATCCCCAATAGATAGGATATTGATGCATTGCACACTACACCAAGGGTCATATCCTCTCCACCAATTTTTGTACTTGTGGACCAACACCACCTATAGGAAAATCTCAGATTGCTAATCATAAACTTAAATGTACAACCAACTAGGTCAACACAATGGGCTCATGATGTATCCAGAGTGCCAAGTGTTTGAACCTAGGCTCTGATACCATGTGTAATGCCCCACCAAGAACCCTAGAGGAAAAAACCTAAACAACGAAAAAAAAAAAAAATTAAAGGTCAAATGTTGCACGAATGAAATTGAACATAACTTAATTACTATCCTATGTCCTCTAGGGTGCACAAATGCATTACTTATTTCCCATTATTCAAATTTACCAAAACCATATAACTTAGTAATAACAAAATTCTAATCATCATTAAGAATCACATTTACTCATCACAAATAATCAAATGAACAATGAGATACAACCATTCTATAGCATAAAAGAATAATTGATTACATTCTTTTTGATTAACATATACAATATCACTGATTACATAATTCTTCACATACATGAGATACATCAGTTCAATTTTACAATTACAATTTGTATAGTAATAATTCCTTGATACAAGTGAGGAGTGCTCAACACATGATAGAAGGTACATGAAAGAGATACAATACAATGATCACAAATCTCAAAGAAGATGTAGCGCAGTAGTCTTCAGATCGAGTGAAGTCATCATGACATGAGCAAGATAAGGGAACCCAATGGAAAACATAATATGTTCCAGCCAACCATGTAAACCCAAAGGTTCACCCCCTGTGCTAAGAGGTAACCAAGTGCCCCACCATAACAAAAGAACAAAGACTAAACAATACAAGACTGACTTTACTCACGAACATAGGAGGTACAACAACAACAATGACTATACTTCTAGAGGCACATAAATGCACAAGGTAAAAAAACAAACAAGGGAACTCATGGTTGTTGTAGGGGAAGTTTCATCACATAGTCGGTCATAGGTTATCCAGGTAGATATTCCTAGGCCCCAGCCCCCATCCTAGATTATCTTGGTAGCCTATATCGATATTCGGCCCCTCATGCCAACAATGTAGAATGAACTTACCTCTCATGGAGACTAGGTAGTTGATTTTCCATTCTAGGCCTTCCCATCTCACTTCAAGCCTAAAAAAGCACTTGAGCCTAAGTGAGGTACTAACTTATCTTGTTAATGTTTTAATTACCCTTTTCCCATAGTTTATTTTATGTTTTCGCTTGTTTATAAAACTTCCACATGGGTTATACAAGTGCCCCTTTGTGTGTCCGCCCCCATTGGAAGCCACCCCCTACTAACAACAGAAACCCACTGAAATAGAAAACATATCCACTTGCACAACACAAAACCTAAATCAAGTCATAAGGTGAGGCACAATCCCTTCCCGCTCATAAGATCCAAAAGTACAAATTACATAAGAGAACACATTGTGCAAGGCAATAACTATTATATACTCATTTAACACACAACAACCATCTCAAGGATAATGAAGAATCCATCAAATAGAAATTCCCCATAGCCTCTGAAAGACAACCTTAACCAATTTACACAAATGACTCTTAGTAATAACAATCACCACAATTATCCCAACTCCAAAAATTTACACAGTCATTCAAACAATACCATTAGTCATAATTAATAAAACCCTAACATCTACTTGCAACTTTGATTCATACTAAAGTAATAAAATCCCTTAAATTGGTTCTTTTGGAAAATCAACTATCCAGTAAATACCATGCCATACCATTTTCAAGTCCATGCTAGCAACACGATTAAATATCTAAACTTTCACAAATTTATTCCGATGAGTAATAAGACATACACATAACACATTTAATCCAAATACTCTAATTACATGTTTGTAGTTCAAATTGCTACTAATAAGAAACTAATGTTAACATATCTTTTAACTATTCACAATACTTATAACATTTACATTACAACTATGTCTAAACTTGTATTCCTTGATCATCTCGCTTGCTTCATATTACCCTTCATTTTTAAAGCTAAGGTAGGCCAACATATTTCTTTTAAGACAATGATGTTTAAGATTGAATATTTAGCAAGTTCTAATGTTAATAATTAAAGCATAATTTGATAGATTTATATGCAAGGTTAACCATTATTGAACTTTGATAATATAATTTAATGTTGCATCCACTTCGCATTTACATAATTTATTACTCATATTCAATTAATATCTAATTATTCATTTAATTAACTTTGTACAACAACTAGTGTAATAATAATAATAGCACTGAATCAAAACTAGAATGACGACCACTATTTCATATTATAATATAACTTTGGAATATTAAATTATAAAATGAACTCTTCAACAAGGAAAGTTCAGACATACTGACACAACCTTAAATGAACACAAAAATATCAATTCAAACTTTAAGTCTATATATATATATAATAAATCCTCTTCCTCTACGTTTAGTTTAACTAGTGATACTCTAAGTCATTTCATTAGACTAATCCCTTTAATTCCTAAATGTGAGCAACTTAAATTTAATCTTCATTTATCTTCATTTATCTAATTATAATTTAACTCAAATTTCCCTCTTTGAACTACTTAATTCTCTTAATTATCATAACCAATAAATTTACATAAATAGGAGTATTCCTCTACCATAATCATATATATATAAACCTACTTATATAAAAGCACTTATACACCTCCTTATATTAATACTTATTTACTTATACAAATAAGTACTTACATACCATGCTTATGATGTGAATAAGTAATTACATATGTTTAAAATTACCATCACATAAACATACAGTCTTCAAATTAAATTCAATAATAGTCTATATATTTATAAACACATCTCCAAGTTATCAAAATTGAATTTCAATTTCCTTATCTATAAAACTTTCACACAAAAGTAATGTAGAAATAGGCTTATATGTCCCCATAATTTAGAGTAAATCATGAGAGTCTAATTTTTTTTATAATAATTTTAACTAGATATTAGACCGAGGATAAGGAGCTTGTTGACTAGAGATTATGTATACAACGAAGGTGGTTTACTGATTTAGGAATGGTAAAATCAATAAAAGTTCCATGGTGATATATTGTGATGCCTGTTTTGCTAAGGACATCGACATACTATGAGATTTTGAGAGTATTGTTAGAGATAACATGTCAAAATTGGATTTGATGGAGAATACAAGTCGACTAAATTAAATGGATGCGTTTAGAAATATCAATCAGTGTAGTTAACAATTCAAAATATGAATATGAAATCACACATTTATCTACTCGAGACTATATTACTACACTCTAGCCATTGGACTTGAACCCAATTGCAATGAAGTTCCTAATGCGCAGTGGCTGATTGGAAGTGATAGAATAGATTAAAAGTTGTAATATTCAGATATTGATCTTGATAGCAGTTGTTCCTCACTTAAACGAATCCAAAGAGAGAATTTACAATCAAAGCTCATGAAAAGATATAATTACATCTCCCATACAACTACTGGTTTACGCCCATTGACTGGACACAACAAACATAGGGAAAGAGATAGATACTGTGCGTCTAGAGTTAACTAGCCGCTACAAATAGAATGAAATGCCTCTCCCATATTGCATGTGTGATTCCATCCCCTAAAGTCACTGTTAAAGTGTTACAAGCCTACAAGATGGAGGAAATTCTAATGTAAGGATATTTTCCTATGTTCCAGTTCCAACTCATATCATGATAGAAATTCCCTTCAGTACTCATGTTATGGAAGTTTCCTATAGATCCAAAGAACTAAAGCACATCAATTGAAGTCCCACATGCATACGGTAGTAATGAAGAGTGTCCGGAAAGGCAGAGAGAACTACTCGATGAACAAACAATAGTGTATATATCAGAGACTACTTTGGTGGCACATTTAATTCACTAATTAAGGATTTGCGCAAATTAATCATATGTATATATGGTTTCCATTCGATGCAATGCGAAGAAAGGGATAGGGTTCTCTTTTATGCATTGGAGATTCTATACTGTGAAGTAACAAAATAGAGGATTGATTTGAACAAGTCTAGCTGGGTAGACATCATGGGCGATCAACAGAACTACAAATAGTGTCCTCACAGAATGATACCTTCTAAAGAATACTATTAGGGTAGGGTCGAATTAGAAGGTAGTTTTAATTCAATTTCCAAAGGGGTGAGTGGAAGATCAGAGGCTTAGAATGGTATTGGAATTTAAGACAAATGAACCAATGATAAGTGCAGGCTTATCTTATACCTCGAACTACCAGACTTGTTTGCAGGGTATCAGCCGACTCAACTCAACGACTTAGATCCCACAGGCTTAACAAACAAATAAGTTGTAACCGATCATGCAGACTCTACTGTGAATCCAAATCGAACTTAAACAACACTCAACATCAATACCCTTATCAAGGTGATGCAAAATTTGGCAGATCTCTTCTTGTGCCAAAAGAGACGGTGAAGCACATAGACAACAAATCATACATCGATTAAAAGAAAAGTATCATCATGAGGAAGGAAAACGAAAACAAGTTTGATGCCACCATACACTAAATCAAAGAATACGGTTGCATGGAATCCAACTCTAAAGATCTATCAAAAAATTTCAAAATTGAGGCGAAATAAAAAGGGTGAATTAAAATTCGCCATCCAAACTTACAAGAGAATGTAGGGGAAGAAATTTTAGATGAGAAAGGTTATATTGTGTATAGGTTTGATAATCAGACACTCATTCAGTTCTAGGAATCATTTAAATTCCCAAAATCTTTGAATAATGATTTCCTTTAAAACTTCATAAACCTTCACATGAAGATTTACAAAGTGCACAAACAATTATTTATACCAAGTTATAATAAGAATTCCTTCAAAATATTTTCTTAATATTTACTTAAATGCAAGATCAATAGGGATGAAAAATTAGGAAACAATTGAACCTGTTTAGAGTCGTTTAGCTCATTTGAAGATGGATACAAAGCTCTCTGAAATTTTCGCTTTCGGCTCCAATCTCCCTCAACAATTTCTGTTGAAACCTCAAGGACATAAAGAAACCCCCAAAATTTCCCCCATAAGAAAACCTTCAAGAGCTAGCATCTTATTCCCGGAAGAGCCATCCCCAAAACAAGAATTAGTTCCAACAAAAATGCCAAATCCCCCCCTTTAATCATGCAAGATAAACAACTTAATTACTATTTTCCCTTATCCCAAGTTGCATGCAATCTTTTATTATTTTCATTCAATTATTTGATTTTAAGACAATTTCTCTCAACCACTCTTCCTTATTAATTAATAAAATATCTTTATTTCATTACTTCCTACCCTAATCCATTTAGGATATTTATTAATTCTAACTTCTCATAAAACTTACACAATTCTATTAATTTAATATATGTATATTTTAATATTTTAATATTTCATTTAAATCATAAAGTTAAATTTATTAATTTTAACCTTTGAACTACCATAAACCATACTTATTTTATATTTTATATTAATCATAATTTAACTTCATTTAAATCAAACAAACATAAATAATATTTATTATTATCACCATAGTATCAAACATTTACTTAAATTATTGAAAAACCCTCCAACAACCATAGTCATTCTATCAAATTGGTGCAGGAGCACCTACACCACAACATCCATTTTTGATTATTTGAAAGCATGATGGGTAATGTTAATTTTTTTAGGTTTATTTTTCTGTAATAAGGTCTAAAAGAACAATCTCAATGTAATTGGAACCATCTTGAGTCATTTGGGTTGACAATGTATAATCTTGCACCTATGAGTTTTTGTAGCCTCTTGAAGGCAAGTTCTTGAATTTGTCAATAGGGGTGCAAGTTAGGAGTTTAGAAATCATATTAAAGGTGAAATAAAGGTGTCCAAATAGTTCTTGGTGTCTTACAACAAAAAACTTGCTAGTAGTGCTCATCTACCACTTATTTGTCTATAATTGTCTTTTTACGCAAAAGTGGGTTAAGGTGGTTACATGGTGGTTGTAGGTGTTGGGGAAGGTTGTTTTGGATTCCAAATGTATTAAAAGCCTTGGAAAGGCATGAGAGAAGGTTGTTGGCTCAAAATTGGTGAACATTCATTGAATAAAAGCAATAATTTTCTATTAACTCGCTGATTTCATTATATTTCTTCTACATTTCTGAGTTCTTTCTTCATTGTATAGGCCGTACAAGCAAATTGAAGATTTAAAACCCTTGAGATTCCTATGGATGAGGGAACTAAATGAATCCATACTGAAGTTTTATTCATTAACTTGTATAGTTTTTTTGGTTGTCACTTTGTGATCTGCCTATACAGGGCAGTGAGGGCACTGGTTGAAGTTTATTTAATGTTCTAAGCCACCCCACTTACTGTCATGACCTGTTGCTTAGTGGGGAGGCATGGAGATAGTTTATAATAATTTTATTTGTGTTTTGGAGTGAAAATAAACTGTGATGCAGTCTGTAGGATGTCACCACAATGTGAAACAACGCCTTGTTCATGCAAGAATGGTTGGGTTATCAATGTGTTTTGATCATTTGCTAATGGCCTGACTTGGAACCCATGTGAAATGCTTGTTTAGACCCTAAACAAGTAGTTTGATGCTTTGGTTGGGCTTGGAAATCCTTGTGAGGGTGAAATGCTGAAAACCCTAGGTTTTTACATGGAAAAGAAGGGTTTGGTTGTACAATAGTCTAGAGGCCTTTAACTTGAGTAAAGATCATGAAATATGAGGTTAGGCATGATAATACAACTATTTCCAAGGATTTTTTGTGAAAACAGAAAGGTCTAAGGGTACTTTTTTTGGAAAAGAGGGCTAATTTTGTAGCCTTTTGAGCAGGGTCACTTAATGAAACTCTACAATGTTACAAAAGAACCTTATATGAATGTTTGGGGGATTGTATCTGATGTTGATTGGATGCTATGTTGATGTTGTGTTGGTCTTTTTGTATCCTTCTTGAAAAGATATGCTCTTTTGTTGATTTTGGTGACTTTGAAGCTATAGTGTTGGCTTGTATAAAGGATTGTTTTGAAAAGTGGAACCTTGAAGAATATGATTGGAATATTATATTGGGTCTGAATAGATTCCTAAAAGATGTTGAGATAGGTCTTTGTGTAATCATATTTTGTTGGGAAGTTGAGTTGCTATGTTGTGTGTTTGGGGATTGATGTCAAAGTGGCATATTTGAGAGAAGTTGTGTCAATTTTTTTCCTGGGTCTCCACACCTCTGCATCACAAATAAATCAAGTAAATAATTCAATTAAACTAAATACCCAATGGTAACTAACCCCAAGGTGAGATGGGATGCAAAATGACAACACAAATGGAGGGGCACTACATCCTCCCCCCTAGAATTTGACTTACTCCTAGAAGTCACGAGCTACAAATGAAACATACAAGGAACATCAAATATCAACAAATACCTTAATCGTAATATGAAACTGAAGGCAAATGGCAACAACATCAGCAAAAAAAATTGAACTAACCTTATAGATAGGGTGTGACAATAGACACATCATTGATGAGGACGTCCGCTCAGTGTGGGGGACCCAGTGCTACCTCTGAAACAACAAGCTCCAATGGGATTTTGGCACACTCAAACCTAATAATTAGGTAGAATTGATGCTCTATACCTATAACATGTAGTAAAACATAGGGTCGAACATGTGCATAAAGTAGACAGTTAGACACACCATGAAGAGAAACTTGTAGCATTGTAGGTAACTTGCAGGCAAGTGATACGACACTAGTTCCCATCACCAATACACATTAACTGAAATTAAAAAATCATAACACATATATCTAACTAATCCACTAACCATAATATAAAAAATCAATCATGACAGTGTCACTAAGAATCACCATCTCTAAGCATCAAGGTGAAAGCATCAAAGTATCACAATGTAATCAATTATCATCAAAGTAAGCATCATAGTGTCATAACCTCCAATAGTTACACAAGTTTGTCCATTCATTAAGGAAGCAATACAATATTTGACAAAGAGACAATCCACATCCAAAAGTAAGTTTTAAGAATACCTTCCTACTCTCATAGGGTTGTGATCCACCAACTCAACCCACACTCAGGTATCCTTGATGCAGTAAAAAGCTCCTCAAGATATGATATCTTAGATGTGAATTCTCAAGTTTCTCAACTTTAGAAGTCACTCCCCAAGACATCAAATCTTGAGTACCTCTCGGCCCATTTTGAAGCCTTTCAGAAAAGTATGCTCTCATAAGATCATTCTGAGTCGTGTTAACATTGATATGTCCTCTTCGATACATTGATAAGCAATCGAAACATAAAAATGCTTAACTTCCATAAAAAACAACATATTTATACACACAACACACACATGTTTGTTAATTACACATCATTTTCAGACAAGATGTTCCACTTTGTTCATTATTCAACACAAATTCTCATAAAATATGCAGTAAAAGACCAATATTTTTATATCTTTTTAGAAGCACGAAGACACAATTTGCCACTTGAAAGGAACCAATTCCTAGATTTATCATACATTCCACACATACACACACAATAACATATTTCAAATCAAAATAGAATATTCATCCAATATACATATAATATTTATATCAATGATAATGCACATAAGGTATTAAACTTATTTGCCAACTATGATATGAGTATAAAACATAAGCATATAAGTACCATCAGATCCAATCATAAAAGTATCACAGTATCTAGACATCATCAAGAGTCACCATATCTAAACATCAAATTATTACAATATTTGAATAACATCCAACAATATCATGGGTCACATGGGCAAGCATGGTCACATGGGCCCTTATTACAATGAGGTTCATTATATCTTATCTAGTTCCTTCACCCTCAAAAAGAGGACATTCCTCCAGGTCCTCGTCAGAATCCACCTCAATTCTCAGAGAAGAGGAGGGTTGAGCTCAAAGAATATCCTCCTTAGATATGAAGGGTGCATTTTGCCCACACCCTAGCAGCCAATCCCTAATAGTAGATGGTTTCATATGCTTAAGAATCGGCTTCGATTCAATAGTTTCCTTATTCTTCGCCAAGTTGAGACAAGTGAGGATTTTTCCCAACGTCTCCTCACCAAGATCCCTCTCTTGATTAGTCTGAGGATCTAGTTGTTCCTCACATTTGAACTCGTGGGAACTCTAGGAAGAGGTATCTTGGAATTTGACCCCATTTCCTCCACCATGACCTTCCCCATGTCCTCAATCTTGACCACGAGATCTTCCTATGGGAATTTCCTACACATCATCACCAAAAGACAATCATAGGTATAAGACAAAAAATACAGGAGAAAAAACAAAAGCCCAAAATTCTAAGTTTCCTATTAATGATTTGCATACATGGACTCACATCATTAGGCTAGACAAGGGTCCATAATTCATCCCTAGTAGATAGGATATCGGTGCATTGCACACTACACATAGGTTCCTATCCTTTCCATCAATTTTTGCACTTTTGGACCAACACCACCTATAGACAAATCTCAGATTGCTAATCATAAACTTAAATGTACAACCAACTAGGTCAACACAATGGACTCATGATGTATCCAAAGTGCCCAATGTTTGAACCTAGGCTCTGATACCATGTGTAACACCCCACCAAGAACCCTAGAGGACAAAACCTAAACAATGGAAAATGATTTTTTTTTTTTAAAGGTTAAATATTGCACAAATGAAATTGAACATAACTTAATTACTATCCTATGTCCTCTAGGGTTCACAACTGCATTACTTATTTCCCATTATTCAAATTTACTAAAACCATATAACTTAGTAATAACCAAATTCTAATCATCATTAAGAATCACATTTACTCATCACAAATAATCAAATGAATCATGAGATACAACCATTATATAGCATAAAAGAATAACTAATTACATTTTTTTCAATTAACATATACAATATCACTGATTACATAATTATTCACATACATGAGATACATCAGTTTAGTTTTATAATTACAATTTGTATAGTAATACTTCCTCAACACAAGTGAGGAGTGCTCAACACATGATATAAGGTACATTGAAGAGATACAATACAATGATCACAAATCTGAAAGAAGATGTAGTGCAATAGTCTTCAGATCGAGTGAAGTCATCACAACATGAGCAAGAGAAGGGAACCCAATGGAGAACGTAACACGTTCCACTCAACCATGTGAACCCTAGGGGAAGTGTCATCACATAGTCAGTCATCACAAGACTAACTTACATCATGAGCATAAGAGGTACAACAACAACAGTGACTAGAATTCCAAAGGCACATAAATGCACAAGGTAAAACAACAAGCAAGGGAAATCATAGTTTCCCTAGGGGAAGTGTCATCACATAGTCAGTCATAGGTTATCTCGGTAGATCTTCTTAGGACCCGATCCCCATCTTGGGTTATCCTAGTAGCCTGTGCCGATCTCCGACCCCTCATGCCAACTATGCAGAATCAACTTACCTATCATGGAGAGGAGGTAGTTGATTTTCCATTCCAAGCCTCCCTATCTCACCTCAAGCCTAAACAAGCAATTGAGCCTAACCGAGGTACTAACTTATCTTGTTAATGTTTTAATTACCCTTTTCCCCTAGATTATTTTATGTTTTCACTTGTTTACAAAACTTCCACATGGGTTATCCAGGTGCCCCTTTGTGCATCATCCCCCATTGGAAGCCACCCCCCTATTAAAAATAGAAACCCACTTAAATAGAAAACATATCCACTTGCACAACACAAAACCCAAATCAAGTCATAAGGTGAGGCACAATCCCTTCCCACTCATAAGTTCCAAAACTACAAATCACATGAGAGAACACACTGTGCAAGGAAATAACTATTATATACTCATTCACAGTTCAAATTTCCACTAATAACAAACTAATGTTAACATATCTTTTTACTATTCACAATACCTATAACATTTACATGACAACTATGTCTAAACTTGTATTCCTTGATCATATTGCAACTTGCTTGATATTACCCTTCCTTTTTATAGCTAAGGCGGGCCAACATATTTCTTTTAAGACAATGACGTTTAAGATTGAATATTTAGCACTCTAATGTTAATAATTCAAGCATAATTTGATAGATTTATATGCAAGGTTAACCAATATTGAACTTCGGTAATATATTTTAACGTTGCATCTAATTCGCAGTTACATTTATTATTCATATTCAATTAATATCTAATTTTTCGTTTATTTAACTCTATACAATAGCTAGAGTAATAACAATAATAGCACTGAATCAAAAATGGAATGACGACCACTATTTCATATTATAATATAACTTTGAAATATTAAATTATAAAAGGAGCTCTTCAACAAGGAAATTTTAGACATACTGACACAACCTTAAATGAACACAAAAATATTAATTCAAACTTTAAGTCTATATATATAATAAATCATCTTCCTCTACGTTTAGTTTAACAAGTGATACTCTAAATCATTTCATTAGACTAATCCGTTAAATTCCTAAATTTGAGCAACTTAAATTTAATCTTCATTTATTTTCGTTTATCCAATTCTAATTTCACTCAAATTTCCTTCTTTGAACTACTCAATTTTCTTAATTATCATAACCAATAAATTTGCATAAATAGGAATATTCCTCTACCATAATCATATATATAAACCTACTTACTTAAAAGCACTTGTACACCTCCTTATATTAATACTTATCTACTTATACAAATAAGTACATACATACCACACTTATGAGGTGAATAAGTAATTAAATATGTTTCAGATTACCAAAACATAAATATACATTATTCAAATTAAATCCAGTAATAGTCTATATATCTATAAACACATATACAAGTTATCAAAATTGAATGTCAATTTCCTTCTCTATCAAACTTTCACACAAAGGTAATGTAGAATTAGGCTTATATGTCCTCGTCATTTAGAGTCAATCTTGAGAGTCTAATTTTTTTAAATAATACTTTTAACTAGAGATTAGACCAAGGATAATGAGCTTGTTGACTAGAGATTATGTATACAACGAAGGTGGTTTACTGATTTAGGAATGGTAAAATCAATAAAAGTTCCATGGTGATATATTGTGATTCATGTTTTGTTGAGGACATCGACATACTATGAGATTATGAGAGTATTGTTAGAGATAACATGTCACAATTAGATTTGATAAATAAAACAAGTGGACTAAATTAAATGGATGCATTTAGAAATATCAATCAGCGCAGTTAACAATTCAAAATCTATATATGAAATCACACATTTATCTGTTCACGACTATGGTACTACT
Organism: Sequoia sempervirens; assembly: GCA_007258455.2. Classification (NCBI taxonomy): domain Eukaryota; kingdom Viridiplantae; phylum Streptophyta; class Pinopsida; order Cupressales; family Cupressaceae; genus Sequoia; species Sequoia sempervirens. The sequence continues at coordinate 53,423,863 of VDFB02256132.1, read as the reverse complement.
CTCTGCCCACTGGACTTGAACCCAATTGCAGTCAAGTTCCTAATGTGTAGTGGCTAATTGGAGGTGATAGAATAGATTAAAATTTCTAATCTTCAAATATTGATTTAGGTAGCAGTTGTTCCTCACTTAAATGAATCTATAGAGATAATTTACAATTGAGGCTCATGAAAAGATATAATTACATCTCCCAGAAAACTACTGGTTTACGACCATTGAGTGAACGCAACATATAAAGGGAAAGAGATAGAGACAACGTGTCTAGAGTGAACTAGTTGATACAAATAGAATGAAATTCCTCTCCCATATTGCATGCGTGATTCAACCACTCTTCCTTATTAATTAATAAAATATCTTTATTTCGTTACTTCCTCCCCTAATCCATTTAGGATATTTATTAATTCTAACTTCTCATAAAACTTACACAATTCTATTAATTTAATATATGTATATTTTAATATTTTAATATTTAATTTAAATCATATAGTTAAATTTATTAATTTTAACCTTTAAACTACCGTAGACCATACTTATTTTATATTTTTATATTAATCATAATTTAATTTCATTTAAATCAAACAAACATAAATAATGTTTATTATTATCATCATAGTATCAAACATTTACTTAAATTATTGAAACACTCTCCAACATCCATACTCATTATATCTAATCAATCAAGCAAATAATTCAATTAAACTAAATACCCAATGGTAACTGACCCCAAGTTGAGATGGGATGCAAAATGGCAACGCAAATGGAGGGGCACTACATAGTCAAAGCTTTGGCTAGTTCCTTGAACCTTGTTGGCCTTCAACTAGGTTCCTAGAACCATTGAATCCTTTGATTAGTTCCTATTTCACACTAATCCTTTGATCTATGAGTTCCCATGCCTTAGTAAAATTTTGGAAGTATTGTTAGAGCTCTCAATTGTTCCTAGAACTATAGGAACCTTTGATTGGTTCGTGATTCATGGTGAACATCTAACACCAACTAAGATAAGGATAAGTAGGAAATTCTAGAACATAATAATGAACTAAGGGGAATAAAGAAAAATATTAAATAAAGGTGTTTTCATGTCTTTCCATGGTTCCCAAAACCATAGGAACCTCTGACAAGTTCTAGTTCCCATCATTCTCTATAATAGAGAGATACTAGTGCATAAAGAAAAAGGTTGAGGAAGGAATAAAATAGGACAAGATAAAGGAATAAAGAAACTCAAAAATTAATTTGAGGATTTAAATATTCCAAGAACCTTTAGAATCTCCAATAGATTATTGATGCCTCTCCAAGTGCTAATAGCTAAAGGAAGAGAAAGAAGCGGGTGCTTGGAGAAGAAAATACAAAGTGCTTGTTGTCCTAGTGGTTTTCAAAATTGTAGGAACCTTCGATGAGGTTCTTGGATCTCAATGATCCTCTTATCCCCACCAACAATAAGAAAGGTTCCAAAGTAAATATATGACCAAATGAAGAAAAAGATAGTGAGATGGGGAAATTAAATGAAGACCAAAGAAACCAAAGAAAAAGTAAGAGGTGTCAAAGCTTCCCATGGTTATTAGAACCATGATAACCTTTGATGAGGTTCCTAATTTCCCCTTGACCCATGATAAAGAAAAAATAAGGCATCGGGGGAAACCAAAGATAAATTAAAGAATGAGGTATATTATGGGAAGCATGGAGAATTAAATTCAAGGTTGATTGTTGGAAAAGGTGGGAGGATAATGCTAAGGAACTATTTTTTGCACATACCTCACTCTACAGGGGCATTAAAATGCAACCACTTTTGCAGCTATGTAGATCTCATGCCATGACGAATTCTTGATAAATTTTAGTGTGCTTATTTCATGATTTTTGGGGTAAGATGATAACCATGCTCCATTTATTGTTGTATAACCTTTCTATTAGGCGGTCATTTCCTAGGCCATGATTTCCAAAAAAATTATAGGAATTTTTTACACTTAATCTCTACAATAACTAATGCAAAAATATGATAGAGATATTGGAGGCATTTTCCATTCCTTCAGATAGGGTTTTTTGTATAACCCATGCAATATTATGATAGAAATTGGCTAGGATTTATCTACCTACCACATTCTCTCTCTCTCTCTCTTATGCCATTTATAGGATTAAAAAAATAAGATATTCATTGTAGGGATCCTTCAATTGGTTTATAGAGTAGATCTATGTATTTTTCATTTTTGAAAATGTAAAACTAGCTTCAATACCTTTTTATTAATAAAAATGTTATTTTACCTCTTGTTACATCTTTCATATCATGAAAATCCTCTTGCCTCTATGATTATATGAATTATTCTATATTTTATATGTTTGTTTGTTTTGTTAAACTTTCTTGTAGGTTCTAACTATGGATGAAATTTTCCCTCTTAGTATCTATCAAACACTAACCTTCATTTAAACCTCTAAAAAATGGTATAGTTAGTTTCCTCAAGCAATCTAATTGGCTCAATATGTTATAGTGAGTAGTAAAAATCACCTTTAATCTAGGTAGATCAACATCCCTTTCATTTTCTTTATTTATCTCTTCACTTCTTCCACTACAAACTACTAGATTAGGATTAGCCTATAGTTTTATTCAATGTTCGATTGTGTCAACACTCTACATCTAGGTTAAAATGGATTCCAACCTTCTTTGGAGGTATGATCTCATTTGGAAGGCCCCATGACTTGATATCATTCCCATTTTGTAACTGTAACATTGGATCAATTCCAACAACATGCAATTTCATGTGATAATAGTGTTTGGCACTCTTAGTGGGGAAAATTTGATGATCTTCAAGTTATTTTATGATAATATTTGTGTTTGTATTATCAACTATAGCCATTATATGCATTTTTTCAAGCACTTGGAAACTCTACAATCAAATTTTGATGACTTTGTATAATCTACACATTTTGGTTCTAGATCACACCTGTAACTTTCATGCTAATGATAGATACCAAATATTCTTCTAGAGTTAACTTCAAATTCATTGAGTTATAATATTTTACTTCAAGAATGGATAGGCATTCTTTTTCTCTAATAAGGAAAACTTAATTTTTTTAATTTCATCACCCAAAACCTAATCTACACCTATATTTAGTATATTTTCCTAAATAAAGACATATTATTTAACTAAATAGAAAAATAGTTTACACTTGTCTAATGACTCTACCTAGATAATAGGTTTTTGTCACTTTGAATGGTGGTATACCTCTTGTGTTATCCCAAAGAGATGACATACCAATTGCTTCCCTAAAAAGTACCGTATTTCATTAGTGAAACAACCACCACTCTCATAAAGAACATACAAGATGTAGCCAAAATATACTCTATTTATAACATCATGGAGGAAAATGTAGCAATTAGAATCTTAGCCACATCCTTTAAAGGAAATGAATTATAATGATATAAAGGATTATAACATAATTCCATCCATAATTGGGATGAGTTGGTTGAAAATATTTGCAAGAAGTTTGAGGATAAAAGTGTGTTAGTCCTTGCAAGTTTTCATGCCCACATTTAATTTCCCGTCATATATAACTAATATGAAAAAATATCCATGGATTTGTTATGTTTAGGATGTTCCTTTCATAATTGTGTTGATTCTCTTATTCAAAGCTTGAGTACCCAAGTTGAAAAGCCAAAAAATTCTAAGTGTGAAGTCTACCAAAGTTACCATTATGTACAATGTTTGAAGAGGTAATATCAATTTAAAGTTTGAAATAATTATGGATTTTTTTTAGAATTTATGGTTATTTAGAGTTTTTCCCTTGTTTAAGAACAAATTGGAGGTTTTGGATATTCTAGGAATCCCAAGAACTTGTGAGAGATAACTATTCCTATAGGAAATTCTAATGATTCCCATTCCTAATAGAAGTGACCATAGTTCCTAATGGGGTGGGAGCCATTGACAAAAGGATTTTTTTTTAAATAGTGACAGTTCTCTATGAGTTCAAAAAAAATGACGAGGATAAATGGTTCTTGGTTCAATTTTTTCTCCCCAACCTAACTATTAATAGATTATATCAAGTTCTAAAATTAAGAATAAATAAAAAAATATTTAAGTTCTATTATATTTTCCAAAGGTTTTAGAACCCTTTTTGGCCCCCACAAATTTTTTTAGAACCACCCTCTACATTGACATCTAAAACAAGATAATCATAGGGAATCATGGGGCACAATTTTTGTAAGTTCCTAAATAGTTAGGAACAAATAAGAAGTCTTAGGAATTCTAGGAACCCTATGTACCTTTGACAAAGGATTCTTCTTCATGAATCTTGAAATGTATGGAAAGGGAAACCTTTGAGTTTTCACCTTAGGGTTTGCCACCTTTCCCAAATTTCATTGAATGGAGTGTTGTGATGTGTGCGAAATGGGATGTGATGTGGGATTGATGGATTTGGACAAGGTATGTGATTGACTCACAACATGATAGGTGAGTCAATCATCTCTTAACCAAATATGAAAAATTCCTAAGGATGAAATGCAATAATCTAATTGTTCTAATGAAAATATAGAAGATCTAAGAAGTCACAAAAGAAATCACACTACAGAAAGGGAATGAGGAAGATACTATGCACTTGTGATTCAAATATGGATCTAAAAAGGTAGGACATAGGTTCCCTATAAACCACTATCTTTTTAGGGAAAATTCAGATCTATTTTTGTAGTCCTCTGTTGTTAGATCAAAGCTTTCTTTTTTCACTTGTCACACTTTTGGATCACTGTCAGATAATTCTGTAACTGAGTTTCTATGAGTTTTCAAGGTGTAGGGTTTCAATTTCAACAAGTAATTGATCTCCAATCCTTTTTAGACCTAAAACCTACACATTCAAAGAGAGAAGAAAGTTTGGGCCATTTATGGGCTCTCCTTAGTAAAACCCCATGTTAGTGTTTCCACTTCCACAATGGAAATGGCAATGATAAATGATAAATGATAGAAATGAATGATGAAATAATAAAGTTTTAAAACTCAACACCCTTCAATGGCTTCCTTGAAGAACTGAAGTCATAGACATCTCCTCAAGGTCATGATCTTTCTTGCTTGATTTTCTTGAATGACTTGAATTGCTTGGAGACCTACACAGATTATCCTTCACAAAAAATATTGAAAACATAAACATGAACACACTCACATAAATTTTGACATGATGCTAGATCTTCAATTTATGAAAAAATTCCTTTAATGGCCACTCTTGAATTGTTGAATAATACTCTTGATATCTGCTTTATCATAAATTCTCCAGCTTGTTAGATATTTTTGTTCGTTAATGCTAGAAATATTTTAAATAATGCAATAACCAAGTATTTATATGCTATTATTCTTGGTGGAGCTTGTAAATTTTTATTGTTATAGTGATGTTCTATTGTTTCAAAAAAAATAGAATTCCTCAATTGTATTGAATTAGGGTTTGTGATGTTCTAGATGTTGTTGATTGGCCTATCTGTCTCTGTGGTTTGTGGAGGCTTTGGTTTTGTCACTTTCTAGCCCTGTGTACTCTTGAAAAGATGACATGTATCCAAATATTTCTAGGGGCTAATGTTTATTCATAAATATTTTAATATTTTATTGTTAAGACTTATATCCTCACCTATGGTTGCCCCCTTCTTTCCTAGTCACTTTAAGTTATGAATTTGAGCACATGCATTTCATGGAGGCCCTTTGATTGTAGAGCCCATATTTTCTGACACCTCCATTCTTGTGAAGCAAAAAAATGATGGCACATATTTCAACATGTGTGAATTACTATCATAGAGGCTAAAGCCTTCACAAAACCCCAGTGAGTCCAACCTTCTATTTTTGCGATTTTGCAATATGGTGACAAGTGTTTCAATCATATCACTTTGCTGAGAGATCTACTATCACATGGGATATGTTTTTGTTCTATTATCCTTTTACAAGTCCACAAAATGGTGACACCTATCCACATGGTGATAAGAGAATGTTGTCACTTCGTAGAGGCAAATTTAAACTTGCACAATCACCATTGATCTTGAGATCAATGGTTTGCATTCAAACTTAGCCAATGTATACAAGTACTACATTCAAGAATTCAAAGAGTAATGGTAGATGTTATTGCTACCTACAAAATTCATAAAGGCTGAGATAAAATACTCGACTCAATTTAATTTGAATCACATTTACTAAAGAGATTAGATAAAGTGTTGCAAAATTCTAGAGAGAAGAAGGATTTCTTCTACAAAATGGGGGTTTTTGACATCAACTGAGTAAGTAATTCAAAATTCAAACTATAAATTCTAGGGAAATTCAAGTAGGGGTGGTTCAGTAAAGTCAACTAAAGTAATTGGGATAAAAGAGAGTCCATTTCAAAAAAATTATAAAATTCTTTCCCATGAAGAATTGGGTGAATCCTAGTTGTATTTACATAAAACCCTAGTTTTTGTTTGTATAAACATTATGTTCAAAATGATCAAAACTCCAAGGGGTTAGAAGAGAACATTAGAGGAAGAAATAATTGCATAGATCCCTTGTTTGAAAAAGAGATTGAGAATTTATCCTAGTTCAAGGATTTTATCAGATAAACTCTCCAACAAGAATGGTGGTTGTGGGGAACCCATTCTTACCTATGAAGTTTTTGAACTTTTCAAGCATGCCTACAAAAAGGCCTATGCAGATAGGCCAATCAACAACATCTAGAAGTTGGGATTGAGCAAGATGTTGGTGCCCAATGTTTTTGTAAATTTTGAATTGGTTAAGTACATTGCTAGTGCTTATTACCTAGACATAAAGTCATTATTCATAGTGGGTTGCCAAAGTTTGTTGCCATTAGATAGAGACCACATATGTAGGTTTTTTGACCAGAACCCTAATGCACAACTACCAATTAACCTTAGTGTCCTTAACAAGGAATATGAAAGAAACAAAGACAGTTATAGAGTGAGGTGACTACCATGCTTTAGGCCAAGAAGAGAGCTATAGAGGTTTGGGAATGGTGAACTCGAGCCCTTTGACTATAATATTTTGAAGATTATTTCTAGAAAAAATCCTTCTCCCTACTACAAGTTTTGGGAATGGAGAACAAGGTTCAGATCCCTATTAGTTTGATGGTAATGGCAATAGATATCTAGAGTAGAGATGTGCACAAGCTCTATGATTTTGCAAGGTAAGTTGTCGAATAGTTGCACAAGTCCCTCTACTCCATAAATAGGGATCCATCAAGTGCAATCCATTTTAGGAACTACTCACTTCTTCTACACCTAATTCTATAAAGTGGAGTACAAGTATGGTCATGATAACTTCAATTCAAGCCAGTGGGAGAACAAAATAGAGTATTATCCGTCTAGGAGTGGACCTATATTTGGGATAAGGACTCCAATAAGTCCAACAATTTTTCTTTTGAAGAATTCTTTGTAAAGCCTCTAAGGAAAGGACTTGGTCTCCCCACAGATTGGGGACTATTAGAAGAGGTAAGAAGATTTTTTAGGCCAAAATACCTCACCCTTGAGAAAGGAATTGATCATAATTGGGGTGAATGGTTCTCTTATTTAGATGAAATGGTTATCAGAGTCAATGGGACCTCAGTATCACCCCATGTGCTACCCAAGGATGTTCCTGGAAAAATAGCATTCTTGGAGCTTGTTAGGACTGTAAATTTCTGCCTGATTTCACAAATTTGCATCCCCCTAAGTCCCTTATGAGTCCTTGTCATAAGCACATCTTCCCTTCCATCATGACATTCTACTTACATTTTGCATTATTTCTATCAGGTCTTGCATTTTTCATATCATAGTCTGTATTAGCATGACAATTTTTGGGTCTCCCCGATCTGCTTTTCTGCTTGTAAATGTTTGAGTTGCCTATCAGCAAGACGTTTCCTGTGTCGTGGTGAATGGATTTTACTCACTGGCTGCTATCGAAAAGACACTTCTTTTGTTCCGGCGACAAAAAGGGATTCATATCAGCATAGGTCATACCGTCGATATATGGTCTTGGCAATCTCTATGTGTCTTACCGACCCGCGTTTGGATATGCATCTCAGCAGAAGGTTTCTCCTATCGGCGTAATGTCACAGTGAACCTGAGGGGTCTCACTGACAAACACATTAAAGATACTCTTCGGTAAGACTTTTGGGATTCAATATATTGTCTTGGTGAGGTCTTCTTGTCTTGCTGACTGACAATGGAGGGGAACATATCGGTGAGAGTTAGTAACATTCAGAGTGAGCTCTCAGCGATTACTTTGGGTCTTGCTAATATGGCATGATGGGTCTTTGTCGGTGAGAGGGTTGAATTCTCTTGGCAATCTATGGAGAGCTCTAGGAGACTTTCGGTATAACAATATACTCTACGTGAGGTTTCCCTGATAGATGGAAGTCACAACGACTCATAATGCATAATGACTTTCGGTGAAACAAGATGAAGTCTGCAGGAGGTTTCTTCGATACAATTAAGTTACGGTGACTATAAACGAAGCCAAAAGAGCAGTCTGTGAGAGATATCCCTATGTCTCAGTGAGTGGAAGGCATGTAAGGAAAAGCATATCAGTAACACTTGGGGTGTTCTGCGAGAGGTCTTCCCAATATCATAGAGCTACAGCGAAATGCAAAGGAACAGGGGATGCTTCTTGTCTTCGGTGTAACAAGAAAAATCTTATAGCGACATACAGTTTGATCACAAAGCTCTCGGTGAAACATGGTATAATCTCTATGACATCTCCCTGACGGTCGATGGTCACGACGAATGCGAGCACAGTGAACCCAGGCAGACAGCGATTGACGATTGAATTTCCTTCGACATACTTTTTGATGGTCTCTGTGACTAGTCCATTGGCGATTAACTATTTTCAAATGTTGTTGAGGGTTGACATGTGAGTTTTGCCTAAATTCTACAGTGGTCGACATGGATTTGGAAGTGTTTTATTTTCATATGCTGGTGTATAAATATACACCCCGATTGTAATTAATTATCATCATATTTTAGATCACATACAGTAGATTAGGAATGGCTACATTAGAATAGCTTTCTCTTATCAAAGACTATGTGCATGTTTTAAAATGGCGAATTCAATGAAAATCAACTGGTGTGGCAGGTTATTTTTGGTGTCAATTGTATGTTGATTTTATTGAAAAGCATTGCTAAGCTGTCTCCATGTTGATTCTTTCTGGTTGTTTAAATTGAAGTAACAAGCTTATTTTCAGTTTATCAGTGCACATTTGTTGTATCTTTGTGATTAATTGACTGGTTCTCTCAAGTAGAGATTAAATCCTTTTCATTGATCACAGTAATTAGGAAGATTCATCTGGATTATTAAAGTAGATCTTAGTAGTCATAATCCTGCATTATTTATACAAGTTATGAACAGATCATATGCCTGCAATTTGATTTTTTGCCAGAATAAGTTGCCCACTTCTGTTTCATTTGACTCTGCATACCCAACAAGGCACTGGTCTTTGCAATTTCATCATTTGAATTCATTCAGTTTCTTTATATCTATTAATTAATCATTTTAGGATTTAGATTAGAAGATTGCTATCAAGTTTGATTTCATTTGTTCACTTCCATTTTCCATTGTGGATAAAGCATTTTAGAAGGATAATCATAAGATAAGTCTGCTCAATTCAAAAGGTTCACCTAACTGGGTTTAGCAGCACCTAAAGAGTAGAAGGTTGAGTTCTCTTGACCTTGTCTATTACCCTAAAGCATATCAAGAATTGGTAGCCTCTTGAGGCATTCAACCTACGTTTTTGAGAGCTAACAAATTGGTGACTTTGCTGGGGACTATATCAGAAAATTCAGTTGAAGACCACATTATAGAGTCATTGGAGGAAAAGTTGTAATTTGAGAATTTTCAGAAAGAGTGATTTCGTTGGGGAAAAGATTAGAAATAATGATTTTCCTACTTTTGGAAAAGTAGGTGGCAACTCTGAAAGAATTTTGCAGTTGTTCATCCTGTATGGAAGAAGATCTCAGTGTAGAGGAGGTCATACTGGAGCTCCTCCTAGTAGTAGTAGGTTGACACACAATGATCTGAAAATGGAGGGTAATCAGGGCGGACCTATTGATCGTGATACTCCTCAAGTTGATTATGAATCTTTAACTTATGAAGAGGTTAAAGCACTGTATGAGTCTCAGAGAAAGGAAATAGAAGAATGGCAAAGGAAAAGGCTACAATTGGACTAGCAACCGTTACAATTAGGAGAATTTTGCAATGAAGATGAATACACAAATGTGGGAAGGTATTGGGCCCCTCGAGCGCTTGATATTACAAATGGAAATTTCTACAATGGAAGTGATACATATCATGCATAACAGAGCACTTATCCTCCACAGCCATCAAAGCAAGTAAGTGTTTATCCAGTCCCTCCTGGACAAAGATTTGCAAGTTATCAAGAATGTCAATGTGATCAATGTCAAATGCAGCACAACTCTAGCCCACATGGAGATTTCAGTCAGAATTTGCAGCAATATGTATGCCAGGATCAATAGCTTGAAGTAGGAGAAGATGAGTATACTCGAAGCCAAGACTCCATCATAGAATCAGAGTGCAGATTTTCCCCTTTGGATGCATTTTTTGACATAAGGATGCATGAAGGAGAGGATGTGGGTTCTCTGTACACTAGAGTGATAGATATTTGTTTGCAGATACCTTCTCATTGTAGGCCAATAAGGGCCATGTTTGTTGAGAAATTTGTAAGAGCATGGAAACCTGAATCAACATATTTGTTTGAGTCATCAATATAGCAGGCTTGTGTTCATGTGAATAAGTTCATTAATTTCATGGAGAAGAAAAGGTATGAGAACACTATCATTGATTCAAATGATTGTATTTCTGATGAGTATAGAGGAATTGATCAGACAATGTATTCAATAGAGGATGAGACATGTGCAAGTCAAAATGATTCATATGATTGCTTGGATGATGAAGATGAAGGTACAAGATATCTCTCTTGCATAACAGATTGTGGCAGGGAGAGCAGTGTGTGTTATGAGGGATCAAATGAGTATTTAGATTTTGAAGATGCACCTGTGGATTTTGATCTACAGCAAGGGGATTCTTGTAACTCTTATGAAGATCAGGATGAAGAGGTAATGGACAATGTGAGTCCATTTGGCAGTGAACAAATAGTACCTCCAACTGCAGTTGAAAGCTACAAAGACACGTTCGATGAAAAAGAGGTATGTACATTTGAAAGTGGTTTTCAAAATTTTTAAGGCCCATTGTATGATGAAGAGTTAAAAGAGGATCAGATGATGTTTTGCAAAGGTATGCCCAGGAATGAATTTCAGGTATTTTCAGATCCACTTGATGTTGAGCAAAAGGTATTTTTAGATAAACAAGGGAATGTATCAAGTTATGGAACAAAAGACTGTGTTGGTAATGTTTCTATTTTTTCATTCTCTGATGATCCTGGGCCTATTTTTGATGATGACAAAAGTGATGAGTATGACTGTAATAATGAAAATGTGGAAACCTTTTTGCTTAGTAGTGAGCAAGTTTCAGATTTGTTAACTCTTGATTATCAGAGATATATACATAAGGGTGATCTTGAGGCTTTGTGTCCAGTTGATGGTGAAACTTTTGGAGTTGACCAAATGCATGTGTCTGTTCAAGAAGAGGTATGTGATTTTGAAATTTCTAACTCATGTGGAGAAGACATTTTCCTGCATACCAAGGATGATAGTGTTCTAGATTTGATTGGTTCATATATGCTTAATATTGAAGATTTGAGTCATAGGGGTATCAAAGAGGTGCAAAAGGTTTCAAATTTGTTTATTTTAGATAGTGTTGATATAACAGAATTTTTTGATTCTCAAAGGAAGAACTTTGATGGTAAATTTTCAATATAGCTAGGAGAATGTTTCATAATACATAACAGTGAGAGAGATAATATGAAATGTTGTATTTCATATGCATGCATTTTGAATGTTGAAAATAACAAGGGTTTGTCCCATGATGATGAAGAATTTGAGTTGTTGAGTGGTGTAGGGATTTTGGGCCAAACCGAGCATGATGATACTCTAAAAACTTGCAATAATCGTGACAAGAAAGATTGCATGAGTATCTTCAAGAAGAATTTGATGAACTCGACACAAAACTAGGTGTTTGACAGGGGAAAGCTTGGTTTGAGTTTCAGATTGTAATAGCTCAGGACAGGAGAAATTAAAACACAGAGGATTAAGGGTTTCCAGTGCATGGACAACTCTTGCTTATCCTCTCTAAATTTCTTTTCCATGCACAGTAGTTTAGGGTTGTGGTTCACCTTCATTTTGCATCCATTTCACTTCCATCTTGCTTTCATTCTAGATTCATTCCTTCATGCTTCATTTCCATTTCCATTCTGCTCATTGGCTCATCATTTTGAGTCAGGTCTACTCACCCAAAGATTTTGGATCCTTGCAATGATCTTACTATCATTCATCCCCAGACGGAGCCACTATTAGGACTGTAAATTTCTGCCCGATTTCACAAATTTTCATCCCCCTAAGTCCCTTATGAGTCCTTTTTGTAAGCACATCTTCCCTTCCATCATGACATTGTACTTACATTTTGCATTATTTCTATTGGGTCTTGCATTTTTCACATCATAGTCTGTATCGGCGTGACAATTTTTGGGTCTTCCCGATCCACTTTTTTGCTTGTAAACGTCTAAGTCGCCTATCAGCAAGACGTTTCCTGTGCCGTGGCGAATGGATTTTACTCACTAGTGGCTATTGGTAGGACACTTCTTTTCTTCTAGCGACAAAAAGGGATTCATATCGGCATAGGTCATACTGTCGATATATGGTCTTGGAGATCTCTATGTGTCTTAGCGACCCATGTTTGGATATGCATCTCGGCAAAAGGTTTCTCCTATCGACATAACATCACAACGAACCTGTGGGGTCTCACCGACAAACACATTAAAGATACTCTTCAGTAAGACTTTTGGGCTTTGATATATTGTCTTGGCGAGGTCTTCTTGTCTTGTCGACTGACAATGGAGGGGAACATATCAGTGAGAGTTAGTAACATTCGGAGTGAGCTCTCAGTGATTACTTTGGGTCTTGCTGATATGGCATGATGGGTCTTTGTCAGTGAGAGGGTTGAATTCTCTTGGCAATCTATGGAGAGCTCTAGGAGACTTTCAGTATAAAAATATACTCTACGTGAGGTCTCCCCAATAGATGGAAGTCACAGTGACTCAGAATGCATCATGACTTTCGGTGAAACAAGATGAAGTCTGTAGGAGGTTTCTCCGATACCATTAAGTTACGATGACTATGAACGAAGCCAAAAGAGTAGTTGGCGAGAGATATCCCTATGTCTCAACGAGTGGAAGGCACGTAAGGAAAAGCATATCGGTAACACTTGGGGTGTTTTGTGAGAGGTCTTCTCGATATCATAGAGCTACAACGAAATGCAAAGGAACAAGGGATGCTTCTTGTCTTCGGTGTAACAAGTAGAATCTTATAGCGACATACAGTTTGATCACGAAGCTCTCAATGAAACAGAGTATAATCTCTATGACATCTCCCTGATGGTCGATGGTCACGGTGAATGCGAGCACAGTGAACCTGGGCAGACAGTGATTGACGATTGAATTGCCTTCTACATACTTTCTGATGGTCTCTGTGACTACTCCATTGGTGATTAACTATTTTCAAATGCTATTGAGGGCCGACATGTGAGTTTTGCTCGAATTCCATGGTGGCCAACATGGATTTTGAAGTGTTTTCCTTTCATATGATGGTGTATAAATATACACCCCGATTGTAATTGATTATCATCAGATTTTAGATCACATACAGTAGATTAGGAATGGCTACAATAGAATAGCTTTCTCTTATTAGAGACTATGTGCATGTTTTAAAATGGCGAATTCAATGAAAATCAACTAGTGTGGTAGGCTATTTCTGGTGTCAATTGTATGTTGAGTTTATTGAAAAGCATTGCTAAGCTATCTCCATGTTGATTCTTTCTGGTTGTTTAAATTGAAATAACAAGCTTATTTTTAGTTTATCAGTGCACATTTGTTGTATCTTTGTGATTAATTGACTGGTTCTCTCAAGTAGAGATTAAATCCTTTTCGTTGATCATAGTAATCAGGAAGATTCATTTGGATTATTAAAGTAGAGCTTAGTAGTCATAATCCTGCATTGTTTATACAAGTTATGAACAAATCATATGCCTGCAATTTGATTTTCTGCCATAATAAGTTGCCCACTTCTATTTCATTTGACTCCGCATACCTAACAAGGCACTGGTCTCTGCAATTTCATCATTTGAATTCATTCAGTTTCTTTATATCTATTAATTAAGCATTTTATGATTTAGATCAAAAGATTGCTATCAAGTTTGATTTCATTTGTTCACTTCCATTTGCCATTGTGGACAAAGCATTTCAAAAGGATAATCATAAGATAAGTCTACTCAATTCAAAAGGTACACCTGCCTGGGTTTAGCAGCACCTAAAGAGTAGAAGGTTGAGTTCTCTTGACCTTGTCTATTACCCTAAAGCGTATCGAGATATTGGCAGCCTCTTGAGGCATTCAGCCTATGTTTTTGAGAGCTAACAGAGCTAGTGTGGCAATTGAATGAGTCTAATAAGACTAATTTTAGAAATAATAAGAAACGTGCCCTTCTCATTGGGACAATGGAATTTTCTAACTTCATTACCTTTTCAAGAGGATGCTTGTAGCTAATCTATTATAGATTTCTCCCTTATAGAATGAAGGTTGATAAAGTTTGGAGTTTTGATCTTGAAGGCTTCATTTATAAGTAGGGGACTGACTTATATAGGTTGTCTTTGTACTATAGACACTTAAGAATGTCTCAAATGATATCATGCACTCAAATCAGATATGCTAACATAATTTCCTCCAAAAACCCATCTTCTTTTCCCTTAATTGATTAAATTAGCCTAGCTTTTTAATTAATTATGTCATTTTCATCTTTTAATCTAATCAATTTAATCAGGTTAATTCACCCCTTCCATGCTAACATTTCATCTTATTAAATTAAATACATCAAACTATTTAATTTAAATCCCTAAATATTCTTAGATAATTAAATAACCCTAGGTTATTTAATTAAATATCATTTCATTTTCCCCTTTCATTAAATCACTTTATTTAATGAATATCATCTAATTCCCCTAATTGCATAACTAAATCTCTGTTTAATTATCAATTAACTAATAAATATAATTTCCTCCCCTACTTTCAAGGGAATATTCCAATGGAATATTCCTCCTTTACACATTCCTCAAAAAGGAATATTCCTTCCCCTTGTTCACATAAAACTTCGTTTGAATTTGCTAAATGTCTATTTTCCCTCACCCATGAGAATATTCATTTTCTATAACAAACTTACAAGACTTCTTGTGCAAGTTAAAAGTGTGTTTGTTAGGATAAAGGTGAACCCTTGATTAAATATAATCATTGATTCTCATCCCTTGATGATAATGCATGATCCATGCCTCCAACTTCCTCCATCCTTGACCATTGATTAACCTTTTTGATCTCAACCTCTATTTCTCATTTGTCCTCCTATAAATAAGTCCCTATTTTGAGACAAAGGGATCCATATTTTTCAGAGCAAACTCATGTTGTTGAAATCACTCACACTCACACTCATATTTAGCATTTATTTTGTATCATTTTATCTTAATTACTTGCTTGCATTAATTATCTTAGCTTCCATTAATGGCTTCTATGGTAACATAGATGCATTCATATAGCTTATTTGGTAATTTAGGGTTTCAATATTTTTAGCTTAAAATCCATTTATATTAAATTTACACTCACACATCCTGATCATCTTAGCATAAATCATGCTAAAATAACTTGCATCATGTTAGTTTAGCATTTAAATAATGTTTTATCACACATCTCACAATGGTTTCATTTGTTTTCTTCAATAAAACTAATTGAAACAAAGCTCATTATCCAAGGGATTGGGAAAGGTTCACCATTCCACATCAACATGATACCACTCCCCCAATAGGATAAGTTTTAATGAATTAGAATAGGTGTTTTGAAACTTTCATAGTTTAACATGCTAATTTTTTAATGAATTCCTAGTTTAGTGTTTATTTGAATGATCTCTATTGGGATTGAAATTTAGTGGAATGATTATGATTTGTGTCCTCATGGATCAAGTGTAGTTAGCCCATACTAATCTTTCAGTCACATTTTTGTGCTAGAAGGAGGGCATAACCAATCATATTTAATGATTTTTTCTCTCGAAGTTCATTTTGTTGGTTTTTATAGATACAATGATGCTCTAGGAGATTTAAATGATGCATTTGTAAGGAATTGCCATATAGAATCTCTATTTCCATCTACTAAAATGACACCTAATTAATACACTGGTGCTGATTAAAATAAATGGTGACGCTAATACTTTTTAGAAGTATTAAGAATTTGAAAATAGTGACACCACCAAATAGCGACACTATCATCATCACTATCTTTCTATAGAGTGACACTATTTTTCACCAGAGTGATATTCATTTGATTTATGGAAATTCTATTGTAAATAGCAATTATTTTTGTATGGTAAGAAAAAAAGTCTGATTTTTAGCGTGTTCTATAATTTTTTACTTCATTTAATCACTAACATATCTCTAACTTTTTGTTCTAGTTTTTAGGCTAACTAGATTTTTTAGGTTGGATGATAAAATTTGAAGTGGAGAAGAATTCTTGTCTCTAAATCCTATAATTGTAATAAGTGTTGTGACACTTTTGGGGAAATTATAAACCATTTATGATATATTTTTACTTCCATGCTTTAGGGTGGCACTAGCTTTCAATTGGGTTTTAAAATGAATGCTCAAATCAGTTAAAATTGAACCCTCACAACATTTTACTTGTTGGATTAAAATTGAACAAAAAAAACTCACATCATTTGGTGCTTAAAATAACCTTACCTTTTCTTTGAGGCTTAAAAATAACAAGTGTTTTCCATGTCTTGTGGTTTACATTTTCATCATTTAATGTGTATGCTCTTCTCTTAAGCCACTCGACGATCTTAAGAGTCAAAAGTATTCCTTTGAAATTTTGTATATCCATCCACATATTTCAATTTGTATTTAAAATGAACCCCATGGTAGTGTAGGGAAATAGAATTGTGTATGCTCTCTCCTTGTGCTTCAAGCGATCTAGGAGATCTATTGATGGTGTTTTTAGTACTACAACAACTCAGACAGAATACAAGTATTCTATCTCTCTTGGAAGGTAAATTTATTTCAAAAAACCTCAAGAAACAACCCCAAGGTCTCTAATGTTAGGTCTTGACAATGCATAAACAAACCAGTGATAAATGTGAAAATGTTGGTAATCACAAGGGGCCTTACAAATTAAATGCTAGAAGCTTCAATATTCATCAAATGTAACAATAATGGTGATGCTTTTTGAATCTTTTTCTAATAATAATTTCAAAGAAACAATAAAAAATGTAGGGTTTAAGAGAGATATCTAATCTAAATCCTAGGATCAATTGTGCAAACAACAGTGTTCAAGATAGACCAATCTTCCAAAAACCCAATCCTTGCTTAACCAATATCAAATCCACAGTATCACAAAGATAGTGCAATCTATAAAGGAATCAAAATATATTCAAACTATAAATATTCAAACATTCAAATTTGAACTTAAGTACAATATAGAGTAGGCCCAAACTAAATTTACAAAGAAATCTACAATCAATAGATCACTAAAAGTATGGACCAAAGATTCCTCAACACCTCAAACACTTTACCATAAACACAAATGAATTGTAACTAGCTCTAAGATTAACTATAAAACACTTACTCAAAAGATAATAGATTAGACACAAGAACCACACACAAATGAAATAACACAAAGAGCACCAAAAGAAATGTCTTCACTTGTATTCACTTCACTAATAACTTGCAACAATTCAAGTTTCTCAAGTTCAGCAACATCAACTTCTAGCAACTATCAACTATTCACTATTAACTTTACAAATGAGGAAGAGGTCCCTATTTATAGAACTCTTCATGACATGTTGGCCTAGGAGAAAATTAAATTAGGTTTTACATTAGGTCGGCTAGGTAAGTCAGCCTTGACACTCTTTAAATCATCCTAATTTAATTTTACAATAAAATAGTACATAAGTTGGCCTCAAAAGGAAATTTTATAATTTAAAAAATATAAGCATGGTCGACTTGTATCCTTGAAAAAATTGATGTACATGGAACATTCACCAAGGAATCTAGGCTAGGTCATCCCCTTTGTCTTTATCTTCTTCATTTATAGAAAGTTCATCAAAATTGGCAAGCACATCATCAAGGTTGGTTGGATCTAGAACCAGGATGAAATTTATTCTCAACTTAATTGCTTTTAATTCTTCTTCATATTTAAGCAAAGACTTCTCCCTTTCAACCTACAATCCTTGATATTCACCTAGGTTGGAGATATAGATAGCTGCATCCTCAAGTTGATCTTTGAAAATCAACCCATTATCATTTGGAGAATATACTTCATGCCACCATTTATACAATTGATTAGCATTTAAATTCTTTCATCCAAACTTTCTTCTTCCAATGAAAATCTCCAAAAAATGCAACATAGCTATCAAATATTTCCTTTACTCTGCTCTGGATATTTGATATCTTCTTTACTACTTTCATCATAAGCTTCTTTCTTAATTCCATACCTCCATCCATTCCATTGACTTACCTATATTATTTGATGTAAAGATATTCTTTTTTATCATCTCGTCCTTGGGAGTCTCTATAATTTTCTTCAATTCAATAATGGTGGCATCGTCCACCTTTTGGAAATTTGCTACAAATTGAGATGTGTCTGTTGGAACTGTTAAATTCTGATGTTTTTACATACTAATCATGCTCATGAATTTCCATATTTTTCCCATATTTTTCCCATAAATCCATTGGGTCTACATTCTCACATTAGGGTTCATATCGGCATGAGAAGACCAGGGTTTCCCCAACCCATGTTGCATTTTCTGCTTGCATGAGTCTGTGTTTCCTATCGGCAAGACTCATTTGATGTCACAATGATTGAATTTTTCATACAGGTAGCATTTGGCGGGAATTTTTCATTGTCTCGGAAATAGAGGAAAGTCTTATCGATGAGAATGTTATCTTCAGGCTGAGGTCTCAACAAATACTTCATGTCTTACCGACCCACATTTGGAAAAGACATATCGGCGAAAGAAATCATTTTCGAAGGGATGTCATGGCTAAATCTTGTGGTCTCACTGAACAACATGTAGGGGTTTCGTTTCGTCCAAACATTGGGTCTTCGGTGGAGGGTCATAGCAAACTTCCCTTGTCTTGCCGACCGCTGATAACAGATATACCTTTTGGTAAGACTCATATGATTCGATATAGAGTCTCGACGAACCTGTCAAATCTTGTCGACTAAGTCTTATGGATGGATTTTGGTGTGATACAATATTGTCTACATGTGGTCTCCCCGATAGTTGGAAGCTACAGTGACATACATCAGACAGATGGTTTATGTCAGTGTGAGATTGGCTTTCTCCTGGCGATCTAAAGTAAAATCCGGGCTTTCGGTGAAACATAATGTGTTCTATATGAGGTCTCACCGATGTTCGAAACTCATAGTGACACTGAATCAAACAAATGGCATCTCGATGAGAAATACTTTTGTGTCTCAGTGACTAAAACAAATATAATAGAGAGGTGCTCTCAGAGTGACAAAAGGTTTTCGATATGGTTTCTCCCCAACGGTAGAAGGTCATGGCGATGCACAGAGTCTAGGATGATTAACTAACGATTGAATTGGCTTCAGCATACTTTCAAGGCTTTCCTGGTGACTATTCCATTGGCAATTAACTATTTTCAAATGATGTGGGCTGACATAAGTGAATTTCTATATGTTGTTGAAGGCCGAAGTAAAATGAGCCCGATTTCCAGAGTTGGCTGACATGACTTTGGAAGCTATATTTTCCTGATGCTAGTGTGTAAATATGCACTCTCGATTGTAATTGAAAGATTAGGATATGAGATCTTAGAATAGATACAGTAGATTAGGAATGGACACAATAGAATAAAGTTCTCATTCCAGAGACTATGTTGCATGTTTTCAAATGGCGATTTCAATAAAATTTAGCTGGTGTGGCAGTTTATTTTTGGTATCAATTGTATGTTGAGTTTATTGAAAAGTATTGCTAAGCTGTCTCCAAGTTGATTATTTCTGGTTATTTAAATTGAAGTAACAAGCTTATTTTTAGTTTATCAGTGCACATTTCTTGTATCTGTGTCATTAATCTATTGGTTCTCTCAAGCATAGATTAAATCCTTTTTGTTGATCATAGTAATCAGGGGGAATTCATTTAGATTATTAAAGTAGAGCTTAGTGGTCAAAATCTTGCATATTTATACAAGTTATAAACAGATAATATGTCATCAATTTGAGCTTCTGCCAAAATAAGTTTCCCATTTCTGTTTCATTGGACTTTGCATACCCAATAAGGCACTGGTCTCTGCATTTCATCATTTAGATTCATTTAGTTTCTTTACATTTGTTAATTGAACATTTTAGGATTTAGATCAGAAGATTGCTTTTGCTAATGCTATCAAGTTCGGTTTCATTTGTTCACTTCCATCTGCCATTGTGGACAAAGCATTTCAGAAGGATAATCATAAGTCAAGTCTACTTTATTCAGAAAGGTACACCCGCCTAGGTTTATCAGCACCTAAAGAGTAGAAGGTTGAATTCTTTCAACCTTGTATGTTACCCTAAAACGTATCAAGAGATTGGTAGCCTCTTGAGGTATCTTTACCTGCGTCTTTGAGAGCTAACAATGTCCTCCAGAGATGTTGTAGCCTTCTCATAAGTGTGTAATATATTTTCAATCATTGCATCCCCCCTCTCACTTACACTGCTAAGCTATCCTTGAGTAACCTATAGGAATGTTCTCATCTTCTCAATTTCAGAAACTTCCTCCTTTGATAGTAATCCTTCAGAAAATGAAGTTCCTTCTCTAGACTAAGCTTGCAAGGACCTAATCAAATGTTCAAAATATTTTTTTAATTCCATTAATTACCTCTCCAAATCCTCCTTGGCTTTTTCTTCATTATCCAATCTTTTGAGGATTACTTGCACAGACTCTTGCAAGTCCTCCTTCTCTTGTTCTTTTGTAGAGGGGCCCAAACTGATAGTTTATATCTTCTAATCAAATGGCTTCACCTCATCCTTGTATTTATCGCAAGTGGGATTAGTGACCTAAATAAACCTATTGTTGAATTCATCTTTGGTGGACTTAGAAACTATCATGGCTCTCTTCCTTTCTTTGGGATGGCCCCAATTGATCAAAAACTTATCCCAATTAGGATATTCTTCTTCAACAATGATTAGTTTTGGTTTCAATCTTTCTTTCAACCAATCAAGAACATCAAATTCTAGTTCCTCCTGAGAAATTTCTTGTTCTGGCTAATTCTTTGAGGGATCATCTCCAATGTCCTCCTGGTCCTTGTTAGTTTCATTTGCATTATGCTCTCCTTTATCTTTGTCCTCTACATTTGATATATTTACTTACTCTTTGATAGGAGAGAGAAGGAATCTCCTCTGTAACTTCTTATGTTGCATCTTTACTCTGCACCTATGGAATAGTTTCCTCCAATTATTTCTTGAAATCATTCAGTTCTCTACTTTTGGGTGTGGGAACATCTTCATCTTCCTCATCTTCTTTAGGATTCCTAGAGACATCCTCTTCCTCATAAACAATATCCTCATTAATGAGAATATAATGAAAAGGAGAAGTGGGAGGAGTGTTATTTCCTAGAACTACTCTCTTTTCCATTTCTTAGGCATCATCAGTAGGTGCCTCTTCGCTTCCCTTCTCTTGTTCATTAACTACTTCATTGACATCATCTACAAGGAGAGTTTTTTGTTTAGGATAATTTATTCTCACATACACTTGGGGATTATCTCCTAAACTTTCTATGTCAATCACCTTAACAGGAGCAGTGTCTTCTTCACTAATCTTTTCCTTTTTAGACTTTGATTTAGCCATCTTTTCGACTTCTGTGAAAAGTATCCTTTTCTTAGAAGGTTACGATTCTTCACTTCCTTCCTCAACTATCTCTTTTCAAGGCCTTCTTACTTTACAATAGGCTACCTCTTAGCTCTGTTTCCTTTTGCTTGGATCCTGGTTCTTCTTTTGATTACAAATTGTGTTTCTTCTATTTCCTCCTCCTCATGAGGTTCGGTGGTATCATCTTTAGTAGTTTTTGTTTCCTCTTTTGAATGAGATTCAAGATCTCCCATCAAGTCATAAGTAAATTTGGTGTCATTTGCCTAAGTTCGAAATTTTATGCTTCACCCACAACTTAGAGTACTTCAATACAAGAGCAGTAAGTAAATTTAAATCAACTACCTCCTCCTTTAACCAATTCATATCAAGGAGTAGTTAATCCTTATCGTGCTCATAATCATGGTGTTGCATAAGATCCTCCTCATCATCCACCTAGTCTAAAACATTGGCTATCTTGTGAAGTCTGATTAGTCTCAAAGACCATCTAGAGCATTTCCTTCTAATCACTTCAAATTCATCCTAGAAGTTAGCCCAATAATCTTCAATATGATCTTTATTCTTGAATTCTCTTCTATCCATCTTCTGTGCAACACCATAAGGATCAAAGTTCCCTTTATCTATATGTGAGTACAAAATCCTCCAAACTTCCAATTCTCAAAGGAAACTCGCCCCAAAAACTTATTTTGTGCATGTTCTTTAGGATGGTATCAAATGCAATGATTTTCCTAGTTACTTCTAGTAATATGAGTTTATTAGTTGGGTACCTTGGAAGTCTGAAAGGAACTTGTGGGGATCCATGTACTCTGATGTATGAGAACTTTGAAATTTTGATAAACCAATAAACATACTTCTTGATCAAATTCATAGCATCAACTGAAATTCTAATATGAAGAGCATCTTGCAACATTCTTCTAACATACATTAGAAAAGAATCATTGACCCTCATATAGTTGGAAGTATTGAAATGCAATTGAGGGTACACATCACAAATTCTATCCTTCCCTAGGACTCCTTTGCAACTCAAACCTTTATACTTATTATTTCTAGCAAGCAAGTACACCAAATATGAAGTCATTGTAAATTTCCTTGTGTCTTGTACGTTTCTCAGTTGCATGTCCAGATTGCCACTTATGATGCTAGCCCAATGATAATGCACTCCCTTTACAATCTATGAGATGACATAGAACATCCATTCCTTGAACATGAATGCCTCATCTAATCCCATGACTCTACCCAAAAGTGTTATCATGTCATAATAATCTTTCTTGAAGTGGGCTTTATATAACTTCTTACACAATTTGGTGTAATGATACTCTGGTTTGTCTATCCAAGCAGAATTCATGATCTCCAAAGATATTGATGTATTCTTTCAATAAAAATCCTCAACCTCTTTCACATTTATCTTTACCAGCTTTTGATGGGAGCCAATATTGAATGTTTCAGCAATGAATTCCTTTGTCAATTTTTCTATAATCCTTCCTTGAGGACCCACAATAACCCTCTTATCTAAATCATAGTGCTTATCACATTCCATTACAAGCTATGGACACTAAACATAAGGTGGAAACCCAATAGCTTGAGCTAACCTAGTGTGAGTTAAAACTTGGGCAAGAGGAGTTTGTTTATGACCAAACATGCTCTCCTTGAAATCATCATAATCAATATGACCCACATTGGCATTCCAGCCTTGATCCATGTAGAAATGAACTTTAATTATGGATTGGTACCTTTGAAGTCATACTTCATCTTTTCTACTCTAATCAATAGTCCCTCTTTGACTAGCTCGACTAATTTTACTTTAGACTCTACACCTTTGCTAGATTCACCCTGCATCTGATAAGCAAAGACTATAATTACCACAATGCTAAGGAAAAGTGATGATTATTACCCTATTGCATCATTAAATGAATCATTAATATGCATATGCAACATAAAATTATTCTCTAATATCTACCATAACTCTAAAAACCAAGTTAAAACCCCTTAAAAATACATCTTAAGAAAATCTCAGGTTTTTCCACCTCCCATAGATTTTAGTGATGAAAACATCCTCGTGGAATCTGCCCCTAGGTGGATTCTGTGAAGAGATGGAGGTTCGAGGAATTCCCTCATAGGAAAATTTTAGTGAACGCCAAAAAACTTGAGTAAAAATTAGACTTCAAGCATTTATAACTCCATGAAGGTGTATTATTCATCATTCTTTGAGACTCAACCTACCAATACCAATTGCACTTACAACCTTTGGTATTTTCAGTCATGAAGGATTTGGGGAAATCTATGGCTAAGGGATTTTCATGAAGGAATCAACCATCGGGGAATCCATGCCCAAGCGGATTCCATGAAGGACACCAGGCTCGGGAAAATCTACAGAGGATGGAATTTGGTGAAGGAAATGACTGTTAGGTTTCCTTGTCGATGGTGGATTTTCACGAATTTCTTTCATATCATTTGTTCCTTAAAATCATGGACTTGATGGCATTTTCCCCATTCATATTTTGTCTTAAATTTGATATCTCTTACCCCTAAGATGAGATTGGATTTGAATACAAATAATACCATCAAAATGAAAAATGACTCTGATGCTTAACTTACTATGAATGATCTAACCACAACCAACTCCTCAAAATGAAAAATAACTAGGGTTTGAGGGTGACTAGGTTTCATTATTTTGATTCACATATTTAGGGCATCAATAAATCTAGCTCTTAGTCATGGATGCACATCTCATGGGTGATAACATAGCTTGAATTTAGAATCCTAACCTCATCAAAAACATAGGTGTCCTAATCCAATCTTGAACACAAAACTCAAAGAATCCTAGTTTAAGAACGATTCCCTAATTCACTTAAGCAATAAAATTTCGAGGGAAAAGTCAAATGTTGATCAATCAAAAAAAATCTTCCATTGATAGCATCAAACAAAAATAATGAAGCAAACCCAAAATCAAATGGTGATATCAAATGAAAGCAATGCCAAAAAAGTGCACCATTAACCATCAAAGAGGAACCAAGAAACTTCATTGAAACCATAAGAAATTGTGAAAACCCTACGTCTGTACTTATAAATTGGAAATAATGGTGAAAATTCCACTTGGAAACCCTAGTTGATGATCCAACAAGGGAAATATCAACTTTAAATTCATACCCTCAACAGATGCAAGAATTCCTCCAAAGCTCTCTTCAAATGCACAACTCAAAATAAATACCAAATGACCAAAACAAGAGTATAAATCAAACCCCAAGAATAGCAATAAATAGCAAGTACAACATCTAATAAAATGATAAATGCACTAACAAGACTACCTGCCAAACTTCAGGGATTCGAGGCCATGAAGGATCCGAGAAAATTAGAGCATCAAGGATTTTAGCGAATGTTCAAGCACCTAGGGAATCCTTGATGAGGCAGATTCAATGAAGGTCCAATCCATCGGGAAAATCCATTTAGGACGGATTTCCATGAACATTCATTCCTTCAGGAAAATCCAAAAGGGGTGGAGTTCCACGAAACTCCCTAATACTTGCACAATTTGAGGCCTTAGTGAAATTTTCATGAGATCCTCATACTCAAGGCATCATCAAAGATTGAAATGTTGCAAATTAAAGCACCGAAAGTGTAGATAGAATGATGAAACTCAACCAAGAGAAGTGAATCAAAGCGAGCAACCCATCCCTTAAGGGGAAAAGGAAAAACCTAAAACAAAAACACAAAAGCAAAGAAAAGAAAAGAGGGTCCCTGCCTTAGGTAGGGCATGTGTGCGAAATTTGGACAAAAAATGGTGACTCCACTAGGAAAGGATCTAGAGAATTTTGATGAAAAAATTGAATAAAAAACCTAGAATCTCTAGTTTTGATCCTCACATCAGGTCAACCAATAAAATAAAGGCTCAAAACCACTGGACAAGCAAGCCCTTCCTATGCTAGAAATCCAAGTGTATGCAGATGTATTAATTTCCCTCGCTAAGCTACTACAAGAGACCAAGTTTAGTCATGTTAAGCTACATGAATGATTCTAACTCCAAAAGAAACTTGGATAGAGCCTCGCTGCCAGTCAGACATCTATAGCCCTAACAAGGTTATCACTGTGATTCTCCTGAACATAGCTCTATTACCAACCTAATGTCCATAGCCTTGGTAGAGATATTTGAATCCTCCTAAAAATTTGAATTCTTTATTTTTATTTTCAATATTTCCTCTTTTTTCTTTTCTTTTCACTTCTTTTCACTTTCAACTTGTAAGCAATGAAGCTCACACTCAGGGTTGAGAATCACAGTGGTGCTAAAGCAGACATAAAATATTTTTCACTTAACAAAACCTCACAAGGAACCCATAAGAACCTCAATATTTTTAAGATATGTGTAAATATGTATTATTTTAGCGCATTCAGGAACTAACTTAATCCAATGGTTTATCCTCTTTAAACATTTAGCACATGTAACACCAAATAGAGGATGTTGACTATTCCATCCAAAAAAATGATCAAAGTTTGTAAAAGAAATACTTAGAATAGTTCCCAAATAAACTAATTGTTGCGCAGATAAAACACCCCCTAACCAAAAGACAATAAGAAGAAAAAACCAACACAATGAAAAGAAAATCAACCTAAACTAATATAAACAAGTAGAATAAAACCAAACCAAAGAAAACCAAAAGAAATAAAACACCTAAGCTAACTATTTACAAGGATGAGTTGAAACAACTTAGGAAAGGAAATAATGCTTTAAATATTGCCAATTGACTGGAAATGGGACATCTTCTCTAGTAAGAGTTTTGAGACAGAAAGCATTATCTCCTAAGATTTTAGAAATCTAGAAAATTCCCAGCCATAACTTATCAAATTTATTATGTTCCTCTTTCTTTTCATGCATTTTGTGCTAGTATAGAACTAGGTTAGAAATCTTAAAATATTTTACCTTAGCTCTTTGATCAAACCATCTCTTGACAATACCTTGATGCTTGGAATTTATTTCTAATGCTTCATCTCTTTTCTCTTCTAGCTATAACAGTTCAGCTAGGAAGGCCTCTAAATGCTTTACTTCCTCATAATACTCATTGATAAATTGGAGAGTAGGGATTCTCAATTGGAAAGGAAAGAAATGATCAAGTCCATACACCAGACGGTAGGGAGGGGTTCCTAGCAAAGCCT